>KB445806.1:716573-926298 GCA_000320605.2 Gelatoporia subvermispora B
AGGATTAGGAAGATCAGTATGTCCCAAAATTGAGCAGGAATTGTCCGAGCCGCGACGCACCAGGATCCGCCGCCCCAGCCATATCAGTCGACCTTCCGGCAATGCTGGTCTTGTGGATTGTGCCCTCCTCGAGACACCCTCCTGCACTCTTCTCAGCATGTCGTCCCAGACCGGCTCTAGCTTCGCGTATGACTTTACCGCCATGAGTCCCGCGCAAATCCAGCAAATGTTGGCTGCATATCAGGTCAGATACCAATCAGTGATCACTGCAAGATACATTAGACTCACGACTGCAAACTAGACCCATCAGGCTCAGGTGCAGCAGCAGTCTTACCCTGCTACACCGCCCTCGAGCCTTGGATCCGTGTCAATCAACGCCGCTCCCGACATCAATTCTGGTACACACTCTGCTTCGTTGACGACATTCGGTCACATTTCGACCAACACGGCGCCGACTTTCAACCCCAGTGATTTGCGGGCCTCAGTTGACCACACTGCCGGCTTTGTTTCTCGGGAGATCCATGATTTTGGTGGCCCGGATCCTGTGATGTACGGGGGTATCAGAGACGAAAACTCCACGCCTTGGCATGCGAGTGGCCCACCTCTCACCCCCCCGGTCTTGGTATCATCCCGAGCATGCTGAGTGCATCTCACAGGGCCTCTCGCATGGATCCAATGCCACTGCGAATTATCGAAAACTATATGAAGGCACAGGAAGAGCGCTTAGCCCAACTCGAGAAGAAACATGAGGAGGAAATGACTTCCCTTCGTCAGCAAGTCATTGAAGGTCATGCGGCACAGGCTCAATTGCAGCAGGGAGCTTCTCAGTATCAGACCCAGGGAGATGATGACCGCAAGCCACGTAATCCACCCTTTGAGGTCAGTCTGCTGTGATTTTGACTCGTGGAAAGGTCACTTACGTTCTAATCATCCTAGCATGTCCTTCATGATTGCGCCCGTATGCTCCTAGGCGACCCACTCAAGAAACGTCAGCCTGGGATTGACCCTGGTAATAACGCGTACTATGACCTACCGGCATCGCTACGCCCTGGTGAACCAGCCCGCCACGCCAATGATCCCGAGAAGACACCTTTGTATAACCCCGAGTGGGAGCATCCTGCCAGACATCCTGTCAACGACAAGTACATTCTCGCTGTTAGTGCATTGGTTTCTCACAAATTGAACCAAGGTATGTTCTATGTCACTGTCTGAGCAGTACTTACCTGTTAGCAGATGAATACCGGGACTTGAACCTGGCAGGCATGCGTCAATCTGACGTGAAAGCGGCAGCTACCAGATACTTCGAGAGTATGCGAGAGCAGTGGCTGACTCGCCGGGACACAGAGCGACGTATGAAGCGTGAGGCTAAGCTGCAAAAAGACCGCCGTCGCCAGCGTAAACGCCGCGTAAGTACATCTTAACCTTGATTAATTGCAATTTCTTACGGGACAATCTAGAAGTGCAATAATTACCGTGTTGCTGCTAAGACCCTCAAGTATCGCATTGGGAAGTGAAAGGTTCGCGGGATCAAAGGCGCACTGCAGACTGATTGGATGAGTTCGGAGTATACTCTAGATGATGATGGCGTCCGATCGGAGAGAGGGGCCCCCAAACCACTGCGAGTTCGCCCACTTGAATGGCGCTCGCCTTCGGTGAGTACATGTCATCTGCGAGTAAATGCAATGGCTGACCTTGTGATTTTCTAGCTCCTGCGGCTCTATGCGCGTCTCAGGCCGCTATTTGGCGTAACCGTGGACACTACGTACAATGATGAATCCGACTCATCAGCAGACGAGCGCAGGGTCTCAGCAGTTGGTCATTCCCAGACACGTGTTCGTGACACTGGTGTTCCGGGTAACAATGACCCACCTCCGACTACGTCCCGTCCCGGCAAAGGACCGGTTTACAAGAACTGTGTCAGCCGCAAATGGGCACGTGAGAATCATGCCGAAGACTTACTTGCTTTGCTGCCCGATCCTCCGGCAGACCATACGATCTGGGACCTTGTTATCCTTGATGAAGAACTAGATCCCGAGGACTTGGCCTGGTTAGCAGACAATGAGGATGACAATGGGACCGATGGTGATGAGCATTCGGATCATGACGAGATCTGATGATTGAATGTATAGTAAACGGTACTAGTACAATCTAGTTAGAGGTTATGCGGCTGCAATGTAGGCTGTAGTTAGGGCAATGAGAGATATGTTATATTGCCATAGTAACTCACCGGATCAGTCAAGATTGTGGCCCAATAGCGAGTCTGGTTCGTGAAGACATTGGCGCGAACCACACCACTCATGATCGTACACAAGGGGATTATGGAACCCGGACCTTCCTGCTCAGGATCCAGGAATGTGTCCGCAGTCCATAGCCGGACATGCAGTGCTTGGCTAACACCGCAATCAATGCAAATCAATTAGAATATCTAGATCACATACCATGCAGCCCACGGGGTATTCTCTTGTTGGAGCTCGCATGACTTGAACCAGCGCACATGACCTACAAGGTACTCTCCAACGCCGGCCTGCATCACCCTAAATGCGTGCGTCAGTTCACCCACCCGATAGTGAGCATCACTGCCGATCGGGAACACAGCGATGAGAGACTCGGCGCTTCGGGGTGCCCTGCTGGATGAGTAGAAATGTTTGCCGTTTACCACTACATAGTCATAGACTACCGCCTCGTTGGAGACAACAACACTGCATGGGTCGGATGTTACTGCAAACGCGGAGTGAAAATGAAGGCTTGGGCGGCTGTGGCGCAAGTAATGAAGAAACCGGAAGTACACGTCCGTAGGCAAGGTGCCAAGACTGGAGCGTGTACTGAATGCCAATGTGGCCATTGCTACCTCGGCATGTCAGATGGACGTCCGATAATATCTGTGATGATGGTCACTACGTACCATCTTCGGCTGCAGTATCCAGGTCTTGGGATAGAGCTTGTAATGTACCCCTGTCGTCTGATGATGTCTTGAACATTTGCTTCACAGCTTTATCCAGCCATGAACCCGCAACAGTGCTCCGCGACGCTTCAGAAAGCTGGTCAAGGAATCAATGTCATATCAATATTATTTCCCAGCTCGTCTGACGTACCAAACGCGAGGAGTTTACTGTGCGAAAGAACTCGCGCAGGAAAGAGCATTCCAGCTCGCCGCCGGCATGATTGTCTGTGCGGTACGATTTCAGAACCTTGTTCATGCGTTCAAAAAGAAACGTCCAAAATTCGCGCAGGGGACCATACCACCGTATGAAGTCGGTGGTATGGGTGGCGTAGTGATGATTTGGCCGAATGACGGCTGGGCCATATAACTAAAAACGTTTTTAGCTTCGTAACTAAACATCTTGTGGGTGGCTGAATCACGTACCTCTAGCAGCTCTGAGCAGTACTCCCGTAACAAAAGATCTGCCCTCGAAAGAGCAGATTCCTCCAAGTGGTCCTGTAATATTAGACGTATAGCTTGCGAGAGCTTGAGAAAATTGCTGAGGTCGCGCGGATGCATGTTGCATGTATTCTCTGCCTCTGATGGTTCTTCTGCTCCGGAGTATGCGTCCTCACCCTCAGAGTCAGCCCCAGCATCATCCATCTCAAGCTCCATCTCTAGCGCACGCTGGGTTGGCCTCCGCACGCGTTCAGATCGACGAGGTATTCCTTGCGACTGAAGAGTTATATCAGTTTCCTCTCAAGACACGGCGCAGTTTCTCATACCTGGGTTGAAGGGCCTGTTGTGCGAGGTCTCTTTCGTGTCGGTTTCGGGGTCTGTTTCTTCTTCTGTTTCTTCTGTTTACGCTCTGCCAGCACCTTTGCAATCGCAGCAATCCGACCTTGGAGGAGGACTTCATTTCTCTTTTGCTGCGCCTCTCCGCCATCTAAGACCCCATAATCATGCCAAATCTGAGGCATCTAGAATTGTTCGAAGGTTTGGGACAATTGGCCTGAGCGAGCAGAGGTGAGAACATACTAAGAGGGGTCCCACAATGGTAACAAGAACGAGCCATTGGTCAGCAGTCAGAGAGCCTCCAGCCGGTTCGCCAATAAGGCTAGGTAGGCGGCCAAGTCGGGCGGGCATCTCGAGCTGCTCATGAAACAGTCAGAAGTTGTCCAACAAGATATCTGGGGTATGCACATCTGCAAGCATCGTATGGAATGCGCGAAGCTCGCGTGTCTTGCGCAGGACCTTTCCTTGGACCCAGATATGATAGAAATGGGTCTTGACGAGCCCTAGTTGCGAGTGAGCGAGTATTGTAAACTGTAGCCTGTCCGCTTACCAAGGAAAATATTATGCATAGGGTCAACCACAACCATCCTACACATGTCGAAGTATGGGAGACGGGCAAGCTCCGACCATCGGGTAGCGTGATCCTTGACAAAACGGTCGCGAGCTGCTTCGGACGTGAGCAGTTTGTACCGCTGCATGAGTCGGCGGTGTTCAGTATCGGAACGTGACGCGAACGCTACGAATGAGAGCCAGAATGTCAAGAGGGTGCCCACAGATCTGAGATAGCCAGTACACTCACCATGGCGAGTGAATGCCTCAAGACTGGTTTTCAGGCTCTGTGTGATCCAGTCTTGGGTACAGAAGTACGTGTGCGAGTGAGAGCCAAACCCGCTGAGCTTGTGAGCAGCCGGTTTGTCGCACAGCACGCCAACAAGAATGATGCGGACAAGTCGTCCATCCGGAAATTTGGGGGTCTTGACGACAAACCCATGCTGCCAGAGCCGAAGTAACTCGTTGACAACAACGCGAAGAAAATTCTGCACTCGATCCGGATTTGCCTCTTTGGGTCCCGGCATGATGCCGGCAAGGAGAAGGTTGGCAGTGCGATAGCTATTGGGGTGTCAGCCATGGGAATGCGGCTGATGATAAGGATATCACGCTACCACTTACCGAAGAGCAGGTGGCAGATTGACAACGTTAAACGACATCGGACATGATGTGTGCGACGGCGCTATTTGACTGCGCAGATACGAGAACCTGTCAGCAGATGGTAAGTCAGATATCTCTAAGTAAGAGTGAACAAATGCGACATACCAATCCACACCCAGAGTCACTCCAAGTCGGAGGTCAGCAGGTTTTCTGTCATCCTTTGGTGCTTCGAAAAACGGCGTACCATCTGGAGCCTTCAGCTCACGGATGATGGCGCCGTCAAAAATGTCACGCCAGATGCCTTCTTCGCGTGCCTTATCACGCCATTGCTCGCACGTTGTCTCCATTCCCGGCACTTGGAGCATCGCAGTGAGCTGAGTCTCGAGCGACTTGAACGGAAAGCGTAGGCGAGCTTTGCGAACTCGGCGAGTTGTTCGACCTTGGCGTGATTCCGCAGGCGTTGGCTCGGTGACAAACAAAGGCAAGCGGCAGGTATCGCACAAGGCGTTGATGGGAATAGTGTCGGGGTAAACCTGCATGCACGAAGGGCATACAGGCAGTGTCCGAAACTTGGGCTCCACATGCAATGCCGAGATGATGCCAGGCAGACTGGTGAAGATTGGCGGGTTCACAGGGGTGCCCAATGAGAGCAGAATGGCGGAAAATACGACTAGAATGGCGTTGCAGGCGCGAAAAGGGACATGCCATTGTGTGTGTAGCCAGACAACGAGGAGATACAGAAGGAAGATTGCCGGATGAGGGTGGACTTGGGAGGCAGTGGGCAGGCGGTGATCCTCAGGTACCTGATAGAAAGGATCGGATTCGAATGCAGTGGGCTCAGTTGCTAGGGCAGTCGCAGTACTCGTGATGTCTGGGCAGTCACCAGATTGAGAGAGAGGCGCTGGATCAGGTTCAGAAGGCGGCTCATGACTGGGCATATCATGTGTTTCGCTCTGTGGGAGGCTGGGCTCTTCCTGGTCATCCTCCCAGTCTGATTCATTGCCGATTTGGTCGACGTCATCTAGATTCCCGCTGAGTTCAAGGTAGTCACGGGCATGCTCTTCAGCAGCGGAGACACGAGCACGAGTATCATCAGAAAAAGACGGCTCAGTTTGGGGGAAGTCTGAGTCCAAGTGGGGTATATTGGCAGCAGATTCATCGCTGGTCAGGGAGGTGGAGCTCGTGTCGGGAGGCGTATGTACAGAGCTAGATGACACGTTCGACGAGATGATAGCTGAGGTGACAGGAAGCACCCGGGTGCTATATGTTGTCATAGAGGGTGTGTAATCTTTGTTAGATACACGTCGTGCCTTCTCGAGGTGCCCATCGCGGGTGGAACGAGGCCGGAAGGCGCCTTTGCAACCCTGGCAGTAGCATCGCACCTGATTGCGAGGCTGCACAAGCCAGAACGAACATCAGCGTCAACAGTGAACATTCAGCGTGGCTGGGGCACGTACCATATCCGATGGGCGAGAGAGCTGGTAAGGGGCGGCTGCAAGTACTGAGGAGAAAAGAGCGAAAAAGCATCGTATGTGCCACGCAACATAGCGGGAGTACGAGACAGACCCGCTACATCAGAGGTCAAGCACGTGCTGTGCTACTGGCTCGATCACCTCAAATTCGCGAAGCGAGCGTTCAATTTCGGGCAACTTCACGCGATTTGGAATGTGTGATGCATAAGATTCAATGAACAATCTTGTGGAGTTAATACTACATTACGCTAGCTAGTAATCGACTCGGCCTTGATTGTGGGCGCATCGGATTCTGGGTCTGCGGCAGGGGAAGGGGTGCGCATCGCTTCCGTGAAGCCCGCAAGGGCGCTCCTCTCGATCGGCCTGAGCCAATCGAGCACGTCGGAAATGCGGAATCTCTGTGGATGGTATGAGGAGCGTATTGAGGGAAAACAGAAGCCATCTACGTACCATAGCGAGCTCCGGGGTGTGGCGCATAATGCCCGCAATCCATTTCTTGATCCACTCGTGCGTGGTGACGAATTCGAATGGGTGTTCAATTCTCCAGTCGTGAGTAGTCCAGATGGGGCCTGCGACGTGTGGGTACTTCTCATGTCGTGCGAGAACGACCTGAGGGCCAAAGGAGATGAGGGTGATGGGGTTGCACGGATCATGAGTGGCGACGGTGAAGTATAGCGTGAACTGTTCTTTTTCGCGGAGGCCGGTGTTATGCCTCGCCTACGCCAGGTAAATCGTGAGTGACAGCATAAATGGGAAATGAAACAAATACGCACCGGTTGTTTTTGCACGAAGAGCACGCCAAATACGGCATTGCTCTCGATGCCCAGGAAAGTGTGGAGTCCGCAGCGGACAAGACTGACTTGCAATGTGGCACGGTCCAGCGCGAGGTCGATCTGCCAAGTCCCATCAAGATTGCGCTCGTGTATGGGTTTAGAGCGGGGTGGTCGAGGTGGGGGGGTTGGCGTCAGATCCGAAGAATCCGACGCATATTGACCGTCGGGGTCGGGCAGTTTCCGCGAGACTTTGTTGCGACGCAAGCGGGGAGGCAATTGGTACTTGGGCATGGTGGTGGTGTGGACCCGGGGGCGAGCACGGAAGGTAACACGAGATATATACAGCGTCGTCAGATAACACGAGACGAGACGTAGCGAGAGTACTAGACATCGTGTAGCAGATGTATACAGAGGACGAGACCGCTGGTAGGGCATGTCTCGTGTGGCGCACGAGACACACTGTCGCGGTGGCGGCGCTACAGAGTCCGAGATGTGCGGTAGCGCGCGTAGCACGGGTCAGATACTCGATGTAGCATGGGGTCCCACGCTACAACGGCTATGGGGCGTCTCATCCGTGTATCTCTGCCCTCTACAGACGCTACGGGACTTGATACACTCGATACGGTGTGTACAGGGCCTGTAGCGTGTGCCCGAGACATTCCCACAAACGCAGTGAATGTGAAGAGGTTTAGAATTGAGAACAGAGGGGAACAAAATGAAAAGTGGCAGGGTTAGCTAATGTTAAAAATGCGTAACAAACCGAGACGAGAAGCGGATGCGAGCAAGAATGACCAAAAATAATTGCGACGCGGGCGGGTCGAACACGCACCTGCAAAAAACGGCAGCGCGCACATGAGCGTGGGAAAAAGGGAAAGAAAAGTGGGCACAATTGTGGCATGGAGAGACCTTGCAAGCAAGGTGACGATCGGTTATGAAAGAGTGGCTCCTTAGAGATACTGCTACGCTAGGTCTTACAATTCAACTCGCTGCTCAAGCTACAAACCTACACAGGCCGCCAAATATACGCTTGTGTTCAAGCGTGAACTGTGATGGTCTGAATCTTCGTCCAGGACATGAGGCCATACTTCGAATGCTCCGTTCCAATGCCGGATTGCTGTGTAGTACAACCGTTAGATATGAACTGACAGTACGTCGATCGGACTGACCTTAAAGCCGCCGAATGGCTGCAGCGAAGAAGTATTCTCAGTACAGACGTTCTAGCGAGACAAGAGCACTCACATAATCCCAGTGGAAGACCTGAGCTTCATTAATCCAGACTGTAAGGTCGGGTGAGCCAAGTCCGAGACGATTAAGTCAAGCAGCTTGCCTGTTCCCGATTCGATTCTCTCAGCGATCGCCTCAGCGCGTTTGGTGTCTTTCCCCCAGACCGACGCTGCGAGACCATACTCAGAGGCATCTATCACAGCGTTCGAATCAGAATATTATCGCTCAGCAACCGGTCGCGACTCACTTGCGCGTCGCAGGACATCTTCTTCGTCACTCCATTTCAAGAGTGGCACGATAGGCCCAAAAGCTGGGCGATGAGATCCTTGAATATATTCCGAATGAAGTTATAAGACGAGGACAGCTCACGCTCTTCTTGAACAATCTTCGCATGCTCCGGAGGGTTGTCGACAATGGTGACCGGGATGAAGAACCCTTTACGGCTGGTATCAATCTCACCACCTAACGCGAGCTTGTACCCGTTTTGCTTGCAATCCGCGAGGAACTCCCTATGAATGGCATACATCAGAACGGGGTAGCACATTATATGACGAGTACCTACTTCACTTTCTCGAATTGCGCGCGATTCTGCACAGGCCCCACACCCACGCCCGACTGAGACACATCACCGACAGTAATGGTCTGCGCGTATGCAACGAGAGCATCCCGGACGGCATCGTATACATCCTCGTGAACGTAAATTCGCTTCAAGGAGACACATATCTGTCCTGAGTTGTGGAAAGTCGACCAGAACAATTTACTAGAATCGAAATAGTTAGCCGCATTACGGCATATGGGGGTATAGTGTTCGACGTACGGTGCCAGCTCCTGAGGGTCAACGTCAGGCAATACAATAGCAGGGTCATTTCCTCCGAGTTCAAGTGTCAGGCGAGTTAGGTTGTTAGCTGCAGCGCGCATGATGTTCTTTCCCGCGGCCGTTGAGCCCGTCATGGAGATACGCTTGATCTCCGGATGTTCGCACAGCAACTTGCCGCTGCAATATGCAACATACAATCGTGGTAATGATAACAGATGAGTATCACTTACATATTATTGTCCCCTGTCAGTACGTTGAGAACGCCAGGGGGCAGAACCTGCTGTGCAAGTTCAACAAGCTTGATGGTCGTCAACGGTGCAGTCGGGGAAGGCTTGACAATGACGACATTTCCGGTTACAAGTGCAGGAGACAACTTCCACGCCACAAGAGACAGAGGAAAACTAGGGTAGCAGATTTAGCGAGGTTAAGACGCACATGGGGGCTGACATACTTGAAAGGAGTAATGGCTGCACACTATTCAAGTCATCAGTAACGGACCGAGAATTCAGCGAATTGACACCCACCACTCCCACTGGGACATAACGCACGACAACCTTTCTTTCAGGAGTATCGGAGATAATCTCGTCCGGGAGGGATTGTTTGCCCCCTACTTCACAGAACCATAGGACGCACTGCGTCGCTTCTATCGTGCTAAACACCAAATGGCTAAAGCGATCTCGCGTAGTAAGCGAGAAACTACTTACGCGAGCTCCTTGTTCTTTCCGCATTCTTTTACCAACAAGTCGACGAAGTCATCGAGATGTTCCTGTACGAGCTGACCCAGCCGTGACAAGGCTTGCTGCCGCTTCTCCACTGGGAGGGCCGCCCATGCCGGGAATGCTCTGGAGGCAGCCTGGATTGCTTCCTCGAGCTGTTCTCCGGAGGCGTTTGGTACATTAGCTAGAACTTCCTCCGTTGAAGGGTTCACAACGGTCTGCGAAGCCGGTGAGGATACCTTCTTGCCGTCAATGATATTGAGGCTGAAGGAATGACCAGATAAGATGTCAGTTCCCACCGACGTTGGACGGAGAGGCACGGGAGATGGGACATACAAGTCATCAGAGAACGAGATCTTGCCGTTAGCCAAAGTAGTACCCATTTCACACCACGTTGCGATATCTGGACAGTACTAGAGGAGTCCGATAGCTGAGAAGCTGGGTACTTGGCCTCGCTATAAAAGCTGCAGGAGGTGATGATCATTTACATTGATCAAATCAGTCCAGCACTATTTCCAGGAATGGCGGCGATTCGCAGTGTCAAATACGAGATACGCGAGAAGACACCCATATGCGGTTTCTAGCGCCCACGACGACCACGCATGTCAGATAGGTACTCCACTTCAAGGTCCTTGGTCAGTAGGAAGCTTCTGCGTGCCATGCGCGCCGAAGTCGTGTTGATGAGAGACATCGACGGAGAATCCGGATATCCAGATAGTCTTGAACTTCCCACAGGGGCCGGAGGCATGTGTATCCGGGTCATCCAATCTCACAAAGCCTAAAGCAACACTCACGATTCTTCGGAAATCACACAGGAATCACCGCTGCTTGTGGCAAGTAGCTCCCCAGGCCGTCCGTCAGGATTTCTCATAAGTACTCTCGCGCCCTTAAAGAACCACTGCGCGTTCTCAAGCGTATGCTCCGATGCGCTGGTCGCAGTAGTTGGCAGATCGAAGCAATATAGCAAGACCTTCTTGACGCCAAAACTAGGCAGGAGCGATCGGGTCCGTCCACTCACGCCTAGGGAGCAGCGAGTCCAGCTGCTTGGTATGCATTGCAAAAGATACTCCCGATGGGAGCTAGCTTGGGGGCTGGACTGGGTAGACTCGCGGGGCCAGCGGAGGCCGTTCGTGACTTCGTGCCATCGTGGTGAAGCGCCAACCGACTAATTGTACTTGACGGGTTGATAATGGAAGGCAGACGCGTTCCCCTGGATGTGATCCTGGAAGAAATAGCCTAGACCGGTGATTGTTCTGATAGACTGGCTTCCTTCCTTCGTCCTGCTGAGGTCGCCCGGCCGTCCGCGCGGATGAAGAGAGTAAGCGAGGAGAGAAGAGACGGAGCCTGATACAGCCACCACGTGACCCGATCACGTCTCAAATACGCGCCACCTGAGGAATCCCGGGATGCCAGCCTTTTGATAGCTACCCAACTGCAATCTGAAGCAAGCTACAAGGCCAACATATCAGTGGAAAACTATAAGTTTGAACCTATCCTGTCTCTGCTCTGGTTCCATCCGTGTCTATATTACAAGATAACGTTTGCGATTGGTCCAGTGAACCACAACCACACAATACTCAGGCATGGATCGTCATGGTCTGTGTGTTGGTCCAGGACATAAGACCAGCCTTTGAATGTTCAACACCAATGCCAGAGTGCTACAAATAACTTTTAAACTTCATGGTTATGATAGGAACACAAGGCATAACTGACCTTGAAGCCGCCAAATGGCTGACCAGGCAACTCGAACTCAGTGACACATCTTCATGGTGGTCAAAATGTGTACTCACGTAATCCCAATGAAATATCAGTGACTCGTTGATCCAAACTAACAAGGATATGGATATATACCACACAGAATAAATTATATACCCACCTGTCCCCGATTCGATCCTTTTAGCAATCGCTTCAGCACGCTTGATATCCTTGCCCCAGACGGAGGCTGCTAGACCGTATACGGTCGCATCTGCATTACGTTTAGAGCGATTTATTAGTCAGTATTTAATCGTTACTTACTTGCACGCCGAATTACATTCTCCTCGTCATTCCATTTCACAAGCGGCACGACAGGACCGAACGCTGAGCGGTGGCATAGGTAATTATTCCCAGGTCAGTCTGGTCCAAAATATCACTCACGTTCTTCTTGAACAATCATCGAATTTTCTGGGGGATTATCCACAATGGTAATTGGGACAAAAAACCCTTTGCGATTATGATCAACTTCGCCACCAAGCGCGAATTTATATCCATTCTTCTTGCAATCCTCGAGGAAAGACCTGAAAGTGAAAGAGATTAGAGAGAGAAAGCTGATGTCTCGCAAAACAGCGACTTACTTCACTTTCTTGAAACCGACGCGATTCTGAACAGGTCCTACGCCCACACCTGGCTGAGATACGTCTCCCACTGTAATCGTCCGCGCGTATGCAACGAGAGCGTCCCGAACGGCGTCGTATACGTCCTCATGAATATAGATACGCTTGAGTGCCACGCAAATCTGGCCCGAATTGTGGAAAGTTGCCCAGAACAGTTTCCTAAGAATATAATGATCAGTCACAATTCACTGCCTCCACTTGCTATGTGTCAACGTACGGCGCCAGTTCCTGAGGATCCACATCAGGTAAGATAATGGCTGGGTCATTCCCTCCTAGCTCAAGGGTAACACGAGCAAGATTATTAGCCGCAGAACGCATAATGTCTTTCCCAGCTGCCGTGGAGCCTGTTACAGAGATGCGCCTAATTTCCGGATGTTCGCACAGCTGCTTTCCTCTATAACACACAAAAGGTTTAGCATGGTATTGCGAAGATGATTCGACAACAATCACACACAGATTGATGTCTCCGGCGAGTATATTTAGCACTCCAGGTGGTAGAACCTGTTGCGCAAGCTCAACCAACTTGATCGCGGTCAGAGGTGCATGTGGAGACGGCTTGACAATGACGACATTTCCGGTAACGAGAGCAGGCGCCAGCTTCCAGACCATCAGCGACAGCGGAAAGCTGGGTGCAGATTATTGAGCCGGGAGCAAATAAAGATACATTTCGACGTACTTGAAAGGCGTGATTGCTGCGCACTGTCGGCGACTGCGTTAGTATCTCATTCTAAATTAAGCGCGACTGTACCTACCACTCCCACTGGAACATAACGCACGATAACCTTTCTCTCAGGACTATCGAGGAGAACCTCGTCTGGTAGCGACTGCTTGGCCCCACCCTCACAGAACCAGGCGACGGCCTGCATCGCTTCGATAGTGCTGAAGAAAACGCAATCAAAATCACTTTCGGAAAGCTAAAAATCTTACTCACGCAAGATCCTTGGTTTTCCCACCCTCCCTCATGAGCAAGCTAACAAAATTCTCGAGATGCTTCTGCAGAAGCTGGCCAAGCTCGACCATGGCATGTTGGCGCTTCCCTACAGGGAGAGCCGCCCATGCCGGGAATGCTGTAGAGGCAGCCTTGATCGCTTCGTCCAGCTGTTCCTTTGTAGCGTTTGGGACGGAGGCAATGACATCCTCTGTCGAAGGATTGATCACAGGCTGCGAAATCGCCGAGGATACTTTCTTTCCATCGATGATATTGAGACTGAATCAACGAACACGAATATCAGTCTGAGACTGCAGTGATCGCGCAGACACATACAAATCATTAGAGAAAGACATGTGAGAAGTCATCGGAGTACCCATATTCGCCCTCGGAATACGTAGAGAAGCTTGACGAGGTAACCGCTAGAAGTGGAGGCCTCCCCCGCTGTATATATATCGAACGCTGTGTGGATCACCCGTGCTGATCGAACTAACCGCCGGGCACGGCCTAGAGTCAATATAGTCGAATCCGAGCTACGCAATATCAGGTTTGCAACAGCCCTCGTATTCCCGCGTTGCCGACACGTCGACTTACGACGCAGACATCAACTCATGCATGAACAGACACGCATAAGCTCAATTGGTAGACGACTGATCTGACGTAAATCGCTATTATACGGTAGATAGGGATTACATAGTCGCGGAGATACAACATATCCCGAATCCTAGATCGCCTGAGCATTTCCACAGTCTAGATACATGTGCGTTTAATTTACATCAACTCACTATACCAAACGCGAGACAGTTCCCGAAAAACGGAATCAAGCGGGCACGGCCTCCACCTGGGGCAAATAGCTCCCCAGGCTATCCGTGGGGTGCACCCTTACTAATTTCCACCCTGCACCCTCGAGGAGTCGCTGCACATGCCCAAGCGTCCGCTCTAGTGCGTTGAAGTGCACGTACATCGACAAATCGAAGCAATACGGCAGGATTCCGGCACCGCCAAGGTTAGGAAGGAGCGGCTCGGGCACGTCGGGCGCGCGCGCGCCGGGGACGGCAAGGCCGTCAGCGCGGCACGCGTAAGGCAGGATGTTGTCGATGAGAACGAGTTTGGTAGACGGGGTTGCGGCATCGCGCAACTGACGGAGGATGTTGGTAGCGAAGCGATCAGACCAGTCGTGCATGATCTGCTTGAGGAGGAAGACAGAAGCATCCTTCTGGGGCTGGGCCTGGAAAAAGTCGTGTGCTGCGACAATGTCAGCGCGAGGCCGATCGAATCGCCATCGAGATCTTACGCTCATATTGGACCACGCCTTCACGCTGCGCATTCGGAAGAATCGACTGGCAATGCTAGAAGAGCACGTGAGATTCCGAAGGGTCAGAGGCTAACATTGCGTACCTTCTTCCCTTCCTCCACGACTGCAGGTCTGTCCTGGATGACATACCGTAGTTTCGGGAAAGCCTTCGCCAGCACTAGAGACGAAGTACCAATACCACCTCCAACATCTACCACAATGCTCCCTGCCGTCAGTGATCCCCAGTCGAAGCCTGGAAATATGGCAGCTGAGCATCATCGCGTCGAGAAGCTGGAAACCAACTAACCTTTGAGAATTGATTCTGGAGACTGCATGTTATTCACACCGTTCATGGCCGCACCGAAGCGACGGAAGCGCAGCTCATTATCTGGCCGCTCAAACCAAGTCCACACGTCTGTTGCGGACCCGAAGGCGCGCATCATGGGGGTACGCTCGACCCCATCCTCAAAGGCAGTCTCGGGATCGGTAAGGTGCTCGAGAATGTATCCAGCACCTTTGAAGTCCTCGTCCGTGCTATATATAGTTCCTTAGACATGTGCATTGATCTCCCGCTGAGCTTCCTTACCAATGTCCAATTAAGGCAGGTATCCCACTAGTGTTCTCGTGTTTCTCCAGAGGCCTAGAGCCTTCATTAGCGACATCCTCAGAAGTAAGCAGTCGCGCTCACTTGTCGAATAGCTCCGAAGCAGACTTCCCCGTATCACAAACCGAGGAAACTCGGTTATTGGCAAACACATCGGGAGATACTTCTTTGAATATATGGCTTGTAGCTAGGAATCTCAAAAGTCGGCCTATTGAATACAATTCAGCGAGTGTCCATAACCGTTTCGGAAGCGTCTCACCTAACTTGATAGGGTCGACATTGTTCTTCGCAGCAATATCATTGACGTGCAGGCCCTAGAGATGACTCAATGAAATATCCAAAGTCGTGGACCGTACTGCGTACCTGCACCCCTGCTTCCCGGAGAATTTCGACGGTGTTTGTCTCTACAGCGGCTCTCAATGCCACTGGGAGATAGTACTATTGCATGCTGGCGTGTCAGGCCTTCTTAAATTCACATCACAGGCAACAGGGAACGGACCCAAACGGTCGCAGTGAAGATAGTCTTCTGTGGTTGCTGCACTGTCGCAATCAGCTGGTGCGCCGCAGCTGCAAGCAACGTGGACGCTTCTTGAACAGCTGGGTCCGCCCTTGCGGCATCATTTTCAGGCGTGAATGGCTCGTCTAGCGATGGGAAGTCAAGACCACGACTCTTGCAGCTCTCCTCTATCCGGTCGATGGAGCTTGAAATGATCTCCTGCAGGGCACGCAGTGCAGCTACCGGGGAAGACATGTCAGATAATGTGGACGGCCCAGATGAAGTTAGAAGCAGAGACAGTGCTGGGGTATCCCGATAGCCAAGTAAGTATTGTACTTGCCCCCGCGCGTTCAATGTGGCAGAGTGGCGATGCCATAACTGTTACTTGCAGCACCCTCAGACCGCACAAACAACGGCAAGGAGCAATAGAATCAGCGCCACTAGATGCAGCGCCCCGCGCTGTGCGGCCTGGGAGGCACAATCTGATGCGGCGCATCGAATTTCATGACGCACGGAAACGCGAGGCCGGCAGTGAGCGCGCTTTTTGTTCATCCTCGGACCAGTCGGACGCGCACCGCCGCTGACGGTGACGGTATACGATAACATAGATCCGGCGCAGCCTCGCGACGCTAGGCAACGATGAATACCCCGCCGTGATCGAGTGATCCACGCACCCGGAGCCGCGGGTGCAAAACATGCGTAATACGCGGCTAATCACACTGTGATCATCAGCGGACGCGAGCCAGGTCGAACAAGGGGCGGTGTCCAGGTGGCTTACGATGGACCGAACAGTGGCAAAGAGAACAATTTGGCGCCAGTGATGTAGAGGGCGGCTGTCCCTTTCGGGATGGTGGCGGCGTGCACTGCAATTGATGGTATTTGCTGGCACCAGGTGCCACTTCTGAAGTGCAAATTGAGCCCCACTTCGTGCGAGAGTTGCGTGCTCCAGGTCAGTCGCTCACCTAGGTGCCAGCAAATAAGCTCTATTACGAGAGTATATACGATAGGACTTGGTGGCGACAAGCATACTTTGCAATTGCGGGACCAGACACCATAGGACTCTGCATGATACAACAACTCCTGAATTTGGCTCTTCATTGCGATGCGGGGTAAGAATACGAAGATAAACGAAGATAACGAGCGTATTAGTACAGGACATCATCATTCAGCAGGCTCCAAAATGCTGGCGAGGTTTGCATGCCGCGGCGTAATCCTGCACATGAACGGTTCAGGGCGTCTGCGGGATGTAGGATTCAGAAGCCTGTTCGTTAGAAAGATGATTGACGACCCACGTCACAAGGCCGCTGATGAAAGTCCCTGAGGGCTCCACGACCTTGCCGTCCGCATTGACCGGCTTCGAGATATCGAACGCGGCGAGAATGTTGACCAGCATCAACCACAACAAGTCATCAGCAAAGTGCCTTCCGGGACAGATGCTACATCGGCATGAGGTATCATCAGTATTCCGACTAGGATTGGAGCATACTGCAGATAACACGTACCGTCGCCCATAGCCAAAAGACGCTTCCCTCGGGTCGAGAGGGGCACTTGCGCCCTCTTGAGGTACAAATCGATCAGGATTGAAGTCGAAAGGGTTATCGTAGTGCTGCTCGTCATGTAGAATTGCCCTGAGAACATCTTTGAATGAAGAAACAGGTTTCGGGCATAACGAGCACTTACCACTGGTTCACAAGGATCGTGGCACCTTCAGGGATGCGATACCCCTTATACTCTATATCTTCCATGCACCGATGGGGAACCTACCATTTGATGAGCGGCCTATCTGATCAATGATAGATAGCATCATTACCCCCAGCGGCACCCCAGGATACCATCTGAGTACTTCAGAGAAGATGTGCTCCATATACGGAAGTGCCGAGCGGTCGTCGAAATCAGGAAGCCTGTCATGCCCAACAACGGCATCAATTTCTGCTTGCGCGCGCTTTTGTTTTTCTGGGTTAAGCACCATTCTGCAGCAACCTTATTAGCCACAGGCAGTCCAATGGAAGGTGGCCAGAGACTCACGCTAGCATGAAGGTGATTAGAGCGGACAAGGCCTATTGCAAAGTCAGCGTGAGCTTAGAGCCGGGAATGAAATCAACACAAACTGTATCTGCGCCACCTGGACACGTACCACATCAGTCATTCTGATCGAACGGTATGGAGGATTTCATGTGTATACTGACCAACGTAAAGGACACCAGTGATGCCCATAATGAACTCGGTGTCTTTGCTGCCATCTCTAGACTGTTGTAACTCCTGATTGATTAATTGGGTCGTCACGGAAGGCGGTGCAATTCCTCTATCCTACATTCAAGGTCAGCTTGATGCCACCCAAATATCGCCGTCAGCCACCTACATACGCCGCCTGCAAGTTCTTATATGGTATCTCGATCATATCGCGGGCCATCTGACGCCATATCCGTGCCTGTGTCTGGAAGCCGGCGCCAGGCATCCACTCCGGGACGTATTTCACTACAGTGAGATGTGAGATCGAGCGCCCGCAGATGAAGATAGAAGAACACACGTAGTGGAATAAAGTCGACCAGGAACTTGCCAACGTTCCCCGCTTCAACTAGACCGCTCACCGCTTCTTCCGCCTTCACCACATACTGGTCGCGCACCGGGCCCTCGTCCTCGCCGTACAAGATCGACATCATCATACCGCCGGAATGGCTGGGCACGACTCAAACTCTGAAGTATAATAGACGTATAAGATTGGCTTACTGTCGCAAATGGTGGTCAAAGTGCGCCGGGTCGTGCAGGATGTCCCGGAGAAGTGACCGTGTACCCTTGCGGATCGCGCCGTAGAAGTCACGCGCTGCCTGCGGGTGTAAGAGTTGATGCAGCGCTTTGCGGGACCTCCTGAAGCGGGGACCCATTCCCATGAACTGCACGGCCCAGTCCCAGCCCATGCTGCATGCACAATATATCAGCTTCCCAGGCGTTCGTATGTTATCAGACGGACGTACAGGTCTGATATCATGGTGAAGCGTGGCCTGTCAGAGGTGACTGCGCTCTTCTTATCGAGCAGATCTCGCGCGGCTTCCAGAGAGCTGAGAAGGACGAGCGACTTGCCCAGTACAGAGATGTGCATTACATCGCCTGCGATTGGGTATCTGAATTCAGCACTTGCATATCACCTAGAAAGACGCAAGCTGCAGACCATATGTCTTCGCCCACTCTGCATAAGTAATCCATTCATGGGATGTCGGGACATCCTTGATGTTCCCGACAACTGGTAGGGGCGACGGCCCAGGCGGAAGAGGTAGTCGTGAGAGTGGACTTTGTTTCCTGAATACAAATCTTAGGACGAGCAGAAGTGCGGAGGCGACCAGAACCGTTCCGAGCGACGGCAGCGACATGGCGGACTGCTTTGGGTAGAGTTAGAGCAGACATCAGACTTATAGCGCATCCTGGCGCCGTGTTTGTATTGGCCAGTGTTGGTCGTGTTCATCAATCATCAGAGTCGGGGCGATAGATGGGAAAGCCTTCAAACTTCGAGGCGTTCATTGAGACGCGTTGGGACATAATCATTCCACACAGACGGCAATTTCACCCAAAAGTTCCCATATATAGATAAAACAGGTAGCGTACGGAAAGCAATATAAGTTACGAAAGCGAGGGACGGTGTACAAAGGTACAAGCATAATTCGTAAAAATACAGAGGGAGCAACAAAAACCCGTGCGAGCTATGCATCCATTTATGCAACGACCTTGAAGTAGTAGTCGAGAAGCATGCCTGCCCAGATAATGTACCCAATGTTGTGGTTCATCAGGAACTTTTCGCCCCCCTCCGCTGGAACATCAGGGTTCCACGTGAGAAATTGGTAAAGGAAGTGTAGTGCGGCACCACCGCAAGAGAATGCGAAAAATGCAGGGCCCTGGTGGTTGAGGACACCCGCGACTGTCATACATGCGACGAAGACGATGGCGAAAACTGCGAGTATTGGCCTGACGTAGCTGCCAAATAGGACAGCCGTGGACTTGACACCCGCTTTGATATCATCCTCCCGGTCCTGACATGCGTACATAGTGTCGTAGACAATCGTCCAGCTTCAGGACACATATCAGCATTGCGCATGACACAATAGTGCTTACGAGCGCAGCTCACCAGACAGTGCCAAGGAAAAAGATTGGGAGTGCGTCCCAGTTGACTTCACCCGTCACAGAAATCCATGCTACAGGCAGACCCCAGTTCATCGCAAGACCTAGGGAAGGATGAGTTCTATGTCAATCATACAAATTTGATTCGAGACACACCGAGCCAGGCTTGGGGCCAGTTGGTCCAGCGCTTCATGAGAGGATAGAGCGCATGCAAAGGGAAGACACCGATTAGGCCAATAAGTGCGCTGCAACAATAATCCTTCAGGATTGGCAAATTCTTACGACAAGAACATGACATACGCAGTCCTGTTGGTGAAGAGGAGCATCGCCATGCTTGCAAACGTGAGGCAAAGCAGCAAAATAGATGCTCCGAAGACCGAAATTGCCCCGGTCACAAGTGGACGGTTTTTCGTACGCTCTAGAAGCTCGATTTAGCGCCTGTTCCATGTTCTGGTCGTGCCGGCACTTACCAACTTTCGCATCAAAATCCCGGTCGCAGATATCATTCAGGACGCAGGCGGCGCTATGCAGCAGCGTGCCACCGAGCAGGAACATCACCGTCTCCAGCGCAAGCGTCTGCGGGGGTAGCGATACGGCCCTCGCGGTCATTGCGAGCCCCCATGCTGCAAATTCTATCAGTCTCAGGATGAATCGATCGTATCGCAATGCATACCTGCTGGCCAGAATACGAGAAGATTACCCAGAGGGAATTTGTGTAGGCGGGTGAGCTCGAAGAAGTGGTACCAGGTTGCCTTGGGAGGCACCGCAGAGGTTTTCTGCGAACGTGTTTCTAGCTCGGCCGGGTGGGTAAACCTGGACTTGGGATCCGCTCGAGGCCGCCGCCCGCCGTCCATGGGCGTGACCGCCCAGCCCAATAGCCCGCTCGTTCAAGAAAAAAGTAGAATCTGTGGAACGTCTGAAAAAGTGCGCGGGAAACTACAATTAGGTTAGACTTACTCATAGCCGATAGGTACGCGAACTTTCTGGGACGTTTCACATGTTCTGGTTCTGTTCTTGAACGAGCGGAGCGTTAAAACATCCACAGCTGGCGTTACTGCCCAAATGCAGTCATACTATTACTCAATGGCTGCCGGCCTCCTGGATATTGTCGCAGGCGGTGCTGTGATCATTGCAGGCGGGCTGCATCAGATACGCGCGGAGTGCCCGCAGGCACTGCATCCCCACAAGAGATCTTCGCGCTTACGGATAGTGCACCGGCGCGCTTATGAAACGGACTCCTTCACAGGCCGTGTCATGGAGATGGGAGTAGACGGACTTCGGAGCGGTATCCTGTGATATAAGTGCGGCAGTCGCGTTGGGCAGTCCTTACACTTGTTCCCAGTTTCCGCGTTCTTTTGTTTTGCATTTGTTTGTTCACTTTTTCGTTTGCATTATCCCGTTCTCGTCTCGTAATCGCCCTATGTCTTTCGAAACTTCCGAAACGCAGTCTCTGCTCTGCGCCGCACAATAACCGCATCGCGGAAACCACAAGGAGCGGTCACAGCTCATCAGGAACATGGTCCGCTTGACTGCCTGTATGCAATATCGGTGAAGAAGCCTTCTTCGCAGTCCCGCATCTCGCGGGAGTGACACAACGTGTGTGAGACTGGTGTGCGGGCTTGCCAAGCGCACGCCGCACCCCTTTTGAGTACCGTCACTGAGTTTTGTGGTCTGTGTCTGCTGTACATTCTTGCTCGCAGCCTGCGTTTTAACGCATCGCGGCGCAACAGGGCGCATCAGGATACGTTCCACCCGCTCCACGGCTTGAGTTGCCGGCTTGAAGGGGGCAGCGTGCGATCGGGGGAAGAAAATAACCCGCAGAAAGGGGGTCTGATGGCTCTGCGCAGATAAAATCAGTGCGTGTGCACAAGCGAGGATGTCGGAATCACTGGAATGTGTTTGGCATTCGCCACCAGGGAACAGTGCTAATTGGACGCCCACCGGTTAAGGCCACGTGGCGGCCGAAGATCAATCATACCTGGAGCGTTTGCTGGATTGTCCCAGGATTGTCCTTTCCTTCTTTTCTCTACAATCGCACGGTCGGGCCCTTTTGACTTGCACTAGAACACATGATGTTGGCCCGAATTCGATGCGTCGTTGGACAGATGTGATGCTGGTGATGTTTTCCACATCAATGGACGGGTCTCGTTCGCCATCGCCGCCGTTACACTGCGCGTGGCGCACACTGCCTTACCGCCGTGCGCTCTTTCAAATGCGAGCTAATCCTCTTCGGCTGGTTGGTTAAGAAAAGGGACACTGTGCCGAGTCATGCACCAAAATTGTGATCCTACGGCTCCCAGTGTTCTCCCTGTCATCGGGATCTCGAACGCTCTACAGTATCCTCCTCACGGTAGCTTCTTGCGTTCCCATCTATTCCTAGGCATTCTTTCTATCGCGCGCGGCTCACGAGTACCCCACTGTGCCACTTTGAGACCTCCTTGACACCCTGACAGGAGGCTGCGACAATGCTTGCAGTAATGTCTCAAGTGCAAGTGGCCCTCTTGCTCTTTGTGGGCGTGACGATCATATACGTGAAAATCAAAGGCTCTGCCCAGTCTGCTCAGTACTTTCCCGGTCCTCCAGAACACCCCCTAGTTGGACATACTCTCCAAGTACCGACTATCCAGACATGGAGGTATTTCGAAAAGCTTGCTCGCAAGTACGGTGAGTATAGCGCTGTCTGAACTGGTGCAGTGCTCAACTACACCTTGTAGGCTCTATCTTCAGACTGTCTCTCGCAGGAGACAACATCCTAGTTCTCAGCGATCCGGCAGATGCGGAGGAGCTCGTAGGTCTACTCATTACTTCGATGTGCTTGTGCTGACAAAACGGGCGCAGCTTGGATCTCGGTCGGCCAATTATTCATCTAGGCCTCCTCTGGTCTATGCAGGGAAGTATCAGTCCAACAACAAACGTATGGTCCTTCTGCCATATGGTGAAACTCTCAAGAAGCAACGTGCTGCGTTCCACCAGATGCTCCAACCTCGAGGTGAATAGTGAGACATCAATGCCGACATATGGGATGAGACTCATTCTCCCGATAGTGGTCGGAGCTTATGAGGCTATCCAAGAACTCGAGTCTCTGAAGCTTTTACACGACATGATCAATCGTCCCTTGGATGCAAATCGACATTGCCAGAGGTTCTCGGCTTCCCTGGTCTTCCACCTGGCATATGGGAAGCGCTTGGGCGACGACGGTGCTGACCTTGATGCTGTCTTGAACGTGCTGCAGAACTTCGTCAGGGATACCTATCCTGGCGCACATCTGGTCGACACATTCCCGATCCTGGACCTTCTCCCCGACTTCCTTGCTCCATGGCGCCAAGAGGCACGCCGTAAGCATGTCGGAGATATGAAGGTACTTCTGCGAGGAGTGCTCAGCGATAACGGAGCCTAACCTTAATTTAGTTATACAATCGGCTTACTCTCGAAGTGAAGCAGCGCATGGAGAACGGCGAAGAAGACCTCGAATGTTTCGCCGCTCGTCTGTGGGACCAACAGGCGAAGTCGGGTTTCGACCTAGAAGACCTCTCGTACGGTACGTGACCGGCACATGCATGCTCCGACCGGAATACCCACGCCCCAATGTAGTCGCAGGCACGGCGTTCGAAGCAGGAACAGATACCACTGCCGCGACGGTGGTGTGGTTCTTGATGGCTATGCTCCTTTATCCGGACACAATGAGGAAGGCGCATGCCGAGCTGGACAGGGTGCTCGGGTCAGACGGGAAGACGATGCCCAACTTTACGCACATGGGGGAGCTCCCCTACTGCGCCGCGCTCGTGAAGGAGGTCTTCCGGTGGCGCCCAGCGGCGCCCGGGGGGTTCCCGCACTACTCTGATGTTGAGGATGAGTACAAGGGACGCACGGTGAGTGCATCTATCAGCGGAGGCGAGGCGCTTTCTGATTCTGATTGCGCACCGGAATAGATTAAAGCTAAAACGATGGTAATCCCGTGCCTCTGGAACATGGTAAGTTTGAGCAGACCAAGCATGCATCTGTCACCGTGGACTCATCGGCGGCATTGGGTAGCATTACGATGAGACGCGATACCCCAGCCCCGCGACGTTCGACCCTGAGCGCTTCTTACGCGCGGGTGAGACCCTCACACAGGAATCGCTTACCGAGGGTCATTATAGCTTTGGTTTTGGGCGTCGGTGCGTCGCCATGCCGTGATGTGTGCTATCCGCGCTGAATCAGCCCTGCTTTTCCCTGATGCAGAAAGTGTCCCGGACAGCACATGGCGACGAAGACCATCTGGATCGGAGTGACAAGGCTCTTGTGGGCGTTCGAAATCCTACATGCTCTCGATGCCGACAAGCGCCCTATTCCCGTTGACCCTGATAACTGCACTTCCGGGATGACCTCGTGAGTGGCACTTGCGCTGCCAAGCCCTCCGGCCATTATGGGTGCTGATATGTTCCCAGAAAACCGAACATCTTTCCGCTACGTGTCCTGCCGCGATCGCCTGCTCATGCAGAGACTATTCACGCAGAGTTCGAGCGCTCGCGGTAGTTTTCCAGCTTTGAATATCGTTGCATGCTTTGTGGAGAGGCCAAGTCTTTCACACCTATTCTATTCAATATGCATATCCGCATTGTATATCATCTCTTGGGTAAAGAATCCGTATGGGGTCCAGTCCTGTGTCTACGTTGAGCGAAGCATGACGTAATTCCTCTCCCACCACTACTCTATTCACTTTAAACCTTGCGTGCCCTCGTTGTCAGTCTCGTTTCTTGGATACAGGATCCGCATGATGCCTCTGGTCCTGTGTCTATATTGAAGAATACATGATGCAACTCCTATTTCTTGAGCTTCTGAGGGGCAACTCCGCCCGTGCTTCCCAATACAATTCTCCCCGTCTGGTGTGCGAAACGTTATCAGTCGCCTATGAACATGCGCCCTGACGCGGGGCGCGACGATGGTTCATGTCTATGGGCCGCGAAATACATGTGCGAGGAGCCGAGGAGCTCGAGCAGCATTCCACTCATATGGGTCGGATTTTTTTAAAGTCGGCATTTGAAGTACGGTGCAAGTCAATGGGAGATTCCAACGCCCAGCTTTATGGTGCGGGATTCATGTGGAGCATTGCAGATGTCCCTGGGTCCCCCTGCGCACGACGACCGGCCCCCGCACATCACTCAGGCGGCTGACGAGTCGGACCAGTCACACTGCGGTGAATAAGTACACTGTTCTCCACTTGACCCGTGCTTGGAGGGGGAAAGTTCCAACGCGCATCAGCAAAATCTCGAGTTATCTTCACACGTCTTATTCGCCTTTTCGGGACTTAGCGGCGTCTTTCTGCTTCCAATAAGTACCTCGAAAGGCAAATAAGACATTATAAGTCAAATGGAGATTTTACTGATGCGAAAGGAAAATGATACAACACAAGCACATCCGTTGGATCTTCTAGGATGTATGCAATGATACGGCCAGTGTAGCGGACGTCGATAGGAACAATTGTCAGTGTTCCAGCTTATGGTATAATGTCAGAAGTTTCACGTGGGGTATAATATTTCAATATATAGATTTAATATATTTTAAGGCATTTTAAATACCTATATAAGCTTGGATTGCAGTTATAAGTGCTAGAAAATATAAAATATTGACCCTTAAAACTAAAATCTCTGACATTAAATTCTGACACAGAATCTTAGAACCGGGCTAGGGAGCGAAAGACCATACGAATCAAGTTGCAGCAGTGACTCAAAGACTCTTGCTGAGATTTGGCGATTTCTGCAACTGGCCCAGTCACTCGCCTCACAGCTCACATGCGCTTGACAACCACTTGGAACTTGCTCTCATGATCTCCCCTGAATCTTTTTGTGAACTACTCATGTCCATCAGCCTGCCGAAAAGTCCACATGTTGGCAATGAACACGTCAATGGCAAAGCTCAAAATTCCACGAGTCTGCATAGTTTGAAACTGATTTGATTTGTTCATTGTACAACACAGCAAAACCGACAGATGGTATCAACACAAGTTCATGCACGTAACGTGAGGAATCTAATATCCGTAGTTGCCCTCCTCGAAGTCATAGACGATGACGTCCTCAACGATGTCCATGATCGACATCTATACCACAAGAGTTAGGAGCTGGTTCTGAGCGATCGTGCGCAAAGCGTACCTTGTACGCAACGTGCTTCGGGTCAGGGATGAAGTCATCGCGGCTCTTGATGTCCTAGAAAGGGATCTCAGCAGAAGTACATTCAGATGTCGCAGAATGTCGCAGATACCTTGAACTGGACAGTGAACACGACATCAAAACCCTTGTCGAAACCCTCGGGGTTGTTGTTGCGGCCACCTGTTTATTGTATCAGCGACTGTGATGCTGAGTTACATGCTGTTGCAGCTGCTCACCTCTTGGGCCGTAGTTCACAAGGTGCGCATTCTCCTCGTACAGCTTCAGAAGACCGTCAAGAGACGCACGCTTCTGCTCGTTGGTAGTGCCAGCCTTGTACTTGAATGCAGCGAAACGGGTGACGGGGGCCATTGTGTGATTGCGGAGGAGTATGAGGAAATGAAGATGGGGACAAGGTGCGATATTCTGATATCCGGTTATATAATAGGGGTCTTCCACTAGACCTCCATGGACACGCCGCTCGTGTGTCAGAGAAGATCCGGATATCGCCGCACAACGCTAGCACAACGTTGGAGTCGTGCTGTTGATGAGCGGTTCTGGGGTTCGCGAACAGCCTTTGATGTGATACATATCCGAGAAACAAGGGTTATTCCTGGACACCAAGCCCATCGCTCTGCAGATCAGCCATACGAAACACAGCCGCGATCGTCGCGACCGTCGCAGGCATCGCAGGTGACATCCAGTCTTTGTGCGATCGCCACAGGGAAATATGCTGCCGTAAACCGACCATCATAGCACAGCGTTTAAATCTCGTCTGAATAGCGAATAACCGACGCCTAAAGAGACTCGGTGACGTTGATCACGGGATGTTCTCAGATCGGCTCCCGGAACGTAAGTGTCCACGTGACTTGCATCCGCTTTCTGCGAAATAGTCTCCAGTCATCTCCTGAGTCTTGTCTTCACCACCCCAGTCGATGATGAACAGCAAACGTCCGCATCTCTAGCCTATCACTTCCGCAATCATGATATCTGTACTCAACTATGGTACCTATCTCGCTGATTTGCCAGAATTGGCACGGGATCCCGCACATTATGCCTGTGCACAGTGTCGTAGCGCGGGGGCTGGGTTCGCAGGACTCATCGCATTGATGATGCTATGATGTCGCTGGTCTTCAATACTCGATGATCTTAGGAGCAAAGTGTATGCCTATCCATCTTCCATCAAGGGGCGATGTCGTGGGAGGAGAGCAGATTTGACAGAACGCTCCGACATCGTAGCGCCACCCGAGAGTGCATCGGACAAATGGACGCCACTGTCGACGCTGGTATGCTGCTACCGAGACGGTGTAGTCGACCACAGCGTGTAGCCTGGCTCACCGTTTTGCATGGGCACTGTGAAGCCCACTTGATTCCCATTGTCGTTGTACTCTCGTGCATCACCTCAGATGCGTTGAGACTGCGGCGTCTGGGTCCATGTCGGACTGGAGGCGCGACTGTTAGGTTTGAGTGTGATTATGACGAATGCTAGAAACAGGGTGTGTTTCGCTTTCGTAATTCGACTGTTATGTGAACTCATCCTGATACAGCAGTCGGAGATATAATCCACTGGAGTATAAGCTGTCAAACGAAGCCTCTTTCGTCAGTTGAATCAACTAGTTCGGGCTGACTCCGTTGAGCACAACAAGGCACAAAAGACACCGCTCAGCACCGCTCGACGCTCCTGCAGTTAGCGAGAGACATGTTATGTACCAGGCAACCCGACGACGTACAATTTACGGCAGCTCCCCCACGCACATGGGGATATCGGTGAACGCGAACGCGGCGCTCGAGAGTGTTCATGACCGCGCGTCTGCCCGCGCCCGGGTAATGCCCCGGCTAGATGGCGAAGTCGTCCGCTTGCAACCATACACATCAGCCGGGACGCGAGCGCGTCAGATGCGAGTCACCACATGACGAAAAAAGGAAAGTCGCTAGCCCTGACATCCTGTTTTGATCTCGCGCAGGCGCCTGAGGATACGCGATCAATTGCCGTGCGTGGAGTTAACACAGCATGCTATACATAGGCGTCCTACGGCCGGTAGGTGTACCGAAGTCTTGGATGGGGTATAAGACGCTGTATCAGCGCTGTGTGTGCACTATTTCTTTGTCCTTCGCACCGCGTCTCGCACGGGACGTTTCTTTCCTCTTTCCAACTCACGCTTTCACCCGCTTTCTTCTCTGACTTCGACGTTATGGCCGTATTCGATCTAATGTGAATGACACCGATATACGCTGAGGATTACAGTAGAAGCTCACCGCTATCTGTGACATGCAGCCTCGGACCCATCCTTATGGGTACCGTTGTGAACATCTTCCTGATGGGCATTATGCTCGTCCAATGCTATATTTATTTCGAGTAAGTGCTTCTTCCGTCTAGCACAATCATGCACTAACAGCAAGACTCAGACGGTTCAAGGGGTGAGTAGATCTACCAGCTTGCTCCCGATATCGTGTTGATCCTGCCCTCCAGTGACAAGTACTGGATGAGGCCTTTGGTAAGTCTCGAAATGCTCATCCTCCGCGACTGTTCTAATTCCACTAAAAGGTCTGGTTCTTGCTGCTCATTGATGCCCTCGGCTCGTGTTTCGATATCGCTATGACCTACAACTACCTTGTAACGAACTTTGGCAACGTCGCTGCCATAGCCGTGACCAATATCGGTAAGTTTCGCTATTCCGAATTTCGATGTTCCGATCGCTGACGATTATGCACAGGTATCACGCCTTGTGAGTGATTCAGAAACGTATGGTAAATTGAGCTGACATATCTTCCCCCATAATTAGACCCATTCTTGACGGTGAGCGGATTTTGCAGCTTCCGGAAAGAGCGACATCTGATTTGGTTTCTCACAGGGCATTACTGCATTCGTTGTGTACGTGTGCACCTCCGATTACGATGATGTATTCAGGTCCTAATGCGTCGATTGGACCACTACAGACAATGTTTTTTTGCATGGCGCATCAAGCTTCTGATCAAGAGCAACTTGCTCGCATACTTCATTGTCGCCCTATCCCTTTTACAATTGTGTATGTCATGTTGCTTAGTCCCCGTCAATTTCAACTGATTGGCCTTCGATGCAGTGGCAAGTCTTGGGACCATGATCGGAGGTATCATCGTCAAGGACTTCGCGTCGTTGATTAAAATCAAGCAAATCTCGCTTGTGTGGCTGTTTGGCTCGGTGGTTACGGATATCATCATCACCGTTTCCCTCGTATGGTTTTTGGTCAGTATTAGGACATATTTGCGAGTCAAGCGAACGTCTGACGGCCAATCTGCAGAGGAGGCACAAGACTGGCTTCTCGACCACCGATCACATCACGGACCGCATCATCCGCTGTGAGTATGCTTTCGCTGATTGTACGAGTCTTTCTCACCGTCTATTCTAGTGACTCTCCAGACTGGTCTCCTGACTACTACGTGCGCCCTTGGAGTGGTAATTGCATACCTTGTATCTGTGAGTGTAATTTCCGATTCTCCTCGGGTGATTTGGACTGATAAGCCTTCCCAGGACACTACGATGTACGTTGAAGGGGAAGTCTAGGTAACTTGTAGACGCTGACTTGGACCTGTCAGGCACCTTGCATTCGGCTTGCCTCTATCTAAGCTGTACACAAACTCGCTCATGTCATCTCTCAATGCCCGCAAGGGATGGAACCCAAGCGACTTCGCAGAGTCTGGCACATCCACCTCCCGATCGACGCGTATTCAGACAGAGGTGCGCAAATCTTACGCCACCGATGCAAGCGACGTCTGACCGTCTGCGCCAGGTCCGTACGAGCACGGTACGCTATCACTCGGTTGCTGCCGAGGATGTCTAACGAACCCTCTATCGCGCAGGTGGTGCACGAAGATGCGGCGTCTGAAAGCCATGAGTTGGGGCTGACCGCCCAAAAGCGCAGCTACGACCGGGCATCTAGCTCTGCTAAAGTACCATTGTTCGTCTAATCGCACGTCTTCTTCTGCTGTTCCTATATTGTTATTACGCTCTGTATCATGCATCGCTCCTTGTTCTACTACTCGCCCCTTATCCCGCATACCACGATACCTCAAATGAAGACATCATGACATTACACACGTTTTAAATGAATGCATATCGCCTCAGGATACAATTCGCGAATCTGGCGAAGGGCCAGCAACCTGAGACGGTTAAAGTGCGATGAGGGACTCTGAACCAATCAACATACACTGTACAATATGTATAAATTGGACGACGCCGGAACATGCTTGTAGCATGTCGGATGTTTCGCCGCAACAATGTCAGACGTCAGCGAAGGAGATGAGATGGGGTGTGGTACGGTGAGGTGAGGTGCGACCGTTGTCACAGAAGAGGGCTCCATATGCTACGTCTGTTAACGCCCGGTTGCTGCGACACCTCCGGCGGGCGAGTAGGTGCGTACTTCTCAGCAAGTACCGTAAGCTTCGAGCGGTACTCGTCCATGCCGAGATAGGCCCCGCACATCCGCCGCTTGCCTGTAAAGGCCGACCGGCCATGCAGGACCCGGTGGTTGTCCACAACTGCGGGAGACCCGCGTCAGCCAGTGCTGTCAGCGGGAGCGGGATTCATAAATTCGCACTCACGGACTGCGGTGCCCGGGGCGAGCTGCACCCAATATTCCGAGTCTTCGCTGGTGAGGAGTTTGTGCCAAATCCTGATAGCATCATACCTGCGCCCATCCTGTCAGAGACTTCGCATCATCCCGATACGTGGACTCACCACTGCTCCACGATCCCAGGCTTTAGACCCTTCATCACGCTGCGGTCATCATTGTTCCATCGCACTTGGAATAGCTCTCCATCTTGGTGTCTCAGCACTGGGTATCCCGATTTGGGCGTAGGTGTGAAGAGCGCCCCGGGCTCGCCTGCCGCGTGCGAGGGGATCTGTACACTGGACAGCAGTTCATATTCCGCGGGGTGCAGCTCTTTCAGGATGGACGCGACATAGAATCCATCCACCAGTAATGTTGCGCCTCCTGCTCCATTTGAATGTTCCAGCAGATGGAATAGCTGCAAGCCACATGGATCGGTCTACAGATAGGAATGAATCAGACCACCTTCCGACGTCAGATTGTGAGACTCACGAAGTAAGTTGTATCCGTGTGAGCTCCAAGGGCTATAGTCGTGTACGCAGTATCTCCTTTTGCGAGATCAGAAGTGAAGTCCCAGAACTTCCCGTCTAGTGACAATGGACAGGTTAGGTTCCCATCTTCAGCTTGACTGGATGATATGGCGCACATTGCGTCTCCCGAATGAATGCGATTCGGGTTGCTAGTTCTTCAGTTGCTTCTGCCGCGGGTGGTATTCCGGAGACAAAGCAGAAACCAAATTGATCCTGCATCACGGTGAAGTAAGAACCGGTATAGATAGCACACAAAGACTAACTTACAACATTGGAGAGCCACTTGAAAAGTCCCTCATCGCCTGCCATGATCTCTTCGTATAGCACAGTTGGTGGGGCTTGTTGAATTCTCGAGCCCCATAGGATTTTCCTGTAAAAGGTTGGCATCCTCCCTCCGGACACCGGGAGAGAAGAATGTACTCAGCAGTCCGTGGCGGCACCAAGACCGGGTCATATGAAGTTTCCCGTAACCATGACCAAGGGTAGAGGGATGTGTGAGGTTGCGAAGAGGGCCCTGGATCGTAGGCGGTCAGCAGGAACGTACAGACAACGCAGTGCATACCTACACTTGACCTCCAGACCCTCCGGCGTGGAATTCACTTCTGCTGGCCTGATATCCGCTGGGATCTACGTCTATTCTTAATCCACTGTCCAGAAAACCCGAATGTCGAGGAACGCAGCACGTACGTCGAAAGTGTTAACCAGCCTCTGTTTTGTGATGGGATGGAAGCATTCCGGGCACCGGCAATGATCTCGCAGCCAGATGTTGTGACTATGGACCAAGCAGTTAAAACACAGATACAGGACTATCAGGCACAACTCACTATCGGGACCACTCTCCATCATCCCACCCGACAACGACTTTCCGGTCATCAATCCTGGTGACTGGCAGGTGCAATGCTGGCTTGAGTTCATGGACTGGTTGTTCATGGTGTGTTACTGGTGGTTGAGGGCGTGAAAGGGCAGCGGCGGAGGATGCTAGTCGGGAGAAAACGGTAGGGAGCGTCGACCTCTCGGCTATCGCAACTGTTCGTCGCTTCTGCCATGCACACCCATGAGTACCACCCGACGAGGCCCTCAGAACATAAACAATCACTTTTGAGGGAGTAGTCTGACTGGGCAGATACGTTTTCAATGTTTGCACCGGGCCTTTCCCGCGCGCTAGACATGGCCGGATACTAGACGACCCGGCAGCTACTCGCAGCATGTTCCACTTCAAGACTCAAGGCCAGATGGGTGCAAAGAGAAACCAGTGCAAGAATAGTCCTAGCAGTGAAGGAGGATGGTTACAGAAAGGAAAGCTTGGAGAGCGAGACAAGAGCGAGCTGCGCGCTCGGAGATGGACCCGCCGAGCCGGCGGCATCGTCGTAGCCTGAACGGATACGCACGACTCTCGGCGAAATCTCAAACTCATACGAGGCGGACAAAATGAGTCAGAGAGGCACACAGGGCGGCGAGCAATGCGAATGATAATATACAAGAGCCAAATAACCGCTACATGAAGTTTTAGATCATACTGTACTATCACGCCTCCGCCTGGATAGACTTAAGCACGAATCCTTCCAGACCGCCGCAGAGCCAGAGTTCCTGAACACTGGCCCCGACGGTGCCGACCGAGTAGGTCTTTTCCTCGCCGCTAGGCCACCGGACGATGACCCGGCCCTCCGCAACCTTGACGTCGACCGAGTGGCCCTCGTTGACTGTCAGCTCATCCTTCTTGCCCCCCGCGCCGCGCTTGCCATCCTTTGCGTACGCCGCGGTCAAGTCCGCCACAAGCTCGGGGGATTCGATGCACACGAGCCCGTTGTTGATCGCATTGCGCTTGAAGATGTCACCGAACGAGCCCGCGATAACGAGCGGGATGCCCGCGGACTTGAGTGCGGTCGCAGCCTGCTCGCGGGAGGAGCCTGTGCCGAAGTTGTAGCCAGACACAAGAACGACGCCACGCTTCGTCTCCGGCGCCTCAGTGCCCGCCGCCTGCTCCTTGCGGATGGACGCGACGAGGCCGGCGAACGAGGGGTCGTAGTTCTCCATGACCACCTCGGCCTGCTTCTCCAGCGTAATGTCATCCTGGTAGGTATACTTGCCGGGGTACAGCGCGTCTGTGTTCAAGTTGTCCTGAGGGGCGAAGAGCAGCGGGCCAGAGAACGTCGACGGGAAGCCAGGTAGAACCGGCTCCTTCTGGAGTCCAGCCCCCTCCGAGGATGCGTCCTTCGATGGAGAGGAGATCGAGAACGTCGGCGCGCCAGCAGGGGGCAAGAGAGCCGGGTCCAGCGAGTCTGGTCCGCAGATGTAGCCCTTGATCGCGCTGGCGGCGACGACAGCAGGGCTCGCGAGGTACGCCTTCGCAGCAGGATGGCCCATGCGTCCCTTGTAGTTCCTGTTCGTAGCGCTGATGCCCGTCTGGCCCTCCTCTAAGAGGCCCGTCCCGAGCCCAATGCACGGTCCGCAACCCGACGGAAGTGGTTTGGCTCCAGCAGCGATGAGCGTCGCCCAGTCACCCAGGCGCTCGGCGTCCTGCTGGACCTCGGAACTCGCCGCAGCGACGTAGAAGTCGACGCCAGGCGCGACCTTCCGGCCCTTCATGACCTCGGCGGCAGCCGCAATGTCAGACAACCGGGCGTTTGTGCAGCTGAGCAAGTATGCCTTTTGGATCGGGACGACCTCTGCCTGGAGTTCTGGCAGCGGCGTGGTGATCTTCACGCTGTTGGGACCGGAGATGTGCGGGACGAGTGTCGACAGATCGAAGGTGATGTGCGCAGCGTACGACGCGTCCGGATCGGAAGCCAGGCTGGAGGAGCGCAGTGCATCAAGCCGGCGACGGTTGAGGCGTGGGTGCTCGGGGACAGACCAGAGCGAGGACGAGTCACCGAATGTGCGTCGCTCGATCCTCTTCAGGAGTACTTCATACCACTGCAGCAAGGTGTCGTCGACGGGGAAGACACCTGCAAGGGCTCCCCACTCGGTCGTCATGTTCGAGATCGTGAGTCGGTCGTCGATGGCTAGCGAGGAGACACCCTCTCCCGTGAACTCAATAGCCGCATTGAGTACCTCATCGTTCTTGAAGTAACCGCAGAGCGCAACGATGACATCTTTGCCCGTCACACCAGGGGCGAGCTTGCCCTTGAACTCGACCTTCACCATGCGGGGAACCTGCCACCATGTCTGGCCGGTTGCCCACAGAGCCGCAGCGTCTGTGCGGACGATCGGTGTCCCGACACAGCCAACACCACCGTACATGTTGCTGTGACTGTCGCTCGCCACTGTCAATGCATACGGGAACGCGTATCCCTCCTCGACCAAGACCTGGTGACCGATGCCTCGTCCTGCCGGGTAGAAGTCAATACCGTGTGTCCGTGCGAACGCTTCGATCGAGGCATATTTCGAGAGGTTCTTCGCGGACTTGTTTTGTACATCGTGATCAAGTGTGAACACAAGCTGGGATGTGTTCTTGATGCGGGTCGCACCGATAGACTTGAATCTATAACGTACTCAGCAATCTGCACCGTACCGTCTGAGCTCCTTGGTCATAGCATGCGCGAGACGGACACTCCGAGAGATAGATGTGCAAGTCAGAGTCAATGACGACTTCTGCAACAAAACAGGGAGTCAGGCATTGAATCAAACTTGCACGCCATGCTCGCAGCAAGTAGACATGGCGGCCTAGAGCACGTCGTGGAGAGCCTGGAGCGTACTCACTTTGAGATAACCGGACCGGTGTTGTCGTGTGTCATAACATGCTCAGGACGTATCATCACGTAGTCCCCCGCCCTGACAACCTTCTCCTCAGGGAGATCAACCGCGTACTTCTGGACGACCTTCTCGATGACGGTCTGAGGGATTCGGGGGCGGTCGGCGACAGTAGCAAGACATCTTGCTGAGAGCCGGCTGCTCCTCCCAAGATTTGGGAGTAGCAAAGACAGCATGTCGCTGCAGGTATGCGACGCCTGCGCCGATGTGCAGAACGTCTAGAAACAGCTAAAAACCGTGAAAGAGCGGGAGATGAGTCTATGAAAGACAAAATATTATGTCTCGAGTCAGCTTGCTCAGAGGTCTGCCATGATCGGCGAGTATTCCCACGACTACTATTTCGGTTGTTAGCTCCCACGCATGATGCAGCCAATGAGCTGCGCCATGTTGGTACCTCCAACGACAGCAGGCCGCTCTCTGACGGACGATACTGCAATTTCTCGAAGTCCTCAAGTACGTACCATTCCAGCGACATTATGCACCCAAACCTACAGCGGCGGCTCGCCTCTGGGCTACGAAGGACGCACCACTCACACTCTGTATTTGACGAACCGTTTTTTCGCCGGATGTTCTCTTCAGGATCTCATTTCTGATCCCCAGAACCTGTCATTACTTCACGGCTTCAGCCGACTAAGTGTCCTCTTATCAAGACATAGACTGTGCTGTGAACTTACGCAATTTCTCCTACGCCTGCTGCCTTGCAGTCTGCTGTGGCGTCGACGGCCCGGTCGAGAGATGTACCGATGATTGCCCGAATCTCGCTGTAGTCAAAGCGATCACAAAAATCTGCGTCTGGATCACCCTCGCTGCTGATTCTGCACCCCTATGCCGCGCAAAGCCATCTGATAGACGATGATGGTGTGGTTTACCCACCTGCTGCCTCTCCATTCCGTTTCCCAATCCGACCATCCCTTACAACGCCGCGCGCTTGTGGCGTACTTCGCACACAACTTCGCGCACAACTTCCCGAACTTCGCGACTCGGGAAGTTCGGGAAGTTCGTTCGACCTGACATCGCTTCCTCGCGAAGTTGCTACCGGCCAATTGCAACAATTAAGTGGATCAGCATAAGTGTCCTCGTGGGCTGGCCGTTATGAGCTTCACGTACACGCTCACTACTCTGACCGCGCGGACCACACACCCGTCTGCGAGCAACGATATAAAAATGCAACCCTCCAACGGTTCAAATCTGCACTCAATCGCTCACATCGCAACCACAGAGACCGAGTCTAATCACTCCCAGCATCTGTATGATGAAGCAGAGTGGGGCGTCGGCATCCGGCTCACGGCCACCTGGGCGCATACGATATGTCCGCGGGAAGAGAGGAAGCCTCCAGGAAGTCAACAACATGCCACTGGAGATTGTATTCGAAGTAATATTGATTGTGCATGTCCTCATCTATTGTGCTGAAGAATAACATGGTCAGATATTCAGCCAACTTGACCCTGGTGATCTGGTCAGTCTGATCAGAACAAATAAAGACATCCGACAGCTATTACTGCGACGCTCCTCGGCATTCATATGGCAGGCTGCGCACAACAACTCCGGATTGCCTGATCGTCCGCCTTGGATGAGCGAGCCGGCCCTCGCCAACTTGCTGTACTCCAACCACTGTCATGTTTGAACACCTCATTGTGGCGTCAAGGGCCTTGCTAACCCAATACATGCTCTTGTTTGCAGATCTGCTTGAAGAAGAATATCAGAAGTATCACATGGCCACTCTGGATTCGATGCTGCCAGTATTGCAAAGAGAATCTGTAAGCTGGTCAGTCACGTGGGAATCCCTTGCTCATGCCGTTGCATTCTGTAGACCCGAATACTCAGAAAGCATCCCTCGAGGTTTGATTCCATCCAATATATTGTATCATGAACTTGTTCCGCGTGTCTGCCGTGAGTCTAACCTTTCTCATCGAGCTGTATTGCATGATGTAGACATCTTTAATAGTCCCCTCTGGATATTGGGTTGTCTACCCGCCTCACGTACGAGAATTTCTACAAGCCTGGAAATCAGCCGGAAATGATCAGATACAAGAACGCCGCGTCTTGGAAAACCAAGTGGCTTCTTGCAGGAATATGTACAAGGCTAGTAATCATTCTTTGTCCAGAGGAACGTCCGATAATGCTAATGTGCTATCAGTGTTCACGGGACTTTTCCTGCTGGCATTACTGGGAGAACCGCCGGCGGGCTGAAGAGCTAGCCAAAATGCGACACCCCAGATACGATGCGTACGTGTGCCCTTGCTATTGCCACGTGTTACGACTTGACGCAATCCAATCCCACCCAGCGTCGCTGCGAAACTCCGAGAGTTGGGATATGCGAAAGAGTTGTCATATGCAGCTTGCTCAGAGAGGATTCGCAAACACCCTCTAGTGCGAGCTTCGACTAATTTGACTGAGCGAGGTAAGTTGTCATTCTTCGAAGTAATCTGCAGTCACCAAATCGAAACAGCCTGGACGAAGATGTCTGATCAACTGATTCGCATCATGGAAGAACAGCGTTCGCGCATACTGCACAGCGAGAGAACCTCTCGCATCCTTAGTCTATACGAGCTCCTAGTCGCAGAGATGGAGGAGCGCGGTGCACATGACGAAGTCTCAGGCATATACTATCCACGCCCAGTGGATCTTGCCCTGATGCCCGAGTTTCGGGACTGCATTGATCCGCCAGACATATGCTCTCCCGCACATTCCGTCGAATCACAGCTTCAAAACCTTCCCATCTTTACGGAGCGCTGGCTGGATCGTGTCAAATCCGACCTCGCCTGCGCAGTAATCTCAATTATAGACGTCTCAGCCTCTGCGGATGTTTGCGCCCTGGCCATTTCCTGGTTTGAATGCGGCCTCTGTTCACGGCGCTTCCAGTACGAAGACGCGATCACTACTCCTTGTATCCAGGGATGCGTCGAAAGGAGTCGCTGCAGCATCTGCTTCTGCGATGTGCGCAAGGGGTGGTACGAGCGCATAATCGAGGGGCGCTATGACACTGGTGGCAGCCCGTGGTGCGTCCATCGTCTGTTCAAGCAGCCGCTCATCCGTTATGCGGCGGGTGTCATCCGCGTGTTTGGCGAAGACCCTGTCTCGATTACTGCGAAGGAAATGGACAACATTGGAGGACGGCTGAGGTGCGGGTGCGCTCAATGCATCCAGCAACCTCAATCGTTCAGGACGTGGCGCGAAGCTGTACGTCTGTCTGGTTGCGCAACCTACATATCCGACGAGTGCTTCCTGACGCGTTTATCTAGATCATCAAACCTTCTTGTGAGCAGCCTGAGTGGCTGCTGGTAGACTTGCGAGGGCATCACAGCGTGTAACATCAGCTCTGTGCCTCCTTAGGTGTAGATCTACTTGGCATGTACTTCTTAAAGCTGATGCTGGTCCAATCTTAGACAGTACACTCTCGTATCTATCCAGGCTTGCATCGGGGCCTGTACCACCATTATTCTTGATTCTGTACGTTGAATATTGTCGTATGCGACAAGTTCTGATCAAACGATGCAATAGACAGTCTCCGTCCTACTCTTCCTATCTTGATTTGCCGTCATTATGGCGCAATGTGTGGCGACCGCCGTCGGCAGGCAAATCTTCGGGTTCGAAGAAAGCAACGGAACAATTTATAGCGCTCAGACCAACAGAGATAATGAGCTCAGATAGCCTACACACAGAACTTGGCGCCCCGATCCCCGATTCCCATGTACAGACATAGTACAGAACAAATGCTGCGACGTGCGAGCGTCACCACGTCGGGTAAGGTGTCGGCGATGATGCAACGAGCCTACAAGGCCAGCTGGATCATCTGCAATAGACGAGACTATCAGGTAATTGTACACAGTGCCAGTGCAAGACGCTCACGTCTTCAACGTCCTTCCAAACCATGTCGAACAACTCGACGTTGAAATTGGCAAGCGTCTGCATGAGTATCACTTTGCAACACTTGCATCCATCGTATTCTGTCCAGTCCATATGGGATAGAACTCTGTCTGTCAAGATACGCGGTAGATCCGGCGATCCGCATGGCTTGTCCTTAATGACCTCGTAGGCCATTTGGCGGTGATCCTCATAGTATTTCTTCGTCATCCCACTTGCGCGCAGCCTCATGCTTCGGCTGTTCCAGTCACATCTCCCATACCGAATCTCGCATGCCTCGTTATATTCCTCCCACCAGCGGACATCTGCTATTGTGAACTGAGCATAACGCCTGGATAGAAAGACATATTCGAATGGACGGTATAGGACCGTCGACGGAACGCCGTCCAATTCCTGAGGCGGCGCGGGTTGACCTCCAACATGTTGAATTAAGATGTCTTGAGACAAGAACTGCTTGGCAGCAGTGCGTGCCTCATCCTCAAGGCCATGATCGTATGCGATGGCGAAGATCCGAAGGGGCTCTCGCTCTACGACTTTGGGTTCCATAAGCGCCTTGATACAGAAATCTTTCGCGCTCTCCATGATGTATTTCGTTGCCGCGCCCAGGACGAGATTAGTTTCTTCTAAGCCCTCGAGCGAGGGGCCCTGAATTAGGTAGACGATACGAAAGAGCTTGTCGAGGGTCTGGGAGTGTTCGGGCAGCGTGATGACCGGAAGGCCGTCCTGCATCTCGTCCATCTCCTCCGGCGATGTTGGTGGCGGCATGCTGCACATCGCTTCAAGTACTGGAGATGCCAGCGAGAGTACAATTTTGTGCAGACGCAAACAGACGCCGTCGGTCGAACGTAGGATTATTTCTGCATCAGGTCTGTCGAAAGGACCGACGAAGGTACTGGAGGGCGACTCTGGAGTCTGGGGCGGACATGCTGAGAGCAGATAATGATAGATTGGTGGGTCAACGCGTCAGCTCTCATCGATTGGAGCATACGCCTTCAGACGCTTCTGCTTGCGACGTCTACGAATTAAGAAAGACAACATTCAAACCTTCTCTGTAGGCACAAAGTCGTATATGTAGTAAGGGAAGCCACATCGGGATTGACCATATATGACCTTATATTGCGGTGCGTCAACTTTTCTGGGCTACTTCGAGAGGTCTATGCAACCGTAAGCTGTCAATTTTTCGTCACAAAATCGCGGGTTCTCCAATGTGATCGTCGAATTGCGCAAATCCGTCAGTTTTGTAGCCGAATATGGTCGCAGGTCTCCACAAACCACACATATCGACTTGTCCATGGCATGAGAGTGGTGGGCGGTGCTCTGCACGCCAGTGTGAAAGTGATAGACGATACTAGTAAACGTCCAGGCTGAGATGGGTAGGTGCATGTACAGGTGCCGACCTCCATCTCGGTGCCCTCACGCGCTTCTGCTTCTGACGCCCATGAGCCCGAAAATGCAGCGCTTGAGGCTCTGTGCGGCAAATGCGACGCCCTCGGCGCTCCTGTGCATCGAAGTGTTATCGTGTTGGTCGTGTTTGTGTATAAGACCTAGATAGGCATCTTATCGTTGGGAGATATCCGATGTGATGCCACCAATTTTCATCGCAGCCAACGAAGGTTAAGATTGTTTGGAAAATTAGTTCAATAAAGTAAAAAGAACACGCTGGGCAGGTTCTCATGCCCTATTGTTACACAATTGCAATTTGGAAGAGAGGTTGAGACCGCCATCTTATCTAGTGCATCTTATCCCGTTTCCCATTTCAGCTAGCGTGCAAACACAACCAACGCGATAACACTTCGATGCACGGGAGCGCCAAGGGCGTCGCATTTGTCGCGCAGAGCCTGAGAGTCTTTCTGGGGCAGCTAGTGTGTTAAGATGCGAAGATAGATGAGAGATCTGTTTGTTGGCTCTCAGAGTGCATGAGCTCGCTTGCGCTTCCCATTTGACAACAGACGATCTCATCTTGTTAGCAGTCGCTTTGCACACTCGGAATCATTCACTTACAAAATCGAATTGCACAGCAAGGTTGAGATATGAGTTGATACGCTTACATAGCTCTTCTTGGATCTTTTCGCACACTTCTCGAACAGCTCAAAAACCAAAATACCAGTCGAGGCTTAATGCGCCGTCGGGGAGGTGGCAAATGTTCCGGGCTGACGTGGACAAACTACGCCTCTACAGAGAGTCCATGTAGTAATACAGCGAAGTCTGGTATATATAGTCCTCGTCGCGCGGAGAAGAGTTCTGATGTTGCAGTATCCCTTAACCACTGCATCAATATTATCACTAGAGCTGGTGACTTAGCAGCATCTACTCCTTAGGTTAATGTATGCAGTGTCTGTCCGCTATAATCAAATAATCAGCCACGTTCGATCATGGCCGTAGGTCTAGTATATGAGCGCCGTTTACGAGCAACAATGCTGGAATAGGCGATCTAGGCCACCGAGTCCTGGGCTGCCAACACGTATTCTGGAGGCGGCGCCAACCTGTCTATCTGTAGTTCTTGCATTACTCTCCGGAGATTCTCCACCTCATCGCGTAGCTCTCGCACGTATGTCGAAGAGTCAAGGCCTGAGCCTGACGTCCGGGAGCCATGAGAATCATTCGATGGAGATCTTGATGATGACGCGGTGGGTTCTGATGAAGCGAAGTGGACGGATTCTGGGTTACGGCCTGCCAATGAACTCCTCGATGGAGGTTCCTGAGGATCTAGAGGATCTAGAGGAGGTGCTGATATCTCGGCAATTGTCCCCTTGGAATCTGACTGTGGTTCAGAGAGAGACTGAGGAGGATGAAGTAAGGACCGAAGGAGCGAGGTGCCGTGTTTAAAGGGCACGCCTACGAGGTGCCAAGACTGGCGGGACTTGCGTTGCCAGATGAGTAATGCGGTCGCGAGCAGCCCGAGAGCGTAGATGCCACCGATAGCACCGCCGATTATTGCGCCCACATTCACACGCTTGGATATCGTACCAGATTCGTGTGTGCCCACCGAGGTCGACGAATTTGTGCCTAAAAGTTGCGCGGGGACCGAAATTGTTGTATTGTGAATGCTGTCAACTTGTTAATTAGGTGCAGTCGCAGACTGCTATATACTCACCCAAGTGCCAAGGGCGCGAACATAGCTCCATTGCCTGGACTGTGTTCGATTATTCAAGTTCTCAACATCAGTAATTAGCATTAGATCCATCAGCGTGAGATCCTTACCTGGCACTACCCGACAAGATTTGACCTTGCGCGGTATTATATGATATGGGGAGAATACCCCCATTGGCAAGATGGAATACGTGTTCCCAAACAGCTGTTGTCAGCGTCTCCGCAAGGGTTTCATTCGACGCAGTTGCCGAAGCAAATAACAACCATGCTGAGAAAATTGATCACTATCGCACAAAGTACAGTACATCGACGCGGAAAACCTACCTGCATTAGTGACTCCAGTGTGATTGCTGTCAAGAGGAGGCCCGAATTCGTGACTAGCTGAAACACATTGCTCGTAAGTAGGCGACAAATGAGAAAAATGCTGTGTATATTACTGGCTACACTCTGATAAAACGCTGTTTGCTTCTGATAGGTCTACACACAGGTCAATGTCGGGTACACCGCAACTCAAAAAGATCGCAACGTACGGATGGATCGACGAGATTGAGACCAAGCAATCGGTCGGCATACAGATTGTAGGCCAGCGACCACGTAGCATCCGAGTCTCCGTAGTCCAGGAGTAAATGCTGCTGATCCGACGAAAGAGCAAGAGATTGCCATGTTTTGATAAATGCCGAGGCTTGCCGCTGTGACTATGTCAAAGAGCACACCTGCAAACCTGAAGACGTCACGTACAGAGTAGAGTTTGAGGCTGTCAGCGTCGCCAACTGCCCTGCTTAACTCTGCCATCGCTCCTATCGCAATTATGCCTTTGACAGACAGATTTGTTGAATTGGCGATCGCTTCATGATCGGCCGATTGTCTGTCCATTAAGAATTGAGGCGATTTCAACGCGAATGTAGAAATAGCAGAGTCTTACTGATTAATGGTCGGAGTAAGAGTATTATTTATGAGATAGTCAGCCCAAGCCTTCAGAAGGCCATACTGAGAGACCAAGTTGAGCGCGATGTTCAGATGTGAGAACAAGTAGTACTCACATGTTCGCTGATCAGTGAACCGTCTCCCGAAATTCGGGCATGTGCGAGGGTCATGATCAACATGTTTCCCGTTTCTGAATAGGGCTTGTCAGGCCTGCAAATTGGCTTGCAACAGGGCTTACGCTCGATGCCCTGGTTATGTGTCAGATTGTCACCCGCCACCGCGGAATAGTTGAAGCCTTTTCAAATAGTGAGTGCCATTAGAGGTTTTAACAGCGATGGCACGAGGAGCAGTGTACTCACCAAGATCCATGGCTGCATATGGATTGCGGTACGACGCCGAGTCCTGATATTCTAGTAGAGGCGAGAGAAGCGATCTGGCGAATGATGCGTTCAAGTATAGATACATCGGGAATGCTTGATACAGCACTTCTACCGGATTGACGCGTCTGGGATGTCCAATCGAAGATTAGGGTTATCTCCGATGGTGGGTTAGGAACGCTTACCGAGAATTGCCCATATCCTTCATGAATGTTTTTACATCCGAGGCGTTCAGCTGGCCGTCGGTGCCATCTGATACAGTGATATCTAGTCCTCCGAAGGCGATTCGAGGAGCGAGAGATAGTATGCCCGCATACTGGGAAGATATGTTGGTCGCGGCTTGCGTGAGGCTCTGGTCGAACTCTGAAGCCCGCTGGCTTGCTGTGGGGTAATTCGTAACGAACGTGGTCATCTGCGCGCCTCAAGTCTCAGGTCATTTGCAATACGCAGGTTAAGATAATACTCACGGCATCCACCACGGAGGAATATTGCGTAAGGAAAAACGGACTACGAAGTTGTGTATCCCCACTAGGAGTCAAGTACTGGATCGCTGGGTTTCGAACGTAGCCAAGAGACCAAACCACGGGCACTGCAGTCGATTTGATGGACCCGAGGCTGACGGCGAAGGCAAAAACAGGAAAATCACTGCGCACAGATGAACATCACGTCGGTCATCTGTGAAGTACGACATACCCGTCAAGAGGCCGGAAATCCATGTCCATGCCATTCGTTAGGTTGCCTGTCGAATTGAACTGGCCACGGCAGACTGCTCCCGCTCCCGTTTGCCAAGTCACATTAGGTCCCTGTAATGATAGGCGTGAACGGGACATAATTATCACTTTCGACACAACACGTTCACCTGACTGATTGCATGATACATGACACCATCATTTGCTTGATGGTCGATCTCTTGGAACGGGACTGGTGAAGCCAATGAGACCTCATGGTAGACAATGTCATTTCCCACGACTGTGGTCCACTGTATCTCGGAGGAACGGTTTCCCGAGAGCCATTCTAAAATATCATAGACTCAGTCTATTTGCGAGATATCCATTCTTTCGTGACAAACCTCCGCTAATGTCGGCGTATGCCTCCACATCATGCGGCAGTCCATCTGTTGAGGCCACTTCCAAAGATACATAGGAAAACGGAAGTGATTGCTGAACCCAGTCGGACGGCTATATGCCATAATAGTGGATGAGACGGAGCAACACGAAGCATGGGTCCAGTAACTTGAGACGTACTTCTATTGGCATCATGTATGTTATGGTGAGATTGACAGGTCCTGCTTGCATCTCGAAGATTGTACGCGTTGGTGTAAGTTTGATGTCCGTGAGATTTGCTGGAGTGAATCCTAGGCCCAGCCATTGGTAGGTTGCGTTATCGACCCTCACCAGCCCGGCCCAGCCAAGAATAGCCTAGTGCGAGCCGTTGGTTTATAGTTCGACATGAGTATGATGTATTGCATACATCACCTCCGTTCACGTAGCTCCAGAATTGTGGCCATTGCGTAGAGGCAGCCCCGTCTTGCGTACCTGTGAGCATCCAGCAGCTAAAATACGGGGATCGGACTGCGACAGGTACGACTTCGGGCCACACCAGGTGGCTGCCAGAGGGTGATTGCGATAGCACCAATCCCAGCAGACTTAGAAGGACGACTTGACACAGCAGCGGCAACATAGTACGATGGTAGAATATGAAAGATATTGGATGTGAGAGTGGACACTGGGTATAATCGTCTCGTTAGTCCAAGAAAACATCAGGAAAAGATGTGACATGGCCTTTCGGATATATGGCGAATCTGGGACTACAGCCAGGGAAGACGCTGGCAAGCCTTCAAAGGTAGGTGTAAGGCGTCAACGTCAATCCGATAGTCTTCCCTGATAGATTATGTATATGGAACTGACAGTGTTCGACAGCTGCTGTAGGCACAACAACCTCACTCACAGCAGACGACTCAATGACAGCGGGGCCATCTGACCGTGCACTGCTCATCGTAGCCGCTTCACCCTGGCTCGGTGGAGATAGGGAAGAAAGACGGGTCAAGATGACAATGGCTAGGTAATAGAGCACTTTCAGAGGCACTTGTGACGAACCTCGCGCTCGGTTGTTGTGCACTACTGCCTGACTGGTCAAATGGCTACTTTGGCGGCAGTTCCAACTACTGACAGTGCATGTTTCTGCCCGGCGGCACATATTGTCACATCGCTACTGAAACTCTGGACCAGTAGGCAGATGCGCCGAGTAGACGTGCACGGCGTCAGCTCAGCGAACTCGGGGTCCCGCCGACTCAGTGATACCCCATAGTATGGTGATAGAGACTTACGACGTTTGCGTGCGCGGTGGACGTGCGTAGCCTTGCTAAATCGACGCGAAGTAACGAGCGCTGCGCCAAAGCTACAACGGTTGCCACCGAACATCTCACAGGAATTGAGAATGCATGCCACAACTGTATCCCCAGGTCAACGAGATCGTTGCCTAGCGAGTCGCCGTCAGGAGGTAAATCAGGACGACGGCTGAGCAGCTAGCCCCCGATTCGATTCGGTATGCCGTCATTCTGACCATCTTCAACACACACAGTTGTCAGTAACACCCGCTATAGCCTCTCTTGGGGCGCAGGTTACATCTGGAGCGGAAGCGATACCAGTTCAGGCGACGTAGAACACGGAGCGAGATGGACAGACGACTCTGGCAGCTCTGGCAGTGAGCTCGGAGCGAGTCGCAGTGGCCGCCGCAGATAGCTGTAATCCCCGACGGTAGTACCGTGAGCCGATATACCCTAGAGTGCCACCCATTTCTTTGGTTCAAGAAGCAGCGCTACACCATGTTTATATCGATAGGCCTCCTGCGGTGGTATGTATGTAGCTGCAATTTCCTGCAAGTCAGTCTGCCCGAGCTGTGAACTCCGCGTCAGCGTCGGCGACTAACAGCGTGCAACCCGGGTGGGGTTATGATTTAGGCTCCGCGATAAACCTAGCGGAAGTCTGCACGCTCCGCTCAAAATTGCGAGGGCCGTTTGCCGTTTGCTACGGCGTAGATGCTCATGCCCGTGGACCTTCGATCTCTGTTCCTCCAGCTGATTCGAGTACCAATTCTGCAGACGTTTGTCGCAATGTTCACAAGGGTATCATCTATTTGTACCGAACTACAAGCTTAATGGCTAGATCCAGTGCAAACGGAAAGTCCAATCAAGTGGAGAATGCGGAATGCGAGACCTGCGGGATAGGAGAATGCGCGAAAGATATCGTCGATGAGGTGCACATACTGACGAAGCAAACGGATAGCGAAGATTCCAAAACACGCATCCACAAGGATAGGGAGAGAAGTCCTGCACACTCGTCCTTGTGATCACGACCTTCACACCTGTACCTCAGCCAAGGTGCGCTGCCACCGGCATTTATGCTCCTCCTTCCTCTCAATGCACTCCCTACAGGACACTGTCAGCATACTTCCAGATCATGACCGGAACTAGGACTCGGAGATCACGAGGAAACTAGCTCGTGCAACACCGGGCATTCCTTAGCCGTCTCCCATTGCAAGGCCGAAGAACCACCGAAGAGCATTCCACAAAGGGAATGCTCTCCGGTAGTGCTATGTCGAGGTGCGATATCACATATAAGTGGCGTAGACTCACGGACAAGGGTTGCCTGAACTCCTGTCCCCCGTGCATTTTTTCTTCCTCTTGCCGCATTCAACACACGTCCATCCCGCTCGCTGCTTCGGCTGGGGTGGAGGGACCCATTCGCGGTATCCCCACGACATCCTCTGGTCGAACTTCGGCTTGGATTCCTTCCCTATCCCAGCTTCCGACCTCAGCGACGAGCCTGTGAATGCCGTGGTCAGTCTGCTTGTTGGCTAATCTGTGAAGAGTGCGCTGGCGCTTTACCGGAGCTCTTGCCTTTTGGTGAGTTTGTTTCCGGCTCCTCGGGAATCAACTGCAGTTGCAAGGCCTCCGCCCTCAGGCCAGTACGTCGTCGCTGCTCGCGGATCGGACCAGAGGATGGCTCGATGGGCGCCGATGTCTGGAATGGGATCTCACCAGGCATCGATGCTCGGGGAGGTACGTTGCCGGACGCCGACATTCGAGGTACAATGTAGCTGGGCGCCGACGCCTGGAGCAACGTTCTACTAGGCCCCGCCGTCTGGAATGATATGTTGTTGGGCACCAATGCCGGGGGCAGGAAGTTGCTCGGCAAGGGCTGTCCTATGTCTGAGGTGTATCAGATTTACGTCGGCTTGGACTGTGTCTGTGGTCAAACGCACCCATCGTGTAGTTAGGGGCACTGTGCACCGGCATCGGGTACATCGGCGAATAATACGTCGATGTGGTGTACGTCCGCATGCTGTATAACGGTACGTTGTGCGGCGGCGCATTGTACGGTTGCGCGTTGTACGGCTGCACGTTGTACGGCTGCGCACTGTACATTGGCACCGACATTATGTCGCCAATGTACCCCGTCGCTTGCAGATTGCCGATAACACCGGGATGCACCTTGGACTAGCTCAGTCGTTTTTCTACTGGACTATGGGAAGGTGTGACTGACCTCACGTTGCACGGATACATTCTGATGGAATGTCCCTGTAACGGGTACATCTACTCTTTCTCGTGGTTCAGTACATGCGTACCGATCGAATTCATGGACACCTCGTCTGCCCATACTGCCGCGCAGGACGTCCGGCTGCAAAGACTCATCAGCATAGTGTCCTAAACTTCATCACGGGATAGTTCCATTTCGTCCGATGCCCAGCGGGTTGCTTCCGTGGACGTGAAAGATCCCAATCTTCCCAAGGGAAGTATCGTGCTAGACTGCTGAATGGGATCTCGCAATCAACACTCACCGACGGCTGCCGCTGCATCTGGGGGAGCGGAGCGTCGAACTCCAGTCTCACTCGATTGGGCCTTATGTACGGGTGCACTGCCCGTCGACGTGCCTGCCCCGCTATATGAGGAGGCGCGATCTGCAAGGGCACGTCGGGAGAACGCGGAACGTATGAATTGCGTAGGCCGCGTGGCGGGATGGGCGGATGAGCCATGGCGCGAGGGTCAACAAACGTCGCAGTGGACATGCGTCCATAGGGAGGAGATGGGTAGCCTTCCATCTCAGAGTGAGAGGTAAGACGAAGAGGACCTGGGGAGAAAGTCAGTGCTGAAAACTTCAACTTATGAGCGGAAACAGCCGTCACCCCTTGGGTTCTCTTTCCACGGCTTCAGCTGGATCCCGAAGCGCCTTGAGTCGCGGAGTTGGTCCAGCGACCGTGAGACGTTTCAGGACGTTTTCTACGACTCAGAAGCTGATGCAGGTGCGTGCGCGAAGTTGCATTGTGATCGAATTGCGCATGTCTCATCGATGGAACAAGGACATGCGTGGGCTAGCACAACGGTCTCTGGCGCGATCGGACCTTGTGAATGTAGTGCGCGTCCTCTGCACGTCTCCTTGCGACTGGTTCGGCACGCCACACTCCGCTGGAGACATCAACATCCTGTCCCCGTGCCTCCGGTCGGCCTCGTCCAATTTCTACATTTCTCTCAGGAAATTCAGAGGCTGCTCGCTCATTATACCTTCGAATACGGCGACCGACAGGAGAGCTCGTAATTACCAGAATCTTTTTGTCATCCGTAGACGCCTGGCTGACCGAGGTCACATACCGAAACTTAGGCGAGGCTTCGCGCAGGGTCTACCCATCTCCATGCAACCGGAGAATGTTCGGCTTCAGGCTGGACGCGGCCCCGCGGAGGGCTTGATCTCGCAGCCGATCATCATGCCTATAGCTTGGTATTCCAAAAAATAACGCCCGCAGCTCTTACTCAATGTCAGGATACTCCCAATTTCATGCAACAGGATCTTCGCACATGCTGTGGCATGTTCGTCGCTCATTCAGTCTTGAACATGAGTTCTACAAATTCTGGATTGGAAAAATTGAGCTAGTCGCCGCCTAGCAGACAGAACTATTTACCGTACCTCACATCGACCTCATCTAGCGGGCACGAGACACTCATTTTCGAGCCCACATGTGGGTTGAGCTGACTTCAGCCGCCCGCAGGCCGTAGAGGGGGAAAGACGACGAGGGGGACTAAGTGTGGATGGTTGGTCGCCACAGCATGGACTGCTGTGGCACGAGGTCACATAGCGCGCACTCGAGGCGTGATATGTGACTTGCATCACACTTGCCAGGGACATCAACTTCGCTGTGGATGTGGCAGCGACGACGCATAGGAGATCTGGCCCCCCATTCTGAGAGCCAAGTGGCATAGATCTGCGTCCAAGTAATGCGACGAATGTCTACCAGGAGAGCTCTCAAGGAAGCAGATTTCGCGCATGCCATTCGAATTCTGACTTCGCCTGGTTCCGGAGATTGCATGAGTATTCAAGAAATTTGTCAAGCACAATAACGTGACGTTTTGCTCAAAGCTGGGTGTCCTCGAGATAATCCCCCACACTGTAGTCGTCTGTACGTTTTACACGAGGACTCTAGAATTACAACAGCTGATTTGTGGTTCGTCTAGCCACAGTACACTCCCATCGGACAACCGACACTCGTACCACGAACAGCGCCCGATACTCCAGCAATCTGCAAGACCGCGTTGAGAATCCCGCCTAGCCCTTCACCTGCAATCATACCAGCTGCAATCGCGTAGCCATACATGACAAACGACGCGTTCCAGTAACGGCGCCACGTGAAGGCGATCAGGCCGCCGAACACCATCGCCATGGGGTATGTGCAGAGAGGGCCGAGGATCATCGCAATTCCGATAGCGTTCCAGTTCGGGAACCAGTGATGTTTCTCTGGCGGGGCGAATCGATACTTGAGGACGGTCGTCAGGATAGCTGCTCCACCCAAGCCCAGTGCGGTGACACCGGATGACAACGGGATGGGCAGACTTGGCGACGAGACGGCGACGGATACTGCGCGCCACGCACCGACATCCGGGGCGGGGAAGGCGCATGTTGTGTTTGTGAGTTCATTAATGCATGGGTAGGCCTTGACGAAGACGATGTACATCCCGGCAGAGAGGAAGATGGAGACGAGGGCGCCACACATCTGTGCGTATAGCTGGACGCGAGGCGATGCGCCTATCAAGTGGGTAGTTTTTAGGTCTCCGAGCATGTCTGAGCATTGCTCCGAAGCACCCAGGGCAATCATACCGGCGAGCCCGTTGTTCAATTGGTTCGCGGCGGGCGCCAAACCAGACCCCTTTGAGATACCGCCGAATATCTGCGAAGAACAGCGTAAGATAAGGTTCGCATGAGATCAAGTCAGACCCTACCAGCTGAGCGAAATTACCCAAAGTCGTCACTGGCGTAACCGAGATCCGACCAGTACATTCAGCGCCGACGAGCGAAAAGAAGAAAGAGAATATGATCGCCAGTAGGGTGACACCGGCATTCTGGCCAAACTGGTACCGCATCACTAGCATCGTGACGATACTGCTGACGACAAGCCCGCCCGTCCATAGCCATACGGGCGTCTGCTCCTCCACGGGAACAGGGTCGTAGAATGGATCTTCCTGCTTCTCGCCATTCCGCGCGTCAGACCGAATGCGACGGATTAGCGGATCGACCATCATCATGATCGACGTCGCTAAAGACTTGTAGTTCGCGCCAATCTCTGCCATACTCGCACACAAGAGCAGCATGCACCCTGGCCAGATCATCCAGTATTTTGGCGACGGCGAATGCACAGGATCGCTCAGGATCATGTTGGCGTAATTAATGTAGCCTGGGTAGTCCGGCGAGTATGGGCTGCCGACAGCCTTGCCTGTAGTGATAAGGGCGGGTCCAATGATGGCCCAAGATAGCGCGCTGCCACCGACGAAGGAGATCGAACTGCTGAGTGGCACGAGCAATCCGACGCCAATGAAAGCCGGCGTCCATTCCCAGATCCACCCCTATGGCACAAGGTCAGGTCAATAAGAGGGTTCTGCGACAGAGCGACTACAAACCCAATTCTCGGCTGCAATAATCCACTTCCAGCCGGCCTTGTAGAACCAGTACCCCCAGTGCCAATCCCACATTATTCCCGGTGCATATTCACTAACAACGCGCCACCCAATGGCAATCGTGAATGCGATCACCAGCGCCCACGTTTTCTTCCGCGCATTTGCCTCTGCGTTCTTGCCGACGTGGAGAGATCGGATTGTATATGCAGCAGCAACCGAACTAGGGAATGTGAGTTTTAGCTTGAGAATGTATAAGCGCCTGAGAGGCATCGTGAAGAAAATGCCGGTATAGGCGCAGCATAGCGTGAAGGTGATAATTCGCCTACAATGAACATGTCAAGCTCTATCGAAGCAATGTCAAGAATTGAGAAGTTGCTCACCCAAAGTCGGACATGGGATCAGGCCCGAGTAGCCCGAGCTGGTACGCTGCAGGGAATCCCGAGGTGAAGAGTAGCCCGAGTGATCCAGCGGCCTGCAATAGACTTGTTTAATTTCTCGACCGAATGATTAGGTTATGATAGTTGAAACTCACTGTTGCAGCGCTTTGGCAGCACACATTTTCCTTAGGTCCGAAGTAACCTCCCCCAAGGTACTCAGGGAGAGCCTTAGACATTGTCTTCAGGATCGCGAAACCGAAGATGGATCCGAACAGCGACGCTCCGAAAGTCCATCCCGTCTTCAGGCCCAGGTAGACGCTAAGCAGTGATAAGCAAGGCGCCACCCGAGTATATCAAACAATCGCGTACTTGCTGGCGGAAATGACAGCCCCGAGACCGCACCCAACGAGCACCGCGCGAAATGTGAGCTGTTGCTCTTCCGGGGCATTCGGGTCCATCGGGAAGGGATCATCCACACCGAAGTCCTGAAGCTCGTCGTCATCATCCACAGAAGACACTGGGATGATCTCGTCGCTGTAGACAGACGACTTCTTTTCATCGAGGTCAGCTGTCTCTACCTCGTCTATACTGGTAGGCGAATCGGAGCCTGAGGGAGCATGTCGGTGAACAAGGACTGGCTCGACTGTATCCCAGATCACTGCGGTAGCCATCTTGGCGGGGGCACGCGAGTAGACACCTCACATCACATCCGCTCTTATGCTGCGAAGTGTCGCAAAAAGCGATAAGGATTTGCGCCTGTCTACCGCCAGCGCTGCATCAACTGCGATATAGATAGACACCTGTAGCATGGCTGCACAGGTAACGAGAAGGCAAACCGACTTATCGTGAAGTTGCACCTGCTGACGAGGGGCTAGCCACTGTATGACCACAAGCGAGCGCTCTTATCTCATATCACCGTATGGATGGAGAGCATCGCGTAGCGTGTGGATAAGGAGAACGGCATCGAGATGGAGTGGTGACCGAAGAAGCATCATAGAAGGCATGCTCGGTGCCCTGACGCGCGCACAAGCGGCCCGGATAGACCATTGATGGCTTCGAAGTCCAGGCATTTGACCCGCCGGCATTCCAAACCATCCAATTGAAGAATATTACTGGGCTACAGCTATTTGTGCATCCAAAGGCCACACATTCCAAGGCGATACGACGAAATCCGTCGATTGTTGTGACCACACGAAGAGATGTGTACGTCCACCTGCTCAGTTCAGGAAATTGGGATAGCTCATGATAGACAGACAAGTTGGAGCATCACTCAGGCAAGAGCCTGAGGACCGAAACTAAACAGTTCATGTCCGTTGTGTACACGATAGCATTAGCGTCTGTTGATAATGAAGCGTTCATATACAAAAGTTGCAGAAGCGCCAATCATACTCGGTCAAATTGCCACGCGCCGCGTGCTCGCGCTTTGTCTGAGTTCGGCTCTGGTGTTGATACTCCCATCTCGAAAGTTCCTTGATGAGTAAGTTTGAAGACTTGAGATATGCCATTTTCGGTGAACAAAAAAACTGGGACGAATCGATCACATATGTACTGATGTCTTTGTGGAGTTGCGCTACTCTCACCCTCTAACTCATTCATTGCGGAGGTGTGCAATCGATTTCACTCCAACGCTGAATGCCCAGAGAACCGTCAAAACGGACGCTTCCATGACAGCCGACCACTGCGCCAACTGATCAAAAAACTTGAAATGTGCAACTATACTGCCTGTATCTGACAACCATACCTCTAATGAATGCTCGCTGATGTTTAGTAGTTTGTTCATATAGAGGGAGAAAGCCTGGATGAGTGGTGTTGTCGCCATATATGCCGATTGACACATGTACCACCTGATATCACCCTGGGAATGCCACTCCAGCCCGGCAAATCTGTCATTTCGATGTTCGGAATATGCCTACACCACAATATTTTCTCAAGTTCACATTTTGAAGGAGCTCAACGAGAATCAGAGCTTGCGAATTCCGCTGCGGCCGGGCAGCGCGAGCGAGGAAGTGCTGACGCGATGCATATTCGCACAGACTGGCAGCTGGTGTCGAGCACCCACCCGAAACGTACTTTATCGACGCTTCGCACTCACAAGGAACTTATCTCACACTCGTACTCCTCGACAATGCTTACAATCCTCGAGATCCTTGCAGCAGTAGGCACGCTGGTGCTGGTACAGCGAGTCTATGGCCTGCTCTCCTTCATCTGGCTATACGCACGCCCATCTTCGGTTGGCAACTTCCTCCATGGCCCCACGCCCGCATATGCAATCGTCACAGGGGCCTCGGATGGCATAGGCAAGGCAATCGCGCACGAGCTGTACGCAAGAGGCTTCAACGTCATTCTTCATGGGCGGAATGAGGAGAAAGTACGCAAGGTGGCCGAGGCCTTGCGTGCACGTCCTGGCGAGCCGCGTGACGTTCGGTACTTTATCGCGGACGCAGCCAAGACAGGACTCGACTTCGCGAAGCTTGTGGAGCCATTTCGAAGCCTCAACATCACATTGGTGGTTCATAACGTAGGGGGTATGGCGCTCAGACGCGAAAGGCACGTCATCCGGCTGTCTCTGGTACATATTGGCCTCATACTTCACGACATAGAATTGACGAACGCAACGAAACCGAGCTACTGGAGATCATACAGATGAATGCGACCTTCTCGCTCCTCCTCACACGCGCTCTACTACCGCAATTACGCGCAGCAGCCAAGCATGGTCCTGTACTTGTCCAGTTCACAGGTTCACTCGGAGGCGAGATTGGTCCCCCACGAACGCCGGTATATGCTGCATCGAAAGCCTTCTTGAAGGGCCTCACTCGGGCGCTGGACAACGACGAGCGGGTTTGGACTCCGTCAGGAGTACGTTTTGCCTACGCCATGGTAGGACAAGTCGTAGGGAGCACTATGAACAACAAGGTGAAGGTGTCCACCATGGCACCTAGTGCAGAGACAATGGGAGCGGCATATGTCGAGAGGCTTGGATGCGGCTGGAGGGTGCACTATCCATATCTACCGCATGCATTTCAGTTTGCGGACGCGGTATTCGGGGAGTGGGTTACGGATAGGTTGGTGGCACTGACGATGAGGCAATTGATCGAACTAGAGGAGAAAGACGCCTGAGGGGAATTCCGATTTATGTTCGCGATGTGGTGAACCAGCCGGACATATGTAGGGCTCGCATTCGAAAGAGTAACGGTTCAAACGAGTGGTCTTGCACTCCTCGGCTCATCGTTCGCAACTGTTTATCAAGCATGTGTATGTGTGCTGAAGGGAAACGTAGCGAGAAATCGGCACTTCTGAAGTGGAAAATCGTAGTCACGTTGCCCCAAGCTGTCAAGGGGCTTGAGCGGCGTAGCAGGTCACTCGCCATCACCCTACACGTTCGCGCGGGCAACACTGAATGAGTGAATGGACGTGCCAAGGCTAGTATCCTGCACGGGTCAGAAGGTTTCGGAAGCGGAATGACAAGTTTTGACAACTGACTCACAAATGCAGGACCGCCACGAATGACCTTCGGTCCTCCTCGCTCGAATGCGCCCAGATCCTATCCTCAGCGATGATGGCGATTACAGAGATCCTCGCTGGCATCGGCGTGGTGCTGCTTCTCCCAAAGATCTACAGCCTCCTCTACTTCTTGTGGCTCTATATTCGTCCCTCCTCTGTTGCGAAGTACCTGCATGGACCTACTCCTGCGTGGGCGATCGTCACAGGGGCATCGGATGGCATCGGGAAGGCGGTAGCAGGGCAGCTCCATGACAAGGGGTTCAACCTGATCTTGCACGGACGCAACGAGCAGAAGCTGCGCGCGGTTGTCGAAGGCTTGCGCGCCCGTGGCGCTGGACGCGAAGTGCGACACTTTATTGCAAACGCGGCGTCGCCGAACCATGATTTCGCGAAGCTCGTCGAGCCGTTCAGGGGATTGAACGTCACATTGTTGATCAACAATGTCGGCGGGGGAGATACCATGAAAGACGAAAGGTGCGTGTGCCGATCTCGACTCGATCGCATGTACTGATCGTATCTCGTGATCGTTAGACTCGACGGATTCAGCGAAGCGGAAGTGATGCAAGCCTTCTACCTGAACGCATACTTCCCCCTCTTCCTCACGCGTGCGCTACTCCCGCAGCTGCGCACGGCAGCACAACACGGGCCTGTGCTCGTGCACTTTGTCGGCTCGCTCGCCAGCGAGATCGGGCCGCCGCGCCTCGTCGCATACTCCGCGGCCAAGGCGTTCCTCAAGGGCCTCACGCGCGCGCTAGACAACGACGAGCGTGCGTGGACGCCGTCTGGAGTGCGCTTTGCGTATATGTATGTCGGCGAAGTCGTCACGAAGAGCATGAAGACGGGTGTGACGGTCTGGTCGCCGAGCGTGGAGGCGTTTGCGAAGTCCTATGCTGATAAGATTGGTTGTGGGCGGAGGGGGTACTATCCGTGGGTGTTCCATGCTATACACGAATATGTTACGCAGACGATGGGCGAAGGCGTGGTGGACAGGGTCACTATCAAGAGGTTTAGCGAGATTATGGCAGAGTATAAAAGAAATCAATGACTGACACGTCTCGACCTACGGGGATGATCCAGGATGTACCTCGAATAGTTTTGTGCGAGAGGACCTGGCAAGGCGTGCGGGCAGATATGTCTATGTATATACCTCCACGTATGCCTGTAACGCGAAGTGAGACGCAGAATAGCGAGCACAATTTCATTCGTGGCGTCGCCCAGAAGAATAAGAGCAATTCAAGTCATTACGCGGCCCGTTCCACATACATAGCGCAATGGACTTTTGATGAGATGACGGGCTGCCACGTCGATGCATGGCATGGGAGTGGAAGACCGCGTGCAGAAGCGGAACAACGATTGACGATTGCGGTCCTGTGGGATCTTCGTCTGCGTCTCATACCCACCTCCGCACCTTGAACATGGCAACGCTAGTCGAAATCTTTGCTGCCATAGGCGTCCTCCTCCTCCTCCCCAAGCTTTACAGCTTCCTGTCCTTTGTCTGGACGTACACATTGCGCCCAAGTTCCGTCGGACAATATCTGCATGGTCCTATTCCTGCGTGGGCGGTCGTCACAGGGGCGTCGGATGGGATTGGGAAGAGCGTCGCCGGAGAGCTGTACGACAGGGGGTTCAACTTGATCTTGCACGGGCGCAACGAACAAAAGGTGCGCGCCGTCGTCGAGAGCCTCCGCGCTCGTGGCGGGCCGCGCGAGGTGCGCTATCTCATCGCAGACGCGGGCACCCCCGGCCACAACTTTCCGAAGCTCGTCGAGCCTTTCAAAGACCTCAATATCACCCTTGTCGTCAACAATGTCGGCGGGAACTCGAACATGCGCGACGCGAGGTGCGTCTGCTGATGGCGACGATTGCACTCGCGTGAGACTGACACTCATCGTCCCGCCGTAACTTAGGGTGGACCAGTGCAGCGAGACGGAGCTGCTCCAAGTCTTCCACCTGAATGCGTCGTTCCCTCTCTTCTTTACCCGGGTACTCCTCCCGCAACTGCGCGCATCGGCCAAGCACGGCCCCGTGCTCGTACAGTTCGTCGGCTCCCTCGCCGGCGAGATCGGGCCTCCCCGTCTCCCGCTCTACGCCGCGTCGAAGGCATTCCTCAAGGGTCTCACGCGTGCCCTGGACAATGACGAAAGGGCAGGGGTGCCATCGGGCGTGCGCTTCGCTTACATGTATGTCGGCGAGGTCGTGACGAACAGCATGAAGACGGATGTGACGCTCGGGTCGCCGAGCGCGGAGACGTTTGCGAAGGGCTATGTCGACCTGATTGGCTGTGGATGGAGACGCTACCACCCGTACATGATTCATGCGGTGATGGACTGGTTCATGCAGGGATTGGGCGAGGGTGTGGTTGATGGATTCGTGACCAAGAGGATGGCCGAAATCGTGGCAGCGGCCGAAAAGAGTCGTTAACATTGAACTAGTGGCTCTGGACTTTTCGAGGCTGAGGATGTAAACGGTCGCAGCGATTGTTTGTATGGACATCTCTCTACAAGTGCTGTGGTTGTATGGATTGAGGGTGTGTACTGTGTGGCAAAGGAGGGCAAAGGCTCAAAGCACCTCGACGATGGGTTCCGGGGAAGCGGCCCGATCCTCCGCTCGCGGTCGACGGACATGTGTTCGGAGGTTTCTGGAAACTTGAGCCAACAACTGCCAGTGAGGTCTGCTATACTTTTACTAGACAAAGCCATTCAGCCTTTCAGAAGACTATTATGTCTGATCTATACCGCTCCGCCCTTCAAGCACGTATTGCGAAGCTACCCCCGATGCCTCCATCAGAAGAAGATGAGGAGCTAGCGGAAGCAGGAGATTCCATAGGCGACCTACCGACAGGTATGGGTCCACCTGCAATGTGAGTATCTGGGATCTTGTATGAATTTGTGATTCTAGATACTCTATAAAACCTATAGGAACATTTGCTAATAATATCACGCGCAGGCCATCTCACACTCCTCGTTCACAACGCCGTCAACGAACACCGAACGCAGCCTTCACGCCAATTTCCGCCGCCAGTTTCTTCGAACAGGCGACACAAGTCGCCGTTCCTGCGTCGGGACTCGATGTCCGCGTGTACTACACCCCGCCAAAGTTCGAGGATGGCACCGTGCTCGTGTGCCACCACGGCGCGGGCTACTCTGGGTTGAGCTTTGCGTGCTTTGCGAAGGAGGTGACGGAGATGAGCAAAGGAGAGTGCGGGGTACTGTCACTTGATTGTAGAGGACATGGTACGCTGCGGTGATCTCTTCGGAATCCGTGTTGTGTTGATCGTGTGGCCCAGGGAAGACGGCACGCACGGATGCGCCCCCATCCGCTGAGGAGGACCTATCCATTGATACACTCACAAATGATTTCGTGAACCTCCTACAAGCCATCTTCCCCGATGTAGCGGCATCACCGTCACTCCTGGCAAGTTACCTATGCACCTTTGTCGCACACGTCCAATTCATCGGCTGCAGCTCATAGGTCATAGTCTTGGAGGCTCTATCTCCGTCCGTGCATGTCCGATTTTGCAAGAACGCAAGTACAGGATCACTGGCGTTGCTGTACTCGATGTTGTAGAAGGTTGGTCAAGGTGATATCTCGAGTACCATTCCTATCTCTGACATCTTCTGTACTAGAATTTACGCTCGAGGCGCTACCTGTTATGCACAGCCTGCTTAATGCACGTCCAGAAGGGTTCGACAGCGTCGAGGAAGCGATCGAGTGGCAGTAAGCCAATGTGTCTTTCTCTATGGGACAACTCCCTGAACGGCTACATGCCAGCGTGAAGACGAATGCGATTCGCAACCCAAACTCGGCACGCGTGTCCATTCCCGCAATCGTCACGCCGGCTCCTCCAGACGCGCCACCCAGCACCCCGGCATATGTCTGGCGCACCCCTCTGCGCAGTACTGCGCCGTACTGGACGAGTATGCATTGACTTCTTAGTCGCCGTGACTCACAATCGACACTCTGACCGTTCGTACCACACTAGGTTGGTTCACGGGCCTGTCGGGCAAGTTCCTTGCAGCGCGAACCGCACGCCTGCTCGTGCTCGCAGGGACGGAGCGGCTCGACCGTGAGTTGATGATCGGGCAGATGCAGGGCAAGTTCCAGCTCATTGTCGTCTCGAATGTCGGGCATATGGTGCATGAGGTGCGTGCGATCGCCGTCTCCTGAAAGAGTGTGGTTGACGGACGTTGTGGGCGAATAGGACGACCCGACACGGCTCGCGGAGATTATGGTCGAGTTCTGGAGGAGGAACGAGCGGGTTGTAGTAGGCGTGAAGAAAGTTGGGGAGTTGTAACTAGGGTATATGTGCGAGAGGTAACACTACTAGTAGTTTGAAGAATACAGTTGATAGCAAATGTATGATGTTCACGTTCCGTGACTTCCGTCCGCAGAAGGAGTATGCATAAGATCAGCAGCGATATCACTTCCTTGTTCAATGTAATTTTAACGTTGAACGTGTGCGTTCTATCCTATCCTATCCGGAAATCACGGAGAAATCCCTCCACCCCCCATCCCCCCTCCTCCCTCCTCATCCCCGCGCGCGCGTCTACACACGTCGACGCGTCTGTGGCAATTCGGCAATAGCCGAGTGAGTCCAACCGACGATGGAACGCGACGTGATATCCTCGCACAAACGCGCCAGTTCTTCCTGGGGTCGGCTCAATGTTGCTGGATGTTTGACGACTGCTAGATATTTGTCTTACTCCTACCATCAATCTTATGACCTTTTCCCCTGTCTAAAGTGACTGAGCAAGCACCGTCCGACGGCAAGTTCACGTGTTCGGTATACTTATACTAAAATCTAGGGCTATCCAAAACATGTACATATGCATAAGGTGAGATCGATCCAGGCTTTACCCATAGTTTAACTTCGACTGCTGGTCTGGAGCTTGATTTGATTTCAGTTTATGCCCCGCTATGGTAGCGTTCGACACATTTCGTATCGGCACCGATTGGACACTGAGCTGATTATATGACCGGAATGTTTTTCTCTTCCCGCCGCAAGGATGCCATAATGTGCCATGATTGGTCAATACTGACTGCAGCCACGTCTGACACCTCACATGCTCCTCTTACCGATCTTGACACCATACACAGACATTTTGAAGCAGTCTGGACTTGTCATCCAGTTCTAGTCTGTCTCATTGGCACGACGTCTGAGGTCAGTTTCGATCACAGTTTCCGGCGCGGTTGAAACTAAAATGCAGGCTTCAAAGGATGGCGCCGTCTCCGCAGAAGTCCTTCCATAACTTGCGCTCCTACTTTCACGTACACACATATCACTAGCACTCACACGCATACACCTCATATAAGCTGGTCTTGTATACAATGGCAAACCCCAACTTCATCATCCCTGAGTCTGTCGAGTACCTCCCATGTGGACGAAAGATCTTCCAGGCCTTTAAGCAGGACGGCACCTGGGACGTCAAGGTCGCCAACCCCGGCTGCGGCGCCACTCCTGGTGAGAAAGTCGTACGCTTCAATCAGTGGGTCGCACATGAACCTCGCGAGATACCCCTGCGTGGTGCTCTGTTCTGGCGCTCGCACAAGGACATCCCTGGCGGTCCCGCTCCCAAAGTCCGCCCCATCCCTCGTCGTACCAAGGCCAAGGACCCTCGCCTTCTTCCTGTACTCCTAGAGGCGCTGTGGTGGCGCGTCGCCAAGAACCCGGCGGTCCAGGCCGCCTACGGCATCGTCCTCCACTTCCTCGACGACCCGGAGCCGCTCGTTCCTCCCATGCCGACGACACCCAGGCCTGACGATGACACCGACTCGAGCAAAGGGCAGTCTACGACTGACGATGAGCCTGAGCCGGACCCGACGGCCGCGACCGATGGATCGACTGGCGACAACGCGGCGGCCATCGACGGGACGACCTCCGCCGATGGAGCGACCGACAACAATGGAACGGCCTCCGCCGACGAGACGACCACCACCAGGGGCTTGTTCGTGATCGACGAGGAACCCGAGCTCGACGACACGGACCCCGTTGACGCGACGACCTCCGTCGATGGGATGCTCTCATTCGACGGGACGGCTACTACCATGGGCCTGTTCGCGATCGACGAGATGCCAGAGCTCTACGGGACAACTTCCATCGACGAGGCGGCCGCTACCGACGAGATACCTGCCCACGACATGACGCCCTCGATATGTGACGCCTCCTCAACCGCCGGGACGACCTCGGGCGGTGGGCAGTTGATCGACTGGGACGATACGCTCGCCTGGATGAAGCACGGCGACCTGAGCACCATGCTCCGCGACGACACCGACGAGCCCCTCGGCACGTTGCAAGAGTTGCTGAAGGCTGCCGAGATCCCGCAGCAGCCGGGACCAGGACCGGTCGTCGGGCAGGAGGCGCATGTGGCGGAGGTGGTGGACGGAGGTGGAGTCGACGAAGTCGAGGAGGAGAAGGTCATCGAGAGCGCGCATGTCAGGCCGTCTCAGACTTTCACCCTAGAGCTGGAGCCCCATCGTTGGTTGCCCATCATAGCGAGTACAATCCCCTTCCTCACCCCGTTCGTCCGCTATGCGACTGCACTTTTTGGGCACTACTTGCGAGAAGTGGCCTGATGCCATCTTCTTCGCTGCCCTCTCTCGGATTGCATTACATCCGCGCCTGTTTGATATACGTTAGGACTTTGACGGACCTCTCCTTTCTCTTTCGGGCTATCGGACATTGGACCTTCTCTTCTTTGATACCCCTTCCTACGCGTACATACTTTGCGCTATTCGGACGCTGTTTGTTGCTGACCTCCCATAGCCCACCTCAACATCAAGATTCGGCGCGCGCCCCAAGACTTCGACCTCAAGATTCCTCAAGCTCAGGACCTCCGACCCCAGGTAACCTTACACTGGTCCGAGAGCGCGGTGTACGACGAGGGGGGTCATGGCCTTGAGGACCCGTACAGCGCGCTCGTCGTCCTCAGTGTGGATCCACACTTTTTAGGAACTGTTGCTGAACATGTTGGCATGAGTTTTTGTTACAGGCCCTCCCCCATCAACATTAACCGCCATGACCTCAGTGTGAGTAATTCTTATGTCCCATTCTTCCATACGCTAACGACGATGAGAATTATTACTCCGCAGTCCGACCTCCGATCGACATCGCTGGGCATAGCCGAGCAGGACTGTGCGCTGTGAGGAGCACGCTGGAGACCTGGCCACCTCTAGTGTCTCCTCACCGCACACAGTCAGGCTACGCAAACGAAGCAGGGTGTATGCGTGAGTACACATTCTGATTATCCTTCCGCGCATAGCTGTTGAGCATTCCTGCATGTTTATGTCACTATCAGAGTCAACGCGCCCTCTGCGCATACCTCAAGACCGGACGACCTCTTCGACATCAACTTTGACGTGGCTGGTGGGACGAGGATAGATCAGATATGGACTTAAGAGCGTTGATACTCGAAGGGTCTTCTCATACACAAGATAAGATCCTCACATTCCACTGATGTTGCACCGATTCTAACTTTATCATTATGAGTGACAGCTGTTTACACCAGTTATCCCCGGCACCAATATCATCTTCGACACTCCTCTCAACTTCGCCACCACACTCTTTTCGACTTCGCCACCACACTCCTCTCCGACGTCTCTCTCGTCTATGACTCATCTCTGGAACACACTCGCCTCAGCATACTCACCTTCGACGCAGCTCTCATCGACAGCACTTGCCTGACATCTCTCCCTCGACACTATCTTCGTCACCACCCTTACCATCGACACTGCTGCCCTCTGCACCATCGCTTTCTCTCTCGGCCCTGGAACCGCTTTCTCACAACACCATTCTTGTCTCCAAGACCATTCTCATATCCCACACTCATTCGCGACACTATTCTCGCCTCTGGCACCACTCTCGTAGTCGACACCATTCTCACCCGCGACATCACTCGCGTTTGCAACATCGCTCGTCTGAGGTTAGTATGACCTTCGACCGTCCTCTCACCTTCGACACTACTCTCGATTTTGACAGCACACACTTGTCACATAACTCTCGCCACCATCACTCTTCTTGTCCCTAAAATCACACACAATCGTCTCGACACCACTCTTGTTCTTGACGCCCGTGCCGCCATGACTCGAGTACCTCGTATGTTTCATCTTTTTGTGAACATGGATGATACTAGCAGGACAAACGTCGACCTCCGTCCGTCGTTGCTGGGCGCGGCCAGGCCGGGCAGTGCGCAGTGCAGAGCACACTGGAGACTTGGCCACCTCTGGTGTGCTTCGTACCGCGCATTGCCCGGATACGCTACTGGAGCAGAGGATATGCGTGAGTAACTGATCCTAACCAGTGTTCTGCATGCAGCGCTGATCAGCTTTGCATTTTTTCTGTTCTGGCGACACACTGGCATCCCCTTCTCGCATCAAGACGGGACAACCTTTCGATATCGCCTTCGACGTCGCTGATGGAAGAAGATGGTGCTCGAAGGGCCTTCACATCTCGAAGATAAGATTTGGTAGTCCACTAGAATTGCGCGCTATCTGACATGGCTATTGTAACTGATAGCTATTCACACTACTCATCACTGGCACCAACCTCGTGTTCAACATTTTCTCGCCGCCGACACCATTCCCGTCTTCGAGGACAATTTCTCCTATCACATTGATCTCGTCCCTGGCTCCAGCTTCATCTCTCAAACTATACACTCTCCCCGACACCACCCCGATCTTTGTTCCTGCTCCTGGTTCTCCCGTATCTGTCATATGTCGTCTCTTCCACCATACACCTCTTCCATCGCTAACATTACTTCCGCAGCTACGACCCATTGTGAGTGCAATCAGTCTTCCTCGTCCATGTCCAGCTGAATGTATGTTCCGATGTGTCCTCATCAAGCTCATCTGATTGCTGCAGATCGCTGTTCATGAAACATGATGATTGTATTGTGAGTCCCGAGTCTTGGCTTCATGCTGAGCTAATGTCGTCTTGATACTTTAGCAGGACGCTGGGATGATCGGAGGTGGGAGGACGGGAGAGTGTAACCTTGGCTGGAAGCGCATTGGGAACTGGCCATTCCTAGTGTTCTTCTCGCCGAGTGCTTACTCGGGACTCTCGCTAGATGTCTAAGCTAGAGGCGAGTATCATCAGTAGTGAAGTCGTGGTTCAGTCTGCTGATCCCTGCCTAGTTCAACTGACATTAACAGGTTCGGAAAGAGGTGGATGAGAAAGCTGGTAATCCGAACACGCTCAAGTCTGTGACATCGTTCTCCGTCTTCATGCTCTACTCGCTCACCGTAACTTCTCCGGACTTCACTACAGGAATCGCTCGATCTCTATCGGTGTAAATATCAACGTCCGGCTTCTTTCCATATCCAAGTGGACTTTTTCACATTTTTCTATCATCTCTCCGGATATTCTCTTCACTGACTACACGCTCCCTTCGAGCTTCTGTTTAGCATCTCACACTATTCAGAGGATGGGGAGATGCAGCCTTGTGAGGAGATGCGCTGGAGACTGGCCACCTCCAGCGTATTCTCTGATCGGGTGCTGGCGTAGAAAGTGGTCTAGAACCCATGGAATGTAAGATTTATCGTTCTTCCACGAATTTTCTTGCACTGATCCCTGTTATCATAGTGATTGCGAAAGTAGGAGGGGAAGAGGTGATGGGAGGTACCCCGGTGGTAGGCGCGCTGGAAACTGGCCACTTCTTGCGTGTTCTCCTTCCGGGGTAAGCGAGCATATCTTTCGCAGTCTACGTATATCTATTTCCGATGTATTTAGTGTACCTGCACAGAGCCCTACAGTATGCGCGGCTTTGGCCTGTGTGTAGGATATGAACAAATGGATGGTCCGTGACACAAATTGGTATCATAGAGCATCGGGGGCGTGGCTACTTCGTTCAGATAATGACTCGACGCTGAGAGAGGACAACATGCAGCTAGGGAGGTCAATGACAGAGACAAAGTGCGGCTGGGATCATGGGAAACTTAGTTGGCATAGAAAGTATGCACATGTGACTGTGGGATTATATCGACCGAACACCAACCAAAAAATGATTCGCTGGTTCGATCCATGAAGAGACTCTGTCAAGGCGATGAAGCCACTCGGTATCATAGCGATCCTCAGCTTCACGTCCTATGGCTGATTTCGAACTGGCTAAAATCCTGTCCGCCTCTCGCAAGGAAATGTTTTACAAATAGCAAGAAGGACACACATGGTCGAAGTTCTCCTGATCATCCTTCTGCTCGCGAGTACCTCTACCACTTCGCCGCAGAAGGAACATTTCACTTCGGCATCATATCGACTGAATAACTTCATATCTATAAAGAGTGCCTAGCGCACTATTGCTTCTCCTGGCTGGCAAGCTCCCGTTCAGCAAGAATGGTATTCCGTCGCTCCGGAAAGGACTGTCTGAATCGATGTCAGCAGATGCATGTCACCTAACCGTGCATCATTTGCTCACCCTGGGAGCTGGATGCGAACCGATTCGGATGCACCTCGAATTCGGATATGTCAGGATGAGCTGCCGGCCATCCCTTGATGCGTGGATTTCTTCGAACTGACAAAGCCCGTTGTTACGCAGATTTCAGACAGACCAGGAGGAAGGTCGCACCTTGGTCCCTTCGGGGAGAGGTATAGTATGGCTGTAGTTCTTCTCAACATACCGCCGGACCAGAGCCCCTCCCTCTTTCTTCTCGTCTGTGTGCATCATCCGCCAGCTGACAATCACGCACTTCGACCGAAAGCTAACGTGCATGTCTTGCTTCTTCACACCTGGAATCTCAAAGGTCGCTGTCACCTGTGCCCGGTATCAAGACTCTGCTCGTACGCGATTAGGGACGATACTGACCGTTCTCCCATCTAACGACTCCTTGTAGTCCACACTGCTTGTCCCTTAGCCGCAAGCGTACGCAGGAACAAGACCAGACTCACCTCGACCTCCCTTTCCCCAATTGTGCGCCTGCGCCTGGCTGCACTGCAACTGGGGATGCCACGCCTTCCAGTGACTTCACCTTCGAAGGGAGGGCGGCCAGATGCTTCTCCTTCGTCTGCCGTATCTCGTCCCAGACGGGATCTACCACCACTCCTTCTGGCTGTGATGTCACCGACGTCTGCAGAGGAGAGCCCAGAGTCGTCGACGGAGGGACAGGCGCCATAGGCCTGACGAGGTCCGCTGGTGTGAGAGTAGGGCTAGAATCGGGTGCAGTGCGCGGGGAGAAGGCGGCGTCGAAGAGGGCATCGAAAGCGGAGAGAGACTGGCGCACTGCGGCGACTTTCTTCGCGGGAGAACGCGTCATCGAGTGTGCTGGCATCGGTTGCTAGGCTTATGGTGCAGTTGGGCGGGCAGAGCAGTGTGAGAGGCTGAGGAAGCTGCTATCGCATATACATCAGCGGTTCTGAATGGACTGTTCCGTGGTGGATGGTAGGGGAACGTAAATAGTCAATGCGGCACCTCAGTGAGCTCCGGAGGGGGCATCGTGGGGGACAAAGGCAGGATGATCATGATGAGCCCATCGGCTGTCCTCGAGGCCTGCATGAGGCAAGTCCGGGTGTTTCTCGCTGGCGCGCACGAGGCGCACGTTGCCGCATGACATGCACGTCAAATTCCGAATAGTCTATATCAACAGTTCCAAGGAATAAGTTACAGCAATCTCAAATACAACGACAGTCACCACGCCTCAGCCTCGTACACCAGCCAAAATCGACGTGTGAGCCGGGTCAACTGCCCGGTTGCTTGAATTTCTTGCTTGGATAGCCGACCGCTGTCCTTCCCATACCAAGACGCCGCTTGCCGCCCGCTAGTTTCACTGGTGTCAGGTTGTGCTCCGACACGACAGGACTGGAATGCTGGACATGCTCTCGCACTTTCTCCACCGGAAGATCAGCAGGCGTTAATATCGGCTCATTCGCATGCATGCTGGTAGGCTGTAACGGTGCGCGATGGGCATTGGGATCAACTCGAGCAGATGTTCGCGAGGGAACGTTGGATATATTGGGTGTTGTAGAGGTCGTGCTTAGCGATCGTAGTGGTTTTGAAGGGAGGAGACGTGTTGGGAGTGCCAATTGCGGAAAAGGAGGTAGCGCGGCGGGGAATTGTGGGCTTGGGGTTTGCGGAACAGGGGATTGTACGTATAGCATTTGCTCCTCTACAGGTCCACTGTGTGGCTTGTCTTGCTGGGAACTTAGCAATTGTTGGGATGGTGTTAGGGTTTCTGTCCTGCGTGCGGACAGAGAAAAGTCAGCTGCCATTGTCGATGCCATTGCAGGACTCATTGCAGCTCCAACATATGGCATTGACTGCAGTGCGGAAGTCGCAGAAGTGAACGCCGTTGCTGTTGGAGGTTCATGGTCAGATTCTTGATAATGGCAACAACGGCCTTGAGTACGTACCCTTCCATGGACCACCAGTGGGAGGCGACCACCTGCCACTGGGAGATCTCGATCTTCGAGAATTGCTCGACACAGGCTTGACCGTGCGTTTGCTACAATGAAGAGGATCAATATCTTTAAATGCTCCATGTGCAATGTTACGAACTATTCGGCAACCATCCGCGAGACCTCCTGTTCATTAGGAACCGCCCTGCCCAATACTTGAGCGAGGACGGCTCGGTCTGCGGCATTGAGATTCGGTAGGTTGCCCTCAAATAATCGCTAGTGCAAGATAAATGGCATGAATGGATCTCCGGGACGGAACAATACCTGTGGTCCAGACTTGATTGCCGAAATAAATTCTGAAATCAATCTATTATTCGTGCGACCGGCCACCATACGCGAGCCGGCGTGTGTCAAGTACAGGAGCCCCTGTGCTCGTGTACAGGCGACGTACAACAGACGGCTGGTGGGGCATTAGTGAACTGTGGCAGGAAACGTCAGCCTGAGGGCGCATACCGTTCTTCCTCAATGTCCTCTGCACGAGCTGAAGGGATTATTCCCTTCTCCACTATGATCCGCATTCAGTCGTTGTTTGTAATTGTTCAATGTAACCCTTACCCGCGGGGATGAGTACCACGGGCCACTCAAGGCCCTTCGCAGCATGGCATGTGGCAATGGTCACCTTCTATACTGATCTTGAGACATGTTACGAATTCTCGTGAGAAACTATGTGCTCACCGGCGTCTTTTCGTTCTCTTCTTGAGTCTCAACGTCGGTCGAGAGCATTGACGCCTGCAGGAACAGTCGAAGGGGCGTCTCTTCGTCTAATGCCAAAACGTCTTGATCGAAGTCCTCTGAGGAATCAACCCACTCATATGCGTCAGTCCTTGAGTGATCGTCCGGGCGTGATGGTATAGCTGGCGTTGTGCGCTCGACCTCGCTGGCAAAGTTAATCAGCTCTTGCACGTTCTCCCATCGGCTTTCCCAGTCTGGCTGCGTCTTTTGCAACCAAGCCTCATACTCGATGAGTTCAAGCAGGTGGCGGATGAGCTCCGACGCAAATTCGCCCTAGTGCGAATCCGTCATTCTTGCGCATATGGTGACTATGGGAAACACCTGCCTCTTGGGCCTGCGAACGCAGTGTGCGTATCGCTAAGACAAACGACCCGAGCTTTCCCTTGACTGCTGGCTTGATATCAGGTATTCTACCATCATATATGCCCTCTACCAGCGCCACCGGAGATATGCGACGGCGTTCTGCTTGCTTCAGAATCTCGGAAATTGTCTAATTTCTCGTGCGCTGTCAGCCGAAACATGTAGCCTGGAGCAAGAGGGACTGCATGTACCTTCTCTCCGATTGTCCTCGATGGGACATTGATGATCCGCGAGAATGCAGGAGCGAAGAACGGATTGTCGACGAGTTGCAGGTATGCCAGGAGATCTTTGACCTGTACAAAACATATCAGACCTTGTGATGTGATTCCCGGCAGTGGCGCTCTACCTCAATACGATCAAAGAACTTATGCCCAGCCAGCATTTTGGAAGGTATCCCTTCTCTTTGGAGGGCGCTTTCAAGCGCACGTGACAACGAGTTCATGCGTACTGCACCACAAGACGGAAATTAATGGGGAGACAGTGTGCTATGCAATTGTGTCTGAACTCACACAAGATCACAAAGTCGTCCCAGTCTAGCATTCCACCAGTGTAGGCGACCAATCTCTTGATCTCCCTTGCGATAAAGGATGCCTCTTCATGCTCGGTTCCGAAGTTCCTCAAAACAGGCATAAGTCCGGAAGGATTTGACGTCTGCAATGTTTTCTCGATGCGACCCTTGTCTGAAGGCACTTGGTCTGCGCCTCCGGTGGCATGAACGAGATCAAATTTGCTTACCCTGTGCTATGATAGCCATGCTGGTAGACAAGATGTTCTGCGTTGAACGATAGTTCTGCTCGAGCATGATTTGCACAGTTGAGGGGAAGTCTGGCAGTGGGATTGGCGTGAACCTCCTGAACATTTATGTCATCTTCACGGACCTCTCTGCATCTTTTCCAGGTTCTCAACTTCCGCTGACCGCCACCCATATACTACAACGAGGTCAATGACTATCTTTCGAGGTCACTATAGTGACATACTGGATTGATCCGGATCGCCCACTACGGTTACACATCTGCTCGAGGTGGCTATATATCGCATGAGTTCGTACTGCATCGTATTTGTGTCCTGGCTGACGACTATGAGCAGGCTAACATTGACTGATTGACTATATGCGCTCACAATTCGTCCACTAGAACGTGTTTGCACCACTCAACCACTCGTCGGTGTGCGAAAAGTCGGGCGCCAAAGACAAGGAGGTCATCGAAATCCAGGCTGTTACTTTGCCTAAGGGCACTCTCATATTCCTCGTAAATTTCTGCCACAGTCGCGTAATCCGAAGTCTGGCTACCAAGCAGTGTGAGTTGCTGGGGAGAGTACCCCTTGGCCTTCGCTTTTGAGATAATTGCCGCTACTTGGCTGTCGCTCAGAGCGAAGCTTTGGCTCTTGTAGGTCTTGAGCAGCTTCGCAATCAGCTTCTTGCTGAGACAATGATGAGATCTACTAGAGACAATGAGCCAGGGCAAGGACACAAACCTCTCATCAGCATCACATATCGTGAAGTTTGCATCAATCTCGATAAGCTTCGCGTGCCGCCTGAGGAACGTGGCACATAATGCGTGGAATGTTCCCAGCTTGATCTGCCCGGTTTGGTCCTGGCCGATGAGCTTCGTCAGACGTTCGCGCATCTCGTTTGCCGCCTTGTTCGTGAATGTGACCGCGCATATTGAGGATGCTTGAAGCTTATGCTGTTCAATAAGGTGGGCAATACGTGAGGTGAGTACCCTGGTCTTGCCGCTACCTGGGCCGGCTAATATCTGCAGCGGGAGATTGGGTGGGTGCAGCACAGCTAAGATGAGCATATACACAGTGAGCAGCGCAGCTTGAGACCGGCGATGTAGTTCCCGCTTACCCTTGAGCTGTGCTTCGTTGAGCCTCGCCAAATGGCTGGCAGACATGATGATCGACGGCGGACGCAGAGCACGACGCAATCTCAGGCGCTGACTGCCACAGTCGTGACGCGACGCGTCGCGTCGCGCATGCACGTGGTCGGGCGCTTAGACTACCGAGTAACCCAGTGCCCGAGCTCTTGTTTTTTGTCTACCTCCGCGAGCACGGATATTCCTGTTAGATCTTGCTATACATGAGCTAGGTATTTGACTACATCTTACATACACCAAATGGACTAATCAGAATGTCAAGCGCGCACATGACGCTTGACGAGCAACGGCATCTGGTTACCCTTCTCAATCTCGCTTTTCACGATAGGTCTTTGCGTCATCTCAGATCTCTTCCTAATGTCATTGGCCGGAACGGCCAGCTCAAACTCGAAGGCCCGTACCAGCGTGAAGATCAATGCCTTCATCCTAATGCGAGAGTTGAGGTAAGTCGCTGGAAAATGAGGAACGGAGAGTCAAACGTACTCCACAAGAGTGAATCGGTATCCGATGCATGCGCGAGGACCACCGATGAATGTGAGCATGTTACTCCAAACTCCAGGTATCTCAGAGATGGCTTCTGGGGGCGACTCCCATCTTTCTGGCTTGAATTCGTACGAGTCCTCGCCCCAGAGCGACTTCGCTCTGTTGATCGCCAAGATTGGAATAAGCACAACAGTGTCTTTCTCCAATCTACATTGAATCAGCGAGGAGCCTAACATTTTGTAACATGCAACTCACAAGATACTGTGATGGACCTGCCCGCGCGTGTCTGTGTACGGTGTACCAAGAGGAAGTACGGTATCTTTCGTCGATTCTCGGATGGTCGCTGCTACGGGTGCGTGGACGCGAAGCGTTTCGCGCACAACTGCGTCCAAGTACTGCAGTGAGTTCAGCTCATCCATCGTCGGGGTTTCCGTGTCAAGAGTAAACAGCTCCTCTCGAAGTTTCTTCTGCACTTCGGGCGCCTGTGTGAGGGCATAGAGGCACCACGTAACCCCAGAACTGGTTGTCTCGTGTCCGGCGACCAGGAATCTGTTAAGGTACATAGAATGGATCACTACGCTTCAAATGATGTCAATCTCACGTTGGCACCTCTGCAAAAACAGATCTGTTAGTGTATCAAGAATGAAGGATGAGGTAGACGTACGCCAAACAACATCATCGTCTGACAGCTTAAGGTGATCAGGCAAATCCGTGGCCATGTTTGCCTTGATTAGTGTAGTAAGAAGATCGCGACCATGTACGTCATTCCTACCAACGCTGCCACCATTCTTTTCGGCGGCAAGCGACTGTATCACAGCTGCCTTCTTCTCTTGCACCAGCTCCATTCCAATGCGCTGCATCATGTCGCGTGCTTCCTCGAATTCTTTCAGACGGGTGCCGGGCTGAACGGATGTCATTTTCAGACTACAAACCCACCAACGTTGAGATAATTGAGTACTTACGAGCTTGCGCAAGATCGGGATAGCTCTTTGCAACGCAGGCAATACAGAGAAACGTTGCTTGTTCGTAGAGAAGACGGTATTGAACGCCTTGAGAAGCTCGCTATTCTTCGATGGATTTAACGCATCAAATTCGTAATTGAAACCTGCACCTCACATTGGAATCTCGACTGAGCACATCGCTTAATCTCTTACCTGCCGACCCGATGACATTCAACGTTGTCTTGGTCAGACCGTCAAAGACGTCGATCCGGGAACTGTCATTAGTCTCCGTGATCGCACTATCCCAGAAGTCCCGCAGCTAGAACAATCTCCGTAAATGATGTTACTCGTCATTGAGCACGCTGTCTCTTATACCTCGATGGCTTTGTTCACAAACATGCCTGCCAAATCGCGAATTTGGGCTGGACCGAACGCAGGATTCTGTAATCTGACTCAATTGTGCAGCTGTGTCAACCATGGTTAGCTCTCACCATGACTCTCCTCTATGTCCAGATAGCCATGATCAGATGATACCTGGCTGAGAGCGTAGACACGGCAACTCACCTGTTTGCGGTGCTCCTCGCCTAGAGATGAAAACTTTGAGGTAAAAGAGGTCATTCATAATCGATCCACCTCATACGCACCTTCTACAACTAATACACCTAATTGGGCGATGCATTTATCGACTTAACAAGCAAGCCATTATACTTTTAAATACCTTCGCCCATAATCCTTGACAGAATGAAGCGCGATGCCCTTGGTTTCTGGAAGTCCATGGAATGCGTGAGGATATGGTTGATCGCCTTTAGATCCGTCGTAAAGATCCGATGCATCTAGAAAATATCACTCAGCACCAATCGGACCAGCAGTCTGAGATCATCGTAGCGTACGTTGAGAAAGCCATGGTATCTGTACGTCTTTCCATATTGTTCGACCCTTTCTTCGAGCATAACTTCGTTGTCTGTATCGAACATTTCCTTGAGGTTGCCATAGAACAGACTTGCGCTGGGAGGTCCATGGAGGTAGCGAAGATGCGTGAACCATGGGTGGGTCACAAAGCGAATGAGCCTATACACTGCATAGGCTGAACACGCATAGATCACAGGCCAGAAGAACCCCAAGATAGCACTCATGGCGGCAAGGGAGACGAGGTTGTGACGGATAGCCCTGTTTAGGCACCAGTGAGCTTTATGTATGCAATTGGGTGCTCAGCCTCTTGACAGGCACGCGGGTCCTGTCACGAAACCGCATGTGAAGATGACTCCACGACACCGTGGGTGGTTCCGACAACGACGAAGATGCTGCAATCTTGACGCAGTCAACTGCGCAAGGGCCGCAGTTCCACTTGAGGACCGGATACTATGCCGACAAAATATCGCTTTGTCGTGTTCCCCTACAACCCAGGGAGCGTGCCGAATGGATGACGCGAATGCTTCACGTCTCTTCCCATTTCCTTCGCATTCGTTTTAGGCTCGGTCTAGCGCCGCAGTGCTCTCTGCAGCACAGCGGCTAGAAGCGGTCGAAAATGGGCCACATGACTAAGTGGCTAGAGCCCCTTTAACTGAGCTTCGATGATTCGCAGTAAACTAGGCCTCACATGCCGAACGCGCAACGCACAGCTATGCCGCCATCATAGATAGTTCAAATTCAAAAAAGGTCAAGACCTGGACGATGGTGTGGTCTACTTGTCTGAGGGCAACGTGCGGCATCAACGCTGCCCTCTGGGAAGCCGTAGAGAAGTGAGAGCTGAGTGGAGGTGATGTTAATAAATTTCTGAGGGGATTATGTACAATCGAAACTAGAGACGTTGGTACCGCTTGACGAGCAGGGAAATTTGGTTGCCCTTCTCGTTCTTGCTCATGGCGACAGACTTCTGCACACCTTGTAAAAGTGCCTCGATGTCCTCGGCGGTAACAGCCAGCTCAAAATCGTATGCTCGTACGAGTGAGTAGAGCAGGGCTTTCATCCTGAACAAATGACACAAGAGGTGACGGGGATCGACGGGGCATTTAGACGGCTTACTCAACGACGCTGAAGCGGTAATTGATACAGGTGCGGGGCCCTCCAAGGAAAGTGAGGATATTACTCCATACTCCAGGAATGTCTGAGGCAGCTTCCGGAAGAGATGCCCACCGCTCGGGCTTGGTCACCCCAGAGCGACTTCGACCTGTTCGCAGCCGCAATCGGAATGATGAGGTTTGCCGTCGTCTACCCTGCGAGTAGCTTCAGTCATACTCAACTGTCTACTCATGAATAAGACATACCTGAGAGTATCGTGTATCACTCCACGAGCGCAGTATAAGGCGTTGCCAAGGGGATTGCAGGTCCTTCGCTGCCTGTCTGAGGGAGGCCGGTATTGGCGCATACAAGCGCAGCGTCTCGCCATCGATGTAGTTAAGATAGCTCAACGAGTTCAGATCGATCATTGTCGGCGAGTCTGTGTCGAGCGCAAAGAGCTTGGCTTCACTTCGCGCAGTTTGCGTTGTATCTCAGGAGCTTGTGTAAGAGCGTATAGACGCCACGTTGTCGCGGAGCAGCTTGGCTGTCTCATGGCCGGATACCCAGAAACTATCGGTTGTAAGGTCAGACACAGTTTGATGCCTGTCAAGCACACTCACGTAGGGATCTGTGCATTGATATAAGTCAAATGCACAGACATAGTCAGAGTACATTAACCCACGATCAACGACATCCTGGTCGGACCAGTGTTGCTGTCAGGTAAGTCCGTTGCCAGATTCGCCTTAACGAGTAAAGTAAGAAAACCGAGATAAAGAAACCTGTTAGTGACTTCGTGAGACACTCCACCCGGCAAGATGTAGACTACTGGATCAAAGCATACCATCTCACAAAAGCTTGGATAGAAAAAACTGCGCCTGTTTCGGCTTCGTATAATCCACAGAGCGTGCTAACACATGGTTGAGTGCTCTTAAGTCGATAGTATAGACACGTCGGACCTGGATATAGCGAAAGATGTCTCGAAATGTGATGGATCGAACATTGATGATTGGTGCTGATTTTCAGAAAAGCATTGCACCCAGCCGTGTCCCAATGCTTCACTACCCAATCTTCGAATAATACGAGGTTGTCGCTATCATGGTTCAAAATCCGTTTGGAATTGTCGAACAGGATACCTCCACCAGAGGGCCCCGGCAGATAGCGCAGATAAGAGAAGTAGGTCTAAACGACAAGCTTAACAAGTTTTGACAAAGCATATACCGAACCCACGAGAGCAAGGGGTACGGCGATGTCTGACACAGAGACGTGTATGATGCAAAGCAGTGCCCAGGATTGAGCCGGGAGAAACCGCCGTGATCAACACGGGCGAGCTTCAAAGACAGCGCAACTGCGCTCCCAAGCTTGCTTGATGACGGGCAGGTGATCCCACTGGACGTCAAGGAAAGCTAGAATGGGTTGCAGCCATAACAATCAGTTCAATTCAATTCGGAGGGAGATGCATGATGAGCGCTTGAGCGCTGGCAGCAATTTCCAGAGTAGCGTGCACGTGACTGCGTCGTCTGTCAATTGAATCCGTCCTACTCTCATGCAGGTTCAACGCACCGCGTGCTTGCGCAGTCACGTAGCCACTGACTCCTTCACTACTCAAAGATATGGCGAGTTTGGTGCATGAAGTCTCCATCGACCTGCTGAAAGATTCTTTTGTGGACCTCTCGTCTGCATCTCCATGCAGGTATCGTCTCATTGACTGCAAGCAGCTCATTCGTCGTAGGGTCTTACGAATCACTGATTATACCACATTCCCCAACGTACGGTACTGCGCTCTTTCGTATGTTTGGCGTGGCGTCGCAGCGAGTGGTGACTCGCAGGAGGAATTCGGAACCTTCGCAGTGAAGGGTGCAGAAGATGGTGATCCAGTGTCCATCGACGTTCTTATGCACGCATCCGTCGCTGCGACCAAGGAAGGCTCCACACATCTGTGGTTAGATCGACTATGTATTTTGCAGACCAACGATGAAGACAAAGCGTGGCAGATCAGTCGCATGTATGACATCTACCGGCGATGTAATACATGCCTCGTCCTCCCAGGAGGGCTTCGCCGTTTGGTGAGCCTTGACGAAGAGACGACCTGGATTCACCGCGCCTGGACGTTGCAAGAAGCAACGGCACCAGATTGCACCAAGGTGCTCTTCACTTGGTCCGCAGGGTCAGGGTGGTTCTATGGGCAGTCGCGGGGGGATTTGGACGAAGTGATTCCAGGAAAGTCTGGCCTTGCAGACCTGGAGGACTTATTGCGGCCGTATTTAGGCGGACAATCCGGGGGCGAGCTCGGTGGACAGACATTCTTCACCACTGAAGAGGACAAACCAGAGCACCGTATCCTAATCCAGCCGGCTATATTCGGCTGCTACGACTCGCCCGCCCATGTCTTCGCATTGATGGGGGTCCTATACGCCCGCGATACCGACGCCAATGCACCAGCGGTCTGGCGCAGTGCACTTATGCGGACCTCTTCGCGCCCCGTGGACATGATCTTCAGTATCATGGGTCTGTTTGACGTCTCACTAGACCCACGCGCGTTCAAGAAGAATGATCGCGAAGGCGCAACTATAGCTCTTGCGCGAGAAATTCTGCGCAAAGGCGGCGCGCCGAGCTGGCTTGGTGTGTCGTTCAGTATGCCAATTTCTCGCCGACTCTCCACCTTCCCGGAGTTCCCGATCACCAAAATCGACGGCACAGCCCGTGTGTATACTGCAGAGGGAGAGAAGGAGGTGACCGAGCTCGTCAGCGACGAGTTCCTGGCCAGCTGGTCTATAAAAGAGGGTATTGCCATGGCCAGTATGGATGAACTCGGTTATCTCACCTTCACGAGCAAAGCAGTCCGACTTCTTCCATATCGCGAAACGTCCTATGGCAAAGACAAAGCTGTATGCCACTGTGATACCACTCGCAGAGTCTTCACCAAGGCTCTGAACGGGACCGTGTGGGAGATCGCGGAAGAATCAGACAGCGGCCCTGTACCTGCAGGCAGCTCAGATGCGTATGCAGTATTCCTTGGCCTAATGCTAGCCCATCCTTTTGCAAGTAGACCCGCTGTGCTCGACACGCACTTCATAGCGGCGATGCTCGTCGAAGAACATGCGCCAGGGAGGTACCACCGATCGTCCAATTTTGCATTATGTCACTGTATTGAGAAGGTGATCAAGTCGACCTGGAAGGGGCGTTCCTTCACCATCGGTGGTCCCGATACCTTTCCCGTTGAGTCTCTATAAGTTTCTAATATAGAGATACTACTACAATGATCTCGCACGGCGTTCGTGCAGCAAAGCAGGATAGGGGATTTCAGGCGTATGCTGCATGACATTCGTCTATTCTCCATCTACACGGCGCAATAGATCATTATAACTGCTCGCCGCAGCGAGAGCAGTGTGATGGTTGTCAGTGATAGTACCTGTGCCATGATGGCTCACAAGGCCCACTATGTGGTTGGTAGTCAATGACATTGTAGACCGTACACTGAGAGATAGGAAAGGTGATCGTCCAATGAAGACATAAATTACGGAAAGCAACGTGAAGATGTCCAATCATGCACGCTGATAGCGCTTGACGCGCAGCGGCATCTGGTTGCCCTTGTCCAGCTCGCTTTTCACCAACGGGCGCTGCACCATCTGGGACTTCTTCTGGATATCCTCCGCAGGCACAGCGAGCTCGAACTCGAACGCGCGCACCAGCGAGAAGATCAGCGCCTTCATCCTATTCCCACCCAGTTAGCTCCGGCATCGTTCAACACGGCAGAACGGGGAGCACTCACTCTACGAGGGTGAAGCGATACCCGATGCATGAACGCGGACCACCGATGAAGCTCAGGACGTTGCCCCACACCCCGGGAATGCTCGACGCCCCCTCGGGCGGTGCCTCCCAGCGCTCGGGCTTGAACTCGAATGCATCATCGCCCCAGATGGCCTTCGACCTGTTGACTTGCAGGATCGGAATCAACATCGTCGTGCCCTTGTCGACCCTGTAGCCACCCGTGAGTCACATATCCCCAAGCCCTCGCCAGGAAAGAAGGAGTACACACCTGATGACGTTGTGCACCTGCCCGCGCGTGTCGGTGAACGGCGTCGCGAGCGGGAGGATGTCGTCCTTCTGCGCCTGCCGGATCGTCGACGCCACGGGAGCATGCACGCGCAGAGTCTCGCGGACGACGGCGTCGAGGTACGGCAGCGAGTTGAGCTCGTCCATCGTAGGGGCGTCAGTGTCGAGCGTGAAGAGTTCCTCGCGCAGCTTGCGCTGCACCTCGGGCGCCTGGGTCAGGGCATAGAGACACCACGTCGTAGCCGAGCTAGTCGTCTCATGGCCGGCTACCAGGAAGCTGTTTGTGCCTTTAGTACCTGTAAACGCCCACGTCCGGATTCGTACTCACGTTGGGACCTCTGAGAAGTGTCGTCAGAAGCGAACAAGCCAGATTCAACGATAAGGCTTACGAGATAAGACGTCCTCGTCGGACAGCCTAAGGCTTTCCGGCAAATCGGTTGCCATATTCGCCCGGATTAGGAGGGTGAGCAAATCGCGGCCATGAAGATCCTCCCTCTTCACCCCAGCTTTCTCGCTCGCGACGGACTTCATCACATCGGCCTTTTTCTCCTGCACAAGTTGCATTCCAATGCGACGCATCACGCCCATAGCCTGCGCAAAACGCATTGCACGCTTGGTGCGCTTTACAGAGAGGTCTGAGTTTAGCAGAAAGATCTACGGGCGGCGTACTTACAATCAGCCGGAAAGGGGGGAAGAGCGCCTGGAGAAGCGGCCACAAGGACATGTTCCCTTCAGCTGTGGAGAAGATCGTGTTGAATGCCTCGCCAAGCTCGTTCTTCTTGTCCGGGTTCAAGGCATCGAACTCGTAGTTGAAGCCTGATTTGGACGTATAAGCAAGACCATAGCGTGACAACGAATTCACGTACCAGCCCATCCAATTATGTTCAACGTCGTTTTGGTAAGGCCGCTGAGGACATCGATGCGGGCGGACTCCTCAGACTTGGATACTTCGGCGTCCCAGTAGTCACGTAGCTGATATAGGGTATGCTCAGGGGTTGAGGCCCGGAATTAATTGGGATAACCTTACTTTGTCGGCTTCACTGACGAAGATCGGTGTCAGCTCGCGGATCTGAGCAGGTCCGAATGCGGGGTTCTACAGGAACTCAGTAAATGATGTGACACGTCGTCAAAGAAGTTGTACGTACCAATACTCTTCTCTGTTCAGGCGCAATATTCGGTTAGCTTTATCCAAGATCAAAGGGGAACGCATTGTGTACCTGCGTGCGATGGTCCTCCCCTTCAGCAAACAATACACCTGCAGATCATACGTTCAGCAACATTTCACACTAGCGACCGACAGACATACCTTTGCCCAAAAGCCGGGAAAGGAAATACCGAGATTGTGCCGGCTTCTGGTAGTCCATGGAATGGGTAAGGATGTGGTTCAAAGCTTTCACGTCTATAGTGTACAGGCGATCGGTCTAACAGGGGACAGCAGGTCAACACGATGAGTGACATGTCTATGACCCTGAGGGGGAAACATACGTTGAGGAATCCCTTGTACTTAATCGTGTTGCCATACTTTTCCACCCATGCCTCGTGAAGGACGGAGTGCTCAGCTGCGAAGATCTCCTTGAGATTGCCATAGATGAGGCCTGATCTCGGGGGTCCCGGGAGGTATCGCAAGGACGAGAAGAACGGTCTCAGGAGGAATCGGACGCCCTTGTAGAGAGCGTACGCCAGGCCGGCGTAGAGCAGCGGCCATACAATATCTGTCAAAGCAGCCATCAAGGCAGCAAGACTGGCTGGAGTAGATGATAGCGATGAAGTTGGTGCAGGGATTAATCTGGAATTGTCCTAGCTTAGAGGGGTCTTTATACTAATGACTTCCGATTAAGCCGCGAGAGAGGATACAAAGAAGTAAGACACTCGGCACGAGAGGAACTGGTTGCGTGGCCTCGGTCAAATCTGGGTAGACATATCCACGGCTTGCCATGCTCGCCGGATACCGCAGTGCCCGACCTCGGCACCCCGTCAAATCACGGCCTCCCTCTACGGGCGTCTTCTGACAGATCCCGGTCTCCCGCATTGTTCGGAGTTGCCTCTTTAGGAAGTCCTCCGCAACCATCGTTATCCAACCATTGCCCGCGAATAGGTCAGCTCCCGACTGGACCCTCACTGCATCGATATGGCGCTCAAGACTTGGTTATTGCTGGAACCGGGTTATGTTGGGTCAGTTTTTGCGAAAGTACGCTGACTTCAGGTGAGACTGGTGCCTGGACTGTGCATCATTAGGCCTACATACGGACCTCTTGGCGCTTGCGAATGCACCGCACATGCCGCGGCATCATCGCGGCACGGGCCAGCAGCAAGGGACCATTCCGAGCCTTACATAAATGCTTTCTGTCATAACAGCGTGCACACACTGGAGATCGACTCAAATACATACATACACTTGTACAGTAGTAAGCACTACGAACTTCGCAGTGGACGTGATTTACCTAATCGAAGCATTGGTCGCAACATATCGAATCAGGTGCGCTGATGACGCCTGATGATCAACGGCATCTGGGTCCCCTTCTCCATCTCACTCTTTACCATCGGACGCTGCACCACTCGCTGCTGCCTCGCGATCTCCTCTGGGGGTACCGCTAATTCAAATTCGAACGACCGCACGAGCGTAAAGAGCAAAGCTTTCATCCTGCAATTCGAGAATTGGTATTGCGTCTAAAGCTCGCAGGAAGGTGGTGCTTACTCGACGAGGGTGGATCGATAGCCAATGCAGGATCGTGGGCCGCCACTGAAAGTGAGCAAATTCGCCCAGACTCCAGGGATGTCTGAAACCGTTCCGGGAAGTGAGTACCACCTCTCTGGCTTGAACTCGCGTGCATCTTCGCCCCAAATCGCCTTTGACCGATTCAGGACCAGAAGCGGGAGGAACAAGTGGGTTCCTTTATCGATCCTTCGAACGACTGAGCACAACGACATAAATCAGCTATACGACACGTACTTGAGTGTATCGTGCACTTCGCCGCGCGTGTCTGTGAATGCTTTGCTGAGGGGGACGATATCGTCCTTCATAGCCTGTTTCCCCGATTGTGCAACAGGCGCATGAAGCCGGAGAGTTTCTCGCACAACCGCCTCCAGATATGGCAGCGAATTTAGCTCGTCCATGGTAGGTAAATCAGTCGGCAGACCGAATAGCTCCTCCCGTAGCTTTCGTTGTACCTCCGGAGCTTGGGTCAGCGCATAAAGGCACCATGCTGTCGCCGAGCTAGTCGTCTCGTGGCCTGCAACCAAGAAGCTAACAAGATCTCAGTTTTGCATGTAATCGCAACTCCGAAGGCCTCACGTCGGGACCTCTACTATGTCATTAGCAGGGCACAATGATCTATCTATGTCATGAATACTCACGCCACAAAACATCCTCGTCCGAGAGCCGAATATTCTCAGGCAAGTCACTAGCCATGTTCGCTTTGATGAGTAGCGTGAGCAAGTCTCGCCCGTGCAGGTCCTTGCTCTCTACGCTACCCATCTTTTCTGCTGCGGAAGCTTCCAAGACAGAAGCCTTCTTCTCCGCTACAAGCTGCATGCCGATGCGCCGCATCACCGCCTTTGCGTCCTCTAAACGCTTCAAATTTTCATTTGGCTTCCCGGAGTCAGCCTTCATCAAACAAGAATCAATGCGAACGCACTATTAAACCAAGGGGCGGCAAGAGCGCTACAAGGATTGGCCAGATAAAGGACTCGCGTTCGGTGTTAGAGAAGATGGTAGTGAATGCGTCACTCAGTTCGTTTGTCTTATTGGGGTTGAGGGCGTCGAAAGTATAATTGAAACCTGCGCAGTGTTACATCACAGAGTTATATTTGCCAGGAAACCTTAGGAACGTACCAGCCAAACCGATGATGTTCAGCGTCGTCTTACTCAAGCCGTCGAGTGCATTAACGCGCGCAGGCTCCCCGAGCGCTGAAAGCTGAGCGTCCCAAAAGTTCCGCAGCTACTCGAGAGACATCCGCCAGTGAGATGTGCGGGTCACCATTGACAAAGTTTAACGCCCACTTCATGAGCTTGCTGGACGAAGATGCTCGTCAACTCGCGGATTTGACCCGGTCCGAAGGCAGGGTTCTAGGAACGACATCAGACCCCCGGCGTGAGAAGCCTACTCAAGCAAGCAAAGTTATACCAGCACTCTTCGCTATAATGAGGTATTGTTACTCTCGGAAACACAAACTTCACTCTCAGACTCACTTGCTTTCGGTGCACTTCACCTAGACGCGCGTTAGTATATGGTGCTTTGTTAAAATATATACAACAAACCTTCGGCAAACAATAGACCTAAATATCCAGTGGACGTGTGAGATCTTATGACTTCCCAAGATATATGAGCAGCGTACCTTCGCCGAGCATCTTCGACAAGAAGAATCGCGCCTGCGCAGGCTTCTGATAATCCGACGAATGCGTGAGAAAGTGGTTCACAGCCTTCAAATCCGTAGTGTACACCCTGTCCATCTGGAATCGCGAGCCAAGACATCATTGGAGGATACACGCAAATCAATAGCACAGCCTACGTTGAAGAACCCCTTGTACGTGATGACATGTCCGTATTTCTCCACCAGCTCCTCATGCATAGTAGAGCTATCCCCAGTAAGGAGATCTTTGACGTTGCCATAGATGAAGCTTGCACACGGAGGGCCTGGGACATAGCGCAACGATCCGGAAAAGTATGGCCGTAAAACGATCCGCACCATCCGCCAGATAGCATAGACCAGGGACGCGGACCCGAGTGAGACGAGCACGCCTGAGATATCCATGAGGCAATGATTGATTAGAGCACTTGATGGTAGTGAGCAGAGTGCATGATCCACGCTTTATAGATTCGCAGTCACCATGTTCACAGCGGCCCGTGTCACGCCGATGACATCGTCGAAATTTGAAATATCAAAGGAGGTCGTTCATACTGCGCCGGCTGCCGTCGTGCAAAGCTGCTGCTGCAGTACTGGTATCTGACAGCCGCGTGATCGCTGTGACACCGATGCATCGCACGAAAGCTGCAGTCTGATCAAAGTCGTCTCCATGACTGAAGCTTGAAGGGCTCACCAAGTGCGACGGTATCAATTTCGCGTGTAGTACGGAGGTGAACCCCTAGAAGAGTACTCAATGTGAGTGTTTGAGCGCTTGCTCCGCGTATCCCATCGAATCCCGGAGTTCTCGGGCATGTCCAATTCGAGCGATCTTCGATCCAAGCCGCTGTTCATGTCCTTGCAAGCTCATGCTATGATAGTCGCAATTCCACTAAGCATGTCACCACACACAATGTATTCATTCGCACAATCTCGTATCTGCTCAAACCAAAAAATCCTACAACAAAGCTACATGCGCGAATAATGCTTGACCAGCAACGGCAGCTGGTTGCCCTTCTCCTTCTCGTTGGCCACACTTGGGCGTTTGAACGCCATCATGTTCGTGATTGTGATAATCTCTTCCGCCGGCTCGAACTCGAAGGCTCGCACCAGGATGAATATGAGGGCTTTCAATCTGAAAACACATCAGCTCTATGCAGGTTCTGGTGGACTTTTGTAATCACGACATACTCCACGATAGCGAATCTGTAGCCAATGCAAGCACGAGGACCTCCCAGGAACGTGAGCATGTTACCCCATACTCCAGGAACAGCAGATACAGCGTCTGGAAGAGATTCCCATCGCTCCGGCCTAATTTTCATGATTAGCCTCATCTGCACCTTGGAACCCTACAGGGCGAGCAGTGTACTTACTTGAATTCCATCGCATCGTCTCCCCAAAGCTCTTTCAACGTGTTGAGTGCGGCAATTGGGATGATCACTGTGGTCCCTTTGTCGATTCTATCGATTCCGAGGATCTTTAGAACGAAAGGCGAACTCATGATTACGATGACTTACTTGACGCTATTATGAGCCTCACCACGAGTGTCAGTGTACGGTGTGTTCAGAGGTATGACATCATCCTTCGTCGCCTCTCTGAAAGAGTATGGAATAGGCGAGTGGAATCGTAGAGTTTCGCGCACGACTGCATCGAGGTATGGCAGTGCATTCAGCTCGTCCATGGTGGGTTCCTCAGAAGGTACTTGAAGCAGCTCCTCGCGCAATTTGCGCTGTATCTCGGGCTGTTGAGCTAGAGTGTACAGACACCAGGATGCAGCAATGCTGGTTGTCTCGTGACCTGCGACCAAGAGACTATGCTCATAGATCAGCAACGATAGGAGATGGAGTTTATGAGACGTACGTCGGAATCTCTGCAAATCGGTGGGCTCTCAATAAAAAGCAATTGTAACATGACATTCAGTTGGACGTACGAGCAATGACCTCCTCGTCAGTAAGTCTCGCCTCCTCGGGGAGATCTGCGGCCAGGTTGGCTTTCAAGAGTAACGTGAGGATATCTCGTCCGAGGACATCGTTCTTCTCGAGGGTATCGCGTTTGCCGATGCTCCGCATAATCGCGGTCTTCTTCTCCATGACTAGTTGTCGGCTGACACGCTCCATGACTTCACGTGCTTCATCTAAGCGCTTCAAACCTGCATGAGGCTGACAAAACACAGAGTCAGACGTTGCACTTCAAATGTGATCTGGTGTACAGTATTACATACCACCAAGTACAACGGCGGGAACGTCAATTGCAATACACGCATCACCGCGGTGGCCGGCTCAAGACTATGTATGGTCCTAAATGCGGCCCTGAGCTCCGCAGAAGTCTGGTTGGTCTCGCCAAGTGCATCAAAATCGTATTCGAAGCCTACGATGTAGTTAGATCTCATATATTTCTTTTGGGATAATTGAGATGACCCACCAGCGAGTCCAATGACGTCCAACGCAGTCCTAGTCAAATCATCGAAAACGTTGATTCTGGCCGATTCAGAGACATCGGAAATTCTAACGCCCCAAGAATCACGAAGCTTGTCATAGGTTTAGTAGCAGATCGACCCTTGAGGGAGATATTTCTTTACCTGTACAGCCTTCTCGACAAAGACGCAGGTCAAATCGCGGATTTGGCCTGGGCCAAATGCGGGGTTCTATTATCTGCGTTAGAAGAACGGTGTTGACATATCGGGAATTAGCATACCATAATCCGTCTCTGGCAGTAGAGGTGAGCATCGTAGATCAGCTCCAAAGCTCAACTGATGTTTAAACTAACCTGACTACGATGCTGGTCGTCTGTAAAGTTTCAGGACTTTAAGGGCAAACATGAGGACAGTAAGGTCTCACCCTCAGCATATAACATGCCTAAACTTAGCATGATGATCATGGAGTCGTGAGAAAGGAAAGGAGGACTCGCCTTTGCCAACCAGGTGTGCGATCATGTCGCGTGACTTCTCCGGTTTGTGGTAGTCCGTCGAGTGGGTGAGTATGTGGTTCAAAGCTCTCAGATCTGCCGTCAACAAGCGTTCCATCTACGTGGACAGTTGAAGTAACCCGTGAATGCACAGTATATGTTGCCTCACGTTGAACATGCCCCTGTATTTGAGGACGTGGCCATACTTGGAGAACCATGCGTGGTGGACAGCAAGACGGCCTCCAGCAAAGATCTCGGATATGTTGCCATATAGAAGACTAGAACTGGGAGGGCCCGGCACAAAACGGAGTGAAGATGAATAGTACTGCTGCAGCAGATATCGCCCTGCATGCCAAAGCGTGTAGGCTGTCGCCGCAGAAGAGAGAGCCAAGAGAAGCTTGGATAGGGAAATCAGAGACATCACTGAGTAGGAGTACTACATGTGCAATATCGCCCCTCACTGGAGTGCTTTTAACTCAGATGGGCCTTGGGAATTGGGACCGTCGTGAACGGTGAAAACTGTATACGTAATCCGTTCCGTTCCGATCGGCATCGCCACCCCCTCCATCTAGTGATTGCCGGAAGCTTCGTAGGCCAAGCTAAGCTGTCGGGCTTGTATGTCCTTATGAGAACAAGCATGTGCAAGCCACTGAGCCAGCTGCAAGTCGACGGTGTAGTATTCATGACACGCCCGCTATCACATTAACCACAATATACAAAATCTGAGTGCGCCAGAACCGCACGAAGATAGAGAGCCTCAGTGGAAGTAAGTCCCACCTAACCGAGCGCGAGCCTACAGAGCTCTGTAAACGTGATGCATAGCTAGTCCGAGCCTCGGGGTGCCTGAGAAGTCACGAGTCGAGTTTAAGGATTCCCATGCTCCGTCGGACGAAAGCAAAGGACATGTTGGTTCCGTTTGGGCTTCAAGACGTCTAGTCCGCCCTCATATGACCGCATATAATTCATTGATACGCTACCGCGACCAGTGACTCACCATCACGGTACGGCCTTCCTTTACCTTCTGCCCCCTGAGACACGCTTCTGTATCTTCTGCCTTTCCGCTACCTTAGTTGCGTGTCTCACAGTCACCGGCATTTCATCCCGAGCACTCCCGGCCTCTCATCTACTCCCAAGTGAACTCAGCAGCGAGCTGCTTCCGCGTGAGGTCTCTATCTCTGGGACATCCAGTAGTCTAAGTCGCCATCCAAGTCTCCACCAGACGGAACTGTACCACTGAAACCTCCACTGCCATTCATCCAAGAGGAGTCCTGATTCGAGTTGGGAGAAGTCAAAACGAGATCTATTTGGCGTAGGGCTCGGTATTCAGGTGGAACTGCGGTCTGTGCGCAGTCGACCGCGCCAACTTGAAGGCTGCAGCATCTTTGTTGTCGTCGGGACCGCCAACGGTGTCGGCTGCATGCGGTTCGTGACAGGACTTGCGGACTCATCGTTAAAGGCTGAGGGTCCAGCTGCATATATAAAGGCTTGGTACCGGATCGTGGCTACCAGCTATCAATCACAACTTCGCCTTTCTTGTCGCGATGAGCGCTATATTGAAGTCACCCTGGCCTGCAATCTACGCTTGTTCAGCCTATGCAGCATATAGGCTCGTTCGCTTTCTGGCCCGCCCGTGGTTCACGTATCTTCGCTACCTCCCCGGGCCACCCAGTGCAAGTCTATTTTTGGGCAACCTCCAACAGCTGTTTGATGCAGATTTCGAAACTGTCTTCGAAGAGTGGGCCGAGAAATTTGGAAATACGTTCAGATTTCATGGCCTTTTCAACGTACGCCACGATAATCTCACAGTACTGGCCTAACATTGGTGTTGAATGATATCGTGTAGATGCCTCAGATGCACACGATGGATCTGAAGGCGATGAACCATATCCTAACGCATTCCATGGACTTCCCGAAACCGAAAGCATCACGCTTCTTTCTGTCAAGGATTGTGGGCGAAGGTATGTAATCGTATAGTAGCTTACTTCCCAAGCCAATAAACGTGTTGTCCGATTAGGTGTATTGATTGCAGAAGGTGCGCATGGAATGCATTAGATCTAAATGGCTCCCTCTCCCACAATTTCTTTACCTCTAGGCGAGGCGCACCGTAAACAGGTGAAATTTCGTCAGTAGTTTCGCAGTCGATACGATCTGATCATGGCTACCCGGACAGAGAAGAGTCATGGTGAGAACTAACATCAAGGTGATACAACTAGGTGATCGAGTCAGATTATAGAACCCCGCGTTCGGTCCAGCGCAGATTCGCGAGTTGACGGGCATATTTGTAGACAAAGCGATCGAGGTATGAGACCCAGCGTGATAAGTGACAACTCACGGAGACTGGTTCTAGCTGCGCAACTTCTGGGACTGCGCCATCACGGAGACTAATGACACTGCTCGCATCGATGTTTTTGACGGCCTGACCAAGACAACGTTGAATGTCATCGGTTCGGCAGGTATGGCATTAAGCAGTCCGCTCCATCAAGACACTGATTGGGAGTATAGGTTTCAATTATGAATTCGACGCGTTGAATCCGTCGAAGAACAGCGAGCTGTTCAATGCATTCGAAACCGTCTTCTCTACGACAAAGCAGCGTTTCTCCATATTGCCTGTGTTGCAAGCAGCCATCCCAATCTTGCGCAAACTCGTGAGTGCTCAATTGCCTGGTGGTTGATGGGTTCCAGTCTAAAATGGTATCCATTCAGCCCGGCACCCGTTTGAGAAAAGTCGAGGAAGCACGCGACCTGATGCGACGCATTGGAATGAAAATGGTGCAAGAGAAGAAGGCAGCTGTGCTACAATCGCTTGCCGCCGAAAAGAGTGGTGGCGGCATTGGTAAAAAGGACGTCCATGGTCGCGATCTTCTTACCCTGCTCATTAAGGCAAATATGGCCACGGAACTACCTGATCACCTCAAGTTGTCAGATGAGGACGTCCTCTGGCGTACGTGTCAATATCTCGTTTGTGGATTTTGATTCGCTGACGAATTCGTGACTGCAGAGGTGCCAACGTGAGTCTAGTCGAATATAAAGCGAAATGACGCACATTAACTAGCTTGACAGATTCCTGGTCGCTGGTCATGAGACAACCAGCTCTGGGGTTACGTGGTGCCTCTATGCCCTCACGCAAGCGCCCGAAGTGCAGAAGAAACTTCGAGAGGAGCTGTTCACCCTTGACACGGAGACCCCAACTATGGATGAGCTAAATTCACTGCAGTACTTGGATGCCGTTGTGCGCGAAACGCTTCGCGTTCACGCACCCGTATCAACAACCGCCCGCGAATCGACGAAAGATACTGTACTCCCTCTCGGTACACCGTACACAGACACGCGCGGGCAGGCTCATCACAGTATACCGTGAGCTGCACGTCCTAAAATGTTAGGCTCTTTGCTCATTCTACGGTAGATTGGAGAAAGGCACTGCTGTACTGATTCCGATCCTAGCTATTAACAGAGCGAAGTCGCTCTGGGGTGAGGACTCGTTCGATTTCAAGCCAGAAAGATGGGAGTCACCGCCAGAGGCCATCTCTGAGATACCTGGAGTTTGGAGTAACATGCTCACATTCATCGGTGGTTCTCGCGCATGCATCGGATACCGATTCACTCTGGCGGAGTACGTTTGGTCATTCGTTTCTCAGTCTCCAGCAACTTATGTCGATTGTCGCATCAGGATGAAGGCATTGATCTTCACGCTGGTACGGGCCTTCGAGTTTGAGCTGGCTGTTCCAGCAGACGATATCACCAAGATAGCCGAGATTGCACAAAGACCTATCGTGAAAAGCGAGATTGAGAAGGGTAACCAGATGCCGTTGTTCGTCAAGCGTCATGTGCGCGTTTGACATTCTGACTGGTCAGTTTCGTTCTTCTTCATCTGTGGAGGGTGCACTGTATACTTATATCTAGCTCATGCGTCGCAAGATCTTATTGTAGTCTTGGCACCCTCTTCGTCGGGCCCCTTCGCCGGGGCCTCCTTCCTTAGTCCGAATTTCGCGGGCTGTCTGCCCGAGCCTTCTATTGTCACACAACTCAATCAGTAGTCCCACGTAGACCATATCACAAAGCGTACACCTTTTCCTTTTGCGAACTACTCGGCGGGATCGCCGGCACCTCATTCCGAATCCGCAATCACTGTCTGTATCCAAGGTTCCCCGATTCTCTCATGTTGTACACTCGTCATCTGTCCTCACATCCGAATACCCTCCTGTACAGTACTCAGATACATCCAATGAATTAACAGTCAACTCAATCCTTCAATCACTTCATGGTCTCCACTGTCCATTCGTTTGGGGATCTGACTTGAGGCCGGGACCCGGCCCGCCTCAGCCGCGACCCGCAGGCGTTACAGGTAGGGTACGGCAAATTTGGGATCGACCCAAATTCACCGGGCTAATTTACACGGGAGGTCTGAGAGGCCAAATTAACCGTGTGTAGTTCTAAGTCTCGCGATCTAACATCTGTGAAATGGCGGAGATATTTGCTGCGTACCCATCTGGGTCACACCAAGTGCATTATATGGCCAAACGCTATATAACGCGCGACTTCGATCGAGATTTGCATGTACACTTGCTCAACGAACGCCAAAGCCATCGAACCAGATTGGCAAATTCATTCGAACCAAAGCACCGTAGGATGATCGACCGTGCTGGTATTGCAGGCAGGAGTCCCGGGCGATGGGTGCGCCGAGGACTCCGCGCCACAACCTGATCCTCGGCTCGTAGTGCGTTCAGGCCCCAGGGTAGCCACCTAGGGTCGCGACTCGCCAAGATGGTGTTCATTGTTATAGGCGTCAACTACACGTCAATTTTCAGGAACAGGGCAATACTGCTGAATTTTCGAGGGTAAGGTTGCGTTCTATAGAAGCGCACAGAAGAACGCACCGGTCGTCGATATCGGAGGTGAGATTGTTGTTCGGTCTCGCGGCGCTCGCCGTTCTTGCTGCCGCCGCGACCGACCCGACGGTCATCCTGCTGATCACCACCGTCGATTTCCCCTTTGAGTGCGTCGGCCGTAGGACCAATCCTTGGCATATCCACACCAGCGCCCATGACCGGACCCTACATCGGTCTCGACTGCCGGCCCGTGAGCAAATTGCTGCCCCTCGAGCCTATCCCGTTGTGATCGTGGTGTGACGGGGAGCTTACGTTTGTGCTAACGGGGCGACAGCAATATTGCGACCGTTCTGTGTTGCAAGTAAGGCGCCGGTGAGAATATCAGGACCATTCTTTCCCCGAGAAGTGTTCGAGGCAGACTCTAGGCTACAGAGCCCCTTGACAAAAGCCCGATTTTCTTCGAGAATACTGCCCCGAAGGCTGCGTACCTGTTTTCAATCCCTCGCCAGTGCAATCGGTGGAGGCCTGATGGCGGGCGCTTGTAATGGACCGGTGTAATTCCCAAGGTCGCTAGTGCCACAATTGTTGTACGACGTGCGCGTAGGGGACCAAACAGTTGAATGTCTGGTCTCAGGTATGTCTGCAATAGTACCGTCGTGAATCTGAGTGTTTGGCGCAGTTGAGAGTGACAGAGCGAAGATGGCAAGAGCGAGGAAATGACTGGAACCATAGAGTGACCATGTGGGGGAATTGCTATTTCTTAAGCCTAATAGAGCGTGTGCGACAGCAGAATGGACTCGAATGGAGGCTGGGGTAGTCTAGGCCTTTTGTTTTTGAATTTCGAACTTTCCCCTATCCATGAACGGGACGAAATGCCGGCTACCGAGGCTTGAGATCCGGGACGGCCGACACTGGGTGAGAAGGCTAGATTCATAATGGATAAGTGCACCGACCACTCAAGACTTTCGCCGCGGATCCTTCTAATTTTACGTGTTTATTCCATCCCAATGTACAGGTCCAGGAACAGCCATAACAGCGTTGACAGTCCCTTCAGCGAACGTATAAAAAGCTGCATGGAGTAGATATGGCGTGCGACTTACTCGTGGAACATGTTCGCTGTCAAGCTCATTACCTTCACTGCATTAGCAATCCTTGCGGTCGCTGCCCAGAGCACGGACGCACCAACTCCTACTACGACAATACTCCCCGGGCAATGCACGGCGAAACTCGAGTGCTGCGCGACTGCAACACCTCCGCCAGACTGTGCGAACAGCTGTGGGGGATTGCTCTGCCTGATCCTCAGCCTTCTTGGGCTCGAAATACCTGCAATAGATGGACCATTGATTGGGATTGGGTGTCAAACTGAGGAAGTGTTCCTTCTACCCATTCTTCCGGCTCCCTGGTACGTGACGCAATGTGTATCAACATTGAATCATTATGTCTCAACGCGTCCACAGTAACGGCAGTGGTCTCTGTTGCAATCAGGTGTTGAGTAAGACGAAATAACGCGCATATCAACGTCTCGACAACTGAACTGACCACACGATAAAACCTATTCAGATACGACCGACGCATCGATCGGAAATGTCGGCCTGGGATGCGAGCCGGTTAACCTCAATCTGTTGGGACTCGACAAGACCGATTGAGGTTTCCGAAACGAGATGGAATGCAGGTGACATCACGGGTCATGTGGACTGTGCCATGAGAGCCGAAGGAGAGATGGGTTCTATAATACGGGCAAAGGGTACTACTATTCCTCTTAGGCTCTGAACGGCCATACACCAAGCCGTTCGCTGAAAACAGCCATTTCGTTCAGTCACCGCATCAACGCACGTACCGTTCTTCAGCCTTCTGATCAGGTCTCCCTCTTGAATCATAGGAGATTTGTGAGCCACCCGCTAGCAGGTTATTTATTCTGCAATCTGTCATATACCAGGACTACGGGAAAGCCACCCAGTGGCATGTAGCATAAGTACAGTTCTGTTTACGCCTATGCCTGCACCTGCGCATTGCACTGGCTCTGCTGGGCATTGCACGCGGCCACCGTCAGGCCACCCTTGTTGCCCGACGCGTTCGCGGCGTCCGCACACTGGTTATTTTGGACGTCGCAGCTGCGTTGGAGGGCGCTCTGCAGGCTGTTGAAGGCGGAGTTGCCGTCCACCTGGAACTGCCCGTTGCTGAGCGCCGTTACAGCAGGAGGGTTGACTCCGCCGAGCGCGTCAGTGAACGTCTGCAGGTTCCCGCCAGTCGCGGCGAGAGTGGCAGCAGGTGCAGCAGCGGAGGTTGCCTGGCAAGAAGTCAGCTAGACTGGCCTACGCTTAGGGAAGAAGTGTACGTACTGCTACTGCGCTGGAGGTAGCTGCTGCTGCGGCCGATGTGGCGGGGCTGGGAGCGGCAGCAGAAGCCACCGCGCCAGACGTGCTACCTGCGACAACGTTTCCTTGGTCGTCCACCTCAGCCACCGCCGCGAAGTCGGTCGTGATACCGAATGCGGCGTTGAAAGCGTCCGCTTGCGCACCAGTCCCCGCAGGCTGAGCATCCGCGGCGGCACTTGCGGTAGCGCACGTGGTCTGCGCAGTCTGGTCAGCGCCGCAGGCGCTGGAGAGCTGGCCGCAGATGAATTGAGAGATGATGTCGATGTTCTGCGCAGAGCCGTGATTGAACGAAGCTATCAGAAATCAATGAGGTGAGCACGCTGCTATGTATATCTAATTGGTACACTTACTCTTGTCAGCAGGTTCGAAGCTAGTCTCTTTCCGTCCATCGAAACCGGCGCCAAACGCAATCTGGGGGACCGAGCAAGAACCGAAGTTCCCAGCACCGCTCGAGCTACTTGATGATGCGGCAGCAGACGCAGCTGTCGCGCTAGAAGAGGCAGCAGTTGCGACAGCAGACGCCGCAGAAGACGATGCTGCAGCGCTCGCCACTGCAGACGAGGAGCCGGTGCCGGAAACGACGTTCCCTTGGTCGTCGACCTCAGCAATCGCAGCGAAGTCAGTCGTGATGCCGAACACCGCGTTGAACGCGTCCGCCTGACCACCCGTCTTCGCCGTCACAGTGTCCGCGGCCGCCTTCGCGGTCGCACAAGTGTTCTTCGCGGTCTGATCAGCACCACAGGTGTTGACCAGAGCATCACACATGAATTGTGTGATAATATCGATGTTCTGCGCGGACCCGTGGTTGTACGACGCTAAGGAAGGAACAATGTCAGACTCTTTCCCGAAGATACGAGCGAGCAAGCTTACTCTTGTCCACGGGCTGGAAGCTCGTTTCCTTCCTGTTATCGAAGCCAACTCCGAACTCAATTTGCGGGATCGAGCAGCTACCAAAGTTGCCGATCGAAGAGGCCGCAGCGGTGGAGGAAGCGGCGGCGGCGGTTGTGCTTGCTGCAGCAGTAGCGCTCGCTGCAATAGTCGCACTAGGGGTTATGGTTATAGTGATCGTACCCTTCATCGAAAGTTAGCACTGAACATTATATGGGCGCTTGTGACACTCGACTTACCGCACACTCCGCAGAGGCAGAGGAGGCATCATCACGGGGCCGGACGACAGTAAAGTCGGCCACCTGGCGAGGAATAGCCGCCGAGTGTGCATATTGAGCACAAAGGAGGAGGTGAAGCGCAGCTGGGAGGAGAGAGAGCCTCGAGAATGCCATTTTCGGAATAGGTGAACGAACGCGGTAAGGAATGCAGAGAAGTGGCAAGCAGATGCAGTGGCTGGCACCGAGAGCGAAACAGAAAGGACACCTGGTCGACAGGGGACGGCCGTTCAACGAACCAGAGCAGAAGGGAAAGAACGGAGGGGGGGCTGGAGAGTGCACGTCCCGCACCATGACTCTTTATACTCTCGGATTGAACCTCGGCGTAACGATGCGTCCTCACGGATCCTAAGCGTCGTTCGGCCGTTGCAACCGGCGACGACGTGCACAATGAATCATAACTTGGCCCTGATAACGTGGGTGAGCACACGGTTAGCTCTCCGAGCTCATGACTGGATTTCTAGACCTTCTCTCGATTACCATATAAAGTAATAATATGGGGGTTCTTGGCAGTAGTTGCTTGGTTACGCTTTCCCCCAGGAGACCAGTTAGAGACCGACTTGGCCAGCATTGGATGTCCTTGTTGACCCTAAAACAATAGATATTAGGCTTGGCCAGTATATATCCTCCTTCAGATCCCTCGAGGCTGAACTTCGTTCGAATCCGCGTTCGAGACTCCAAAACGCTGCTCGCGGTACTGGTCAGTTCACGACGGCCGCGGTTGCTCGGAGCGCTGGTACGATGTTGCTAGGACTACGACGAACTACGCGTGCCTGTACGAATTCGCCAGCCGGAGCAGGATCTGTCTTCATCAAATCTGGATCAGCGCGCGGCCCGCAGTTGTGCTGATTTCCCTACGGCATCGTACCTGAAGACACGCTTCTCATCACGGACCGCCGCAGACCGTCGCTTGCTGTTGCTCTCCGAGTCAACTTGGACTGGATATCGCCCTACACAGTGAGCAAACGACGCGTGGAAGGATGTAAGCACACGGTCCATTGTTCTATTCTGAAAGGATTGGAATTAGGCAGGTACTTGTCCGGATCCTGAGAAGTATCCCATGTCACGGACATGCGGAATTTCCTTCCCTGAGGTCTGCAAGGTGAGCAATTGTCATGCAAATTGGCGTTCCTCTTGCTCCGTATATGATACAAGAAGAGGATATTCGGCGTTGGCTACGAAATGTTGGGAGTACCGAATGAGACAGGCCACTCGCCGCCGTGGCCGAACTTCTCCGGTGTGAACACTCCTCCCCTTGGGGGATAAAGACCACTTGAGGAGTTGCCATGACGGTCCTGATGATGAGATAAGTTCAGGTCTTCTCAACGAGAGCACTGTGTGCCGGGGGCAATAGCTAGTATCTTCTCGAGTCGTCAAATCAGACAATCTACGCCACTGTAGAGCCGGTAATGGGAAGTCTATATCAAGCGTGACCTTAAAAAAGGTCAGGTTGTCTCGCGAGGTACACAGTTCATAAATCAAGGTAACTGCGACTGGGCCATGTGCATCCCCTGCTACGGAGGAAGACACAGTAGCAAAGCTGTCTTTCTGAGGTATCCCACATCAGAAGACGGAGCAAGACCTCACCATGCCGCCATGACGAGGGTGAGTCCAACGCCAGGATATCCGTGGACAGTGCTAGAAACTTCTCTACCAGCGGGACGGCGTCGACGACCAATGGACAGCAGACTCTGGGGTATAAGTCTACTGCGAAAATTTATTGAAAAAATAGGTTTGATTGAGCGGACTCGAAATCCGGTGGCATAGGGATCCCAGACCGCATGGAGAATAGACGAAGAATGCTGGTGGTGGAAATGTACAAAAGGATCGTGCACTCCCACCTGGCGTGATCCTATCCTTGACGAGGTCTACGCACCACTATGTTAGTCCTGGGTCTGCATTACATCCTTTCAGCAGTGATGGATGGACCTACAATGTAGTAACCCCGCGCGATGAGTTACTGATAGCCAGTCCGCCCTCGGGCAGCAACTCGAGCGGCACCACCAAGAAAACCTCACGATGTTCCATACAGCGGGTCTTGCCAGGTCGCCACTGGGATTATCGATGGTCCGCCAGGAGACAAGAGGCCCGACCAAAGCCATGGTGGTGGTTCAAAGGTATCTCAGACATTCATTCCACTTGCACGGTCCTCTCTGTGACATTGAGGCCCCGCACGGTACTGCTATAGCAATGGGCAGCTGTAGATACTCCGAAGCTTCGATGGCAATCCGTAGACAGCGGCTAGCGGAGTGTATGCCTGGTGTGCTTCGTCTTTGCTGATAGGACAGTTCTACGTGGGCGCCTTGGCGGGGCCGCGACTCTTGGCATGAGAAGCTGCTGTTGCGCAAGGTTCTGCGTGCAAGTCGGGGGTGTAGAGTAGAGATGCATCGCCAGGGAAAAGAGACGAGAGCTCGAGTGAGGTCGTGAGACGACGAGGATGAGGACGTACGAGTCGAAGTTCGACGACCCGCGGGCGCCAGAGAATCGTCGGGCCGCTGCACCCCGCGCTTGGCGGTCAGCCAGTCTGTGCCATCCGATTCGATCCGTCCCTACATTGGTTGGAAGCTAAATCGAAAATAGCCCCGAGGGGTCTTTGCGCAGCCTATTGCTCCCGAGAATTTGTTGCTAATGTACTGTGGTCTCGAAGCTACAAAGAGGCAGATGACGGCCCCGCTGAACTTCAAGCCAGCTGCTTAACATTGAGCGCCAACGAAATCTGGTATACTAGTCTAAGGCATCTTCTGGCCTGCACCAGGAAGCACTGGGTATAATGTCTGGATAAGACCTTTTAATGCTATATAGTGAAGTATCAGAGATGCGGTACGAACCTTTGATAGGGAAGAGTCAGGGCTCCGCTCTACGCCCTCAGCTCCTCCACGATATCTTCCACCGCCGTGCTGCTCCCTGCACTACAGCTGACCGCTTCGCTAATCCCAGGGCCGATCGACCCCTCTTCGACGTCCCACTGGCGGACGCCCTCGTGCCCGTCACGCCCATCCTTCGCATGCAGCTCGACGGCAACGGAATCACCGCTGAGCATGTGCGGGGGGGCGTCGAACGGCCAAGAATGCTGCAGCGGCGCGCCCATGCTGACGAGGAACTCGGGCAGCGAGCTGGGGTCCACGAAGGAGAGCTGCATGGTATCGGTTGTGGTGTTGCGCGAGAGGGACTGGTGCGCGTCATGCAGGTTGAGGAGGAAGCGCGAAATCACGATGGACATGAGACTACGAGGGAGTCATGAGTTTGCGTGGGACGGAACTGAAATAAATGAGCGTACGGGAGCAATAGGACAAGCGCAGTGGTAAATGTCTGGGGCCTGATGAGATATAAGAGCTTGCTACAAGGAAAAGCCACATACATTTGTCGCATATAAGATGACGTGCATGATGTTAAGCAAAAGGAAACAACTGAATTTTGAAAATGATTACTGTGGAACATCAATAACGAAAGAATCTACTCACAGAAAATACAGAGTGCCTAGTGACACGTTAGCTGTGACTAGGGAATGCGAGAGGGTTAGCGTACCGTCTCGGAATAACAGTGTTGCTATTGGCGCTTTGATGTTTGCACGATCTGCGTCGCGCTTGATCGTGTACGTGTTCATAAGGGTAGTAATGAGCACCACAAAGTCGGACGCGATCGAACATGTCCTTGTCACGATGAGAACTGCTCAAACTCAGACGATAAGCAGCCGCCCGAAACATCAGAACGATATCCTTACACCTGTTCCTTTTGATGAGTTCAATTCTGCCCGATCGAGCAAGACGTCACGCACTTTCGACTGGTACTCGGGGAGTACTTTGGATTCTCCTGGCAGGTGTTGCCAATCATGGGAAGGCGCAAGTGAACATACGATTGATCGACGTTATTATACTGCGCGGAACAAATTAGTCTCACGGGGTTTCGCCGGGTTTCTGCGTCTGTGCAATGATACCCACGATATTGGTCGCAAATGGTACGAGGCCAAGAAGCAGTGTCAGCAACGCGGGCTTCCAGCTGCGATGTGTCACGGCGTAGACTCGGAGCGACGAGAATGCTAGGAGGGAGGTGAGGAACGCCAAAAATTATGAACCACGCCAGAAGACATACCGGCCCAAATGACGAAGTACATCAGCTGAAACACACTCGAGAATATCTCCACGACCTCGCATCTAGACAAAGAAGTCAGACTTCCGCGCGAACTAGCGTGTTGAAATCCATCGAACCTCTGCAGGGGATGAGCCGAGGTACACGAAAAGTCCGGAATGACTCACTGCTGCCGTAGTCCACTTGAAGACTTCAAAAATCGAGCAGGTGGCGAACCCGATGGTGACGAAGCGGTTGACGACGAGCAATATCGTCGCGCTCGTCCAGCCGCGCCTCCGGATGAGCTCGACCTCTCGGCTCATAGTCAAGATATTCTCATATATTATCAGCGCTGCCAAAATCACGGGTCAGTCAAATAGGGAGCCAGAGGAAAGGCCGAGAAAACGAACAGCAGCCCGCGAAGGTGCACGATGTCCCATTTTGGCTATAAATTCGGAGGCGATCAGCCGTCGATTCCGCAAGGAATAGAGAAACCATAGCACGAACTCGTCCTTAAGAAGCTCTATGATGTCCGCTCTGTCGAGGCCATCCACCGACATCGCGACGTCACAATGACCGTGAGGCACGCCAGGATCACCGGCTCAAGGCGCTACACAAAGTCGAGCAAGTTACGCACGACGACTGTGTCGTAGCGGGAACACAGAAGCAAGCAACACACAACCCAGGAGGAAAATGTCGAGAGCGAAAAGCAAGCGAAAAGCCCGCTCGCCCATCCTTATACACCAAGGCCAGCCCACGGAAATCCACGGGGGACACCCCAGTACCCCGTAGGAGTGCCGCGGACCGATCATAGCCCATGCGCACGCACATACTAGCACCAGCATCGAGTGCGCGCACCGAGTGGCACCCCGCCTGATAGGGGCCTGCTAGCAGAAAGGAGGCGGGCGGTCCAGACGAGCGGCCCGATAGAATAGGCCCGTCCCCTGCCGCCGCCGGCATGCTGGTGTCGGAAGGGATCTGCAAAGCATTGGAGATCGAGAAATACACAAGCTCCGAGGCAGGAGAGGCACAGAGATAACATAACGAGACGTTGGTGATGCGGTGACCTAGAGACACTGCTGGCTTTATGGCGCAAGGGTGGGATATCTGGCCGTCTCATGAGTACTATTGCACGAATCAGCAAACACATTGTCCCCATGCCCAGTAGGGTGCCGCTACTGCACTGGATCACACATAAAAGCCGGTTCAATTCTCGAGCCCCCTACGTCGTTCATTGCTGTTCATTGCTGTTAGAAACTAGTGGCAGTGCGGGCGTCTGTCAGCGGGCTTGCCAAATTTGAGCGAGATTCTCACGCTTTTCACCTCTTCACATCACCGAGATAACAGATTCGAACTCTAAGTGCGCGTGTGTACTTGTCGAAAAGCATTCATCACGAACGCATTCGAAACATGGACGAGACGCGTTCATGACGAACTTAAAGTTGCGAGATCTTGGCGGCCAGTCATAGGACAGAGCTATGATCAAAGGAACGCGTCATATATTGGCTCTGCGGCTTCATCAGGGTGAATCTCGTCTCGAAAAAAAATACGGTCTACACCTAGAGAGCCTTGGCTTTCTTCGTAAAGAGTTGCTCATGTTTAGATGTTGTGTAAGCTCTCATGGACTGATGTATGCGCACAACGTAGTTGTGAATTTCCCTGTCAGACGCTGGCCAGACGCTGCCGCGGGTGGGCTGGGGGTGTCTACGCTCTGGCTCGACCGGTCGCGATCTTGTCTGGACACGAAGTATTGCGTATCTTCCGGCAGAGCGCCAGTCATGGAACGCCTCGCATCAGGCGAATCCACGCGGTGATAGGAGCCTGCTGCCAGCGCCCTCTGAAGTGCCCCAGAGTCTTCGAACCAAGCACAGTAGACACATCGGGCGAGTGCGTCGAGAAGACGCATGCGACGTGTAGGGACCAGTGCAAAGTGCTTTTGAAGCTTTGATTGTCTAGCAATGCAATTGTACAAAGAGAGAACCAGTCCATCAAGCCTCCTGGAAGGTGATCTCTTCGTGAGTGCGGTAGTCCAGCGAGTAGGCTGCACAACGGATGTCAGATGAGCAAGAAGATGGAAACAAGGGCGACACCAACCAGAGCCGCACTCGGGGCAGCGGCGGACCTTCTCTGTGGTGAGGTTCATCCAGTGGAGCTCGTGCGACTCGGCAGGAGAGCCCGTGCAGCCGATGATGCGCTCAGGAGCCTGCCAAGAGGGAGAGCGCAGTCAGCACGACGACCTTACAACCGGCAGTATTTCTCTCCAGTCCGCAGCAGCTGTGTCTGCTGCACGCGGAAGGCGAATGAACATACGCACCAGGGAGTAGACCTTGATGGGGTCCGCGAGGGTGCCGATCCTGCTCGAGTCGAGGGGCTTCAGGTCGAAGACCTCGACGCCCTCCTTCTCACCGAGGATCTGGAGGCGCTCGAGACCGGTCGCGTGGATGTCGTCGCTGGGGACCTCACCGGGCTTTGCGCCCTCGGCGTAGAGCGGGGGGGAGGGGGGCCGTGGTCGGAGCGGCGGGCGGGGGTGGTGGAGAGGGCGCGCACGGCGGCGATGCGAGCGGGGCGGAAGGCAGCACGCGCGGCGAGCGCGGCAGGGCGGACGGCGGCGGCGAACATGGCGAGTGGGATGTGCGGACGGTTGGCGAAGGCGACGCTGGACAACGGCAGGGAGCACGCGCCCGCCCGGGGGCAAACGGGGTGCGACGCGTGACGCGTGATGGTCACGAGCGGCAGCGTGACTGCCACGCGGCAGACGTCGGCACGCTGACATAAGCCAGCTTCTACGCTGTACGCGGTTACCGAATTCGGAAATGGTCGTTGGAGGGAGAGTTAGCGAGAGCGGGATCGAGCGATTGCTGCTAAATATGTCTGGCAGGCTCTGGCAGACGGTGGCTGCGACTGCTCGCTGCCGCTGGACAGCCGATCCTCTCAAACAGACAGAGGCGGGCCTCCACAGGCGAGCGCACCCTCTTCCTGGTCTGCCTCCGCAGGCATCTCCCCGCCAGTCTTTCCCCGCGTTCATTTCGATTTCAGTACCGTCCGTCCTGCGGCAGACCGCCGTCGACAGACTCTTTCTTGTTTCCGAGGTCACTGGTGACCGCCACGCTCCTTTGGCACACCCACGGACTATCCAACACGCTACAGATAGACACAGCGGCGCAATACTAGTTCTACGATGACGACCACAGATCCTCTAGCCGCATACAACCAGGCGTACGACGACCGCCGCGAGTCGTCGCCCATGCCAGACCGCGAGCGCAGGTACCCGGACCAGCTCAGCGCGATTCCCTTCCCAGTCATGACCCGAACGACGTCTCAGTCCTCTTCTACTTCGTACAATTCTACCTCCGAGCTCGTTCCGCATACAGGCGTCCCGAAGGCTTCAAACAGGTTCAGCGAACGTGTCTTCTCATCTTTGGGCTGGCCTGGTGCAGGGCGACGGTATCCCGGAGGTAACGATCCGGGTATGCCTCCCGGACAAGACAAGGGCGGCGGGAAGCCCAAAATGAAGCCTGTACGCGCGTGGGAGGGCTGGCGTCTTATCATTTTCGATTCATGTGAGTTTCTTTCTCCACATCGGACGCGATCTCTGGCTGACGCGCCTGAAGGGCTGAACGTGCTCGTTCTGCTCATTCCTGCGACTGTAAGTGACTATATGCGCACTGCTCGTCCTCGCTGACGAGCATTCCGCAGTGGGTGTTGAAGCTCGCGACGACCGACTCGCATACGCTCATTTTCTCGGGTAAGTCCCACGAGACTGATCCGCAGATCTTGTGCTCACTCTGCCGTCCGCAGCATGCGCGCTCGCGATGATCCCCCTTGTCAAGGTCAGCCTCCGCTAGTTCGGAGGGCGCGCATGTTGAAGCTGACCAACCCCGCAGCTCCACGACCTCTCGATCAACATGCTTTCCCGCAGGATAGGCGGCACCAAGACTGGTCTCCTCAACGCGAGCATGGTTGGTACCTCCCGCTTAGAATAACCTCGGCATCCTTCTCAGCTTCTGACTCTAATCCGTTTTTAGAGCAACACGTATGTTTGAGCCTATTTTTAGCTCGGCTGACGATCTGACTATTTTGGTCTCTCGATCGTGGTTCGGCCGAACAACATTAGCGTCGAACTGGTTATTGCCGTGAGTCTCATTGGCAAGTGCATAGCTATCTCGGGTCAACGAACATGTTTCTATCTAGATCGCGGCATTGCGCAAATGCGAGCTTCGAGTGGTACAATCGTCAAGTGAGTTCACACTCGTAAGAAAATGGATGAGCACTAATATGCCATAGTCATTGGCTCTATGCTCAGTAAATTGCGTATGTTCCAACTCAAGATAGTGCAATTTTATTCGGGTCAATATAACTAATTATGTCTTTTCGCAGTCCTCATCCTCGGCATGTGCTTCTTCGCAGGAGGTCTGCGATTTTCTGAGCAGGATTTCGATTCCAGTACGCACCCTGCACACTATCTGCAAATGTATGCAACAACTCACCCCACTCTCATTCAAGCGGCCACGCAGATTCATTCTTCGCTCCTGAGCATCAGCGTCGGCGCTGTCCTTCTTCCCGCAGCCTACCATTTCGCACTCACATACAGCTCCGAGGATGCCATTGCCGCTGGGACAACGCTCGAGGACCAGAAGCAAGACCTACTCAAAATGAGTCACGGCGTTTCCATCGTCTTGCTGATCAGTACGTCACCGAAATACCATGTCGATATACGCTAACCTTCGCGTACCGCAGTTTATGTTTCCTACCTCCTTTTCCAGCTGTGGTCGCACACGCACCTCTACCAGGACAGCGCAAAGCCCTCCGCCAAGCTCCCCGCCTCCATCTCCGTGCGCTCCGTCACCTCGCGCGTGCGGCAGAAGAGCAACTCGCTCCGCGAGCGCTTCACGTCCAAGTCCTCGCTCGCGCTCTCCGAGGCGTCCCTCCGGCAGACGCCCATGGTCCCGGTCTCCTCGCCGTACCCCGCGTTCCCCGCGCCGGCGACGGCGTTCCGCGAGCGCGAGAAGGCGAGCCCCGTCGAGGAGGCGCCCGAGACGTGCTTCGACGACTCCGTGGCGGAGCGCGAGCGCGCGCGGGAGAAGCTCCCGCCGTACACGTTCCCCGCGCCCGCGCCGCAGCGCCCGGAGCGCACCGCGCTGCTCATGTCCCCCTTCGGCGCCGCGTCGCAGGTCACACTCTCCTCCTCGCCCGGGCCCGGGCCCGCGCCGCACGAGTCGACCGTCCGGCTCGTCCGGCTCAGCGGCGCGGACAGTAGCGGCGACGAGATGGAGCGCCCGGGCGGGAGCTGGGGCAACGCGAGCGGGAGCGCTCCGGGGCGCAACGGGCGGAGCTCGCCCGTGAGCGAGGTGCTCTCGGCGTACTTTGCGGAGCGCGGCGACGTCGTGCCGGCGCACCCCCGCGGGCAGAGCGACGAGCTCGACTCGCGCGACTTTGGGAGGAACGTGAGCGGGAGTGTGAGGGAGGCGGGGAGGAAGGTCGCGGAGATTGGCCATCGCGGGAGGGCCGGGATGGAGGCGCTGAGGGTCCCCAAGAAGAAGGCGCATGAGGAGGCACAGATGAGCTGGACGCTCACGCTGCTGCTGCTGACTGTGGTCACGGTGGTGAGTAATTTGGAGGTTTCGGCCACAAGGGGGCCGAACTGACTGCTTTCTAGCTCGTAGCGATCAACTCGGAGTGGCTCGTTGACTCTATGGACGGCATTTCCCCGACGATCAGCAAGGAGTGGATCGGTCTGATCCTGCTGCCGACCGTCTCGTCGATAGCAGAATGCGTCACTGCCATCAATGTCTCCGTCCAAGATCAGCTTACCCTGAGCATCAGTGTCGCTGTTGGCTCCACGATCGTATGTGCACTGGGTCTGGAACGGCCATCCTCTACTGACATCATATTTTCTGCGCAGCAAACTGCCCTCTTCGTCATTCCATTCATGGTCATCCTTGGATGGATCCTTGACAAGCCCCTAGCGCTCCTATTCGACCCCTTCGAGTCCGTGGTAAGTCATTCTAGAGTCCGGAAATATCAACCGACGCTCAATGCTAGTTCAGGTCCTGTACATTTCAGGTGAGGATCCGAGATGGTCCCGCACAATCGTAACCTAATTGCATGCAACAGTCCACACAATGGGCTATGTCGTCGCAGATGGCAAGTCGAACTGGCTTGAGGGTGTCATCCTTGTCTGTGAGTTCGTTCAGGCCGTTTGTGGCTAGTATCAGTGTCTCATGAGTCCTGCAGGCCTGTACGTTGTCATCGCCGTCGCATTCTGGTTCTATCCAGGTAAGAGATACATCCTCAGGGGACTCCACACGGTGCCTGTATATACATTGCTTACGCATCTTCAGGATCGAATTTCTCTAGCTCCCTCGCCGTCTGTTCCAGCTGAATGTTCCACTGTCAACCGCTCCGCGCGCCCGTTGACGACGCCCCACATTTCCCTGCATCTACCCCGACCGCTGGCACCCTATCCCCATCATCCCACCAGACGTCTCTACTTCTCTTCCGCATAGTCGCACCCCGCATTCTATCCGACATCACAGCATTAGCACTAGCACCGTCACAATCTCTACTGCCATCCTTTACGGACAGCTTCTGCCAGAAAACACCCGCATGGACACTGGCGCGTCCGCGCCATATAAATAGAATCGCTCTAATCAGTCGCATATACCACTTGTATTCACCAGCTGCACATATATTCCGGACCGGACGGATTACTTAGATTTGTAGACTTGTAGCAATAGCCTGTAGATGGCGGGGCCGCATAATGCAGGGGCTGAGCCAGCTGCTTCTAATCACTCGTGAATCCTATCTCGTTTGTGTGCGCTCGTGAGAAGAAATGGATCTATTGCATGGTCCATTGTGCCCGTGACAGGTAGAGGTAATATATGCCGCTCATGAGGCTGTGAACATGGTACAGACGAAGGCGACAGCCGATCGGAAGTCAAACTATGCGGTCATGCGCAGTCCACGCAGAGGCTATAGGTAGTAGCGGTCCCCTACAATCAATTGAGCCTCTCAGTATGTTCGCCTTGAGAACGACGACGCACCTATATGGCCCATGCCGGGTTCCACGACCCATGCCTTGCGGCCTTCAGTAGCCGTCTTGCCGTCGCCCTCGTCGGAGCCAGGAAGCCACATCTCCCGAAGCTCGTCGTCGATTGCGGCGCAGACGATGCGCACGCCTGGGAACGCCCGCTGGAGCATGTGGATGCCGCCTGTCCGCGCGACGAGGAAGGTGACGAAGATGATGTGCTCCGGGAGCACACCATGGTCGAGGAGCACCCGAATTGCCATAAACGCCGCCGCGGCGGTACCAATCTGCGCAGTAGGTAACGGCTCAGCTACAGTCGATATACATAGGACGGCAAGGGATCGCGTACCTGCGCGTCCAGAAGGAACACCCACGTATCTTGTGCTGTCTTGCGATCGCGGATACATGTAGGAAGGAGTAGGTGAAGGAGGAGCGGCTCGCCGGTCGTGGCCTCGCTCTGGATAAGTAATGAACCCATCCGGATGTCGTTGATCACCCGCCGCAGTCCCTGCTCAAGCGGGCCACCCCTAGATCGCCAAAGGTTCAGCATACGGCACGAGGGCTGAGCGCGCCGAACACGTACGATCGGAGGATTGACACTCCACAAACATACTGGACAGGTTGGTCAGCACCATGGAGGAAGCATGAGACGGAAGACTCACCTCAGTAGCAATTTCTTTACCGACGTTGGTAGCTCCCACGGGTGTAACAACGGACTTCGGCCGATACGGCAGAAACTCGGTAGCCTTCTCAGCCAGGAAAGTGGACAGACGGTCTGTAAAGAAGATGAAATCGCTGCGCTTGGTCGTCCTGTCACGAAGGATTGTGAGGATGCCCTGCCTCAAAGTCAGTGGTCACTTTATATATGCACTATGGACAATACATACCTTCAATTGTGGGGTCTGGGGCAGGATTGCCAGACTAGGGTGCGCTTCAAGCGGGATAATACTTTGTGGAATGAGATCTCGTGGTCCAACAAGGTGTTGTCGAAGGCGTGTCGCACGTTCGTCAAGTTGTCGCCGAATGTGTGTTGAAATCAGCTCTATCGCAACATTGTTGTCGGATCCAGGCACTATCTGTACATAATTCAGCATCGGGATAGTCTTACAGAAAGTATGACCGCACAATGTTGGCGTATTTGGATGTCGGAAGCACAAAGTTGTCGTAGGATGGCTTGACGTAACGGAGGTACCTGGTGTCAAAGTGAGCGAAGCGTTTGTGGAAATACTGCATGACTTACTGTTCAAGAACACCGTCAACACTTCTGCCGCGCTCCTTGACGTCACGTCTGATGCGCCGTGCAAGCATCAAATCCGAATCACATTGTACAAAAATCTGGAGCAGCTTCGTGTTCAGGAACGAGTCAGAACAGTAGGACGGGGACCAACCTTCAGGTCGTAAAGTGCTCTCAGAGCAGGATCATGCAATGCCATGATACCCTCCGCTATAGGAGACGGTATAGAAATTAAGCTCCAGCGTTCTAGTGCATTACTGGAATGCGCCTGACCTATGATGATTGCCGCTCCATATAGATATTTCGTCTCGTCTAGTCGTTGGTGCCCGGTGAAGGAGTATATGGGTATGTTGGTCTGCTTGCAGGACTTCAAGTCCGCTAGGCACTGTGGATCGGCGAGACGTAGTGATCACACGACCAGTTCGGGAGAGACCTTGCAAGTTCAAGTACACTTCGCATTCGACATAATGGAAAAAGAGCAAATGCACATACAGATGCAAATAGTGGCATATCAATGGCATCTGAAATATTATCAGTATAAGGAGATAACGCAAGTAGTAGTGAACGGACCTGGGTGATCGAAGTCGAAGCGGCTTGCATGTGCGAGCTCAATCTCCTCTGGTGTATGACGTTTGTAGAAAGAATCCTGTCAAATCCCATGTGACCATGAACAGAGCGCGTACAGTCAGGTATCTCACTTGCGATAGAATAATGACAGTCGGAATGGAGCCAAGCGACTGGACGATACGTCGAGCTACATGCGTCTGCAGAGCAATTAATTTGAACCCCGTGCCAGTTTGCTAAATCATGGCTTGCCTTTCCGCTGGCGGATCCTCCTGCATGCGCATAAACCGTCAGGAATTGTCAAGGACGTAGTAAGCAAGTAACATACCTGCAATACCAATCACAAATGCATCGCATATCGGCTTCCCGTCCTCGCTGTACCTACAGTCATGGTCAACCTGACTTGCGTCACATTAGTCGCTGGGAACCATCATACCATGGTGACCTCCCATGAGACTTCAGCACTGTGTTTTTCTTCGCTTGAAGCGTCAGACTACTCGAGGTGCCAGCCAGGGTGCCTGTGATAGACCTCGACAAGGCCGGCCGCGGAGTATGCGCTGGTTCCTGGACCGTGAGGGCTGATGCAGGACTGGAGGACATGAGAGCTCTCTGAGGAGAACGAACAGCCCCCCTCAGTCAGATAGACAGCGTGTAATGATAGATAGGATGTTCACGACAAGCGAGAGCAAGCGTTCAATTTGATGAAGTCCTCGACGCGAGGATGCGCGCCGCGGCGACGGTCTCCGTAATTTGAAAGCGTCAGAATGTTTTCCTCTTCCATCTCTCGACTTCAGCAGCGAGCAGCTTGTATTTCTGGCTCCAACAAATACTCATTCACAACTGCATCTAGTTGTGGCAATTGAGACGACCGCACGGCAACTTCGATTTGTACCACTATGTCCTCATGCGGGAATCCCGCCACCGAGAGCGATGCGCTCATGCCTCGTGAGTTTGCAGAACTGGATCAGTCTGAAGCATAAGCGTATTCAAAAGTTGACAGGTCGGCCCAAGTTTGACAAGGGCAAAAACTGTGTCAAATGCAAAGATGCACCCGGGAATATAGTCATCCGTCATGCAGTCTACTGCAAGTACGTCCGCATTCGCCATTCACCGCTTCCTGCTGTCTGAACTGCATTAGAGCATGCTTCTTTCCTCTGGTAGCATTCAAGTTCAGAAGAGCTCTTGAGCCATTCGTCAACCCCAAACCAGACGGTCCTCGCCGTACTGCACTGAAGCCCGCAGGGAACCTCCTCCTCGGCTTCTCCGGCGGCGTGGGATCAACGGTCCTACTCGATCTCGTCAACCGGTCATATATAGTAAATCAAAAGGCCGAGCTGCGCCGGGATGGTGGCAAGGACCATCCGCGCCATGACAAGGTCTGGAAGAGGGTCATTGTATGCTATGTCGAGCTTGGCGATGCCTTGCCAAGGGTCAGCTACCAGTCCTCATCACTTGTACGGGGTCCAACTGAATTTTTCGAAGTAGAGGAAGGATAAGACTGCTGAAATCGCTGAAGTTGTCTCACATTACGAAGACGTAGAGTTCGTGCCCCTGCGTGTCCAGGACGCCTTCGACCCTTCGTGGTGGCGGCGAATATATGGAGACCAAGCGTTACCGCAGCTCCGCGTTAGTCTGGAGAATGAGGGTATGCTTATCCATCTTCTCAATCTTATATGTCATTAAAAGCTCCCGCAGAGCTGGCTGCTGTATTGACAAATCCACCATCAACTGAACCTCTCGGTTCCCTACGCTCCTATCTGTCATCGCTGCCCACACCAACCGCAGTTGCCTCCGCCCTCCAATCACTCATCCGCGTGCTCCTGCTGCACACGGCGGTCGAAACCAAGTCCTCGCACCTCCTGCTCGGCACCTCGCTCACGAGCCTCGCCATCTCGCTCATCAGCGGCATTGGCCAAGGCGCCGGCTTCAACATCGAGCAGGAGATCCAGGAGGAATGGGTGCCTGACATTCAACCTGCATCAGATTCTAACGGCAGCGAGTGGCTGGGCGGATACCAGAAGGGTGTGAGGATTATACGCCCGTTGCGCGATGTGGGGCTGAAGGAGTGTGCGTTCTGGGCATGGTGGGAGAAGCTCCAGGTTGTTGGAGAGGATAGGGCTGGGTGGCCGGAGTCTAGGCAGGATATCGGTGGCTTGACCAAGGGTAAGCTGCTCCATCCTTGATTTCCCGCATGTCGAGTTCATGCTGTATTGCGCAGACTTCATTATGAGACTAGAGAAAGACTACCCATCAACTGTTTCGACTATCGTACGAACATGTGCGAAGCTCTCGCCACGCGGAGACGTGTCAGGGAAATGCGTCCTTTGTGAGCGGTGAGTAGACTATCACAGGCATCCCCCACCAGATCCATTGTAGTCAGAATTGACCCAATCTCTTTCCTCAGACCAGCGCAGGAAGGTGTCCAGGAGTGGAAGGCTCGCATATCTGTGCGCACGACTGCCCAAGCAACTGACGCTGTAGTGCTATCGTCGTCGTCAACGCCACGGACAGACGACGCTGCCGCAGCTCAACTAGCCCCGCACCTATGCTATGCTTGCCATACTACACTCACGAGTCGCAATGCACGCCCTCCACCGCCACTCTTCCCCTCGGTATCGAAGGAATCGTCGGTGACATTGCCAGCATGGGTTGGTCCGCGAATGAGGAGGAAAGTGGGCGAGGGAGAGATGAAGGCGGCAATACAGGAATTCCTCCTGGAAGAATAGTCCATAGGGTATTGTACAAGATAAAGCTAGCGTCATTGGTTTTCATAAAGTATCGTGAGCATATCTCTATTACTTTGTTCGTTAATGTGCTCTATATATGTACAGTGACTGGCAACGCACATCGTGGGTTCTAACGAAGGTATTGAGACACAAAGGCGAGTCAAAGGAACGATGGCTGGTTGAAGACAGCTCCGCGACTTGACCGCATGCGGTTACGCCGCAATACAACAACTGGACGGAGAGCCTTGGGAAACTTGCGTAATACTGAACCCTTCTCGGAGGGCGCGACCGAGGGTGGCACCATCGGAGACGGTGCGCGCGTCGAAGCCGTGTAAGACGACCTGGCATCATCCTCGGTGTTCCACCACAGGGCCATTGAGGACATTGTCGGCGACGCGACGCGGTCTTGTGCGTGAATTTCCGGTGTTTCGTCTGCAGGCCTGTTTTGCGGGATGGTGACCGTCAGATCTTCTCCTTCCGCATCTGTATGCCCATGGGCAAGCTCCGGACAGGACACAAGAGACCACTCCGAACCAAGCCCGCTCCGCAGGCTCATGTACGGAGATCGGTCCAACGACCTCGTGCTACGGTTCAGCGACGGGATGTTGATGCCCAGGTTCTTGTAGATCGCGCCGTAGCTCTGCCGCGGGAAGCGGATGAAGCTCAGGGCTGGGTTTGACTGCGCGGGAGACATAGGGCGTGGCGACACGCCGCGCCGGGGGGAGAGCAAGTCAAAACTGGAGCTGTGCCGCGGGAAGCGGATGAGGCTCCTCGCTGGGCTCGCCGGACGTGCCGGGCGCGGAGACGGTATCGCGAGATAAGGAGAGCCTGGGGGCAAGGTGGGAAGGGGCTTGTCACTCGATGCGGTCGACAGTGTAGACACTCGCCGGTCGTTCAGGTCATTCCGGAGTGGCGAGGTCGGTTCATCTGGTCGGGCCTGCAGAGCGTCGAGGTGAGACTCGGAGAAAGGGACGGGCGTGCGAGGCCGTCCGAAGCGCGGCTTTTTGGGAGAAACTCGAGTGTGCCAGAATCCACTCGAGCCCGAGGAGTCGAGTTCTGTTCGAAGTCGAGCCATGTTACAATGTAAAGTCGGTTTGGAGTACTTATCGCTATCGCTTGAGAATATAGTGAGCCGTCGTCATGGAGTTGACCGCCGGACTGGCTCGAGATCAAGACGCAGCGAGCGCTGTAAATTCGGACGAGTCATCTGCACATGTGCAGCCTATTCAGGGTTCGGACCTGCAACCTCAGAAAAGTGAGATATCTTCGAGTAGACCTCCTTGAACTTGCGAACATTGTGCGTTTTGCTACTAAAGATTCCGAGGGAATTGTGGCTGACGAGTGACGACGGCGACCGCACGCGTCGTCGCGAACGCGCGACGCGACGACGCGTACGAGCGCCAAGATCAGAGTCACGTGATGATCTGCTGTGGGTGGCACGACCTCACCCGAAATTGGAGTCTTGGACGCTCGACGCTGTCGGTGACAGTCGCCGAAGCGCAGTACTTGAATCGATACCATCTCCGCATTTCGTCCAGACACGACCTAGCACAACATGTGGAACGATCCTGGCTCGGGATACCCTGGCAACTCGCGATACGGGCCCCCCTCTGGCCCGCCACCGGGCGGTAATGCGTACGTCGACCACGTTCTCAGTGAGAATCTTAATTCCAGGCGATATTGATTGCTCCCGATACAGCTTTGGCTTCCCCAGCCCGTGAGCTATCGGCTAGGTTGATGCAGGAAGCCCTCAGTACTGACCGCCTGGTTTAGCGATGTACCCCCGCAGGGCACGAGAGGATTCACCCCGGGTTATGCACCCTCCTACGGACCGCCGCCTGGCGCACCGCCGTCGGGGTGAGTACTGCATGCTACGATGACGATGGTACGAGAGCTAACACATGGTGCAGATATGGCGGCCCTCCGCCCTTCCAGCCTCCTGCTGGACCTCCGCCTGATGCCGGATATCCTGGTCAAGGATACGAGTACCACCATCACCATCACCACCATCATCACCCGGAAGGCGGCTATGCGCCCCCTCCAGGCCCGCCTCTCTCTGGGTATGGGGGACCTCCGCCCATTCCGACTAGGCAGTACGAATTCCAGCCGCCCCCCGGCCCGCCTGGCGAATACGGGACGTATGCTGCCCCAGGTTCGTTTGGGGATTTTTACCCTCGTGAGATGGGGTGTGATTTGAAATTAAACATTGCGTTCATAGATGGCCCGCCACCACCGCCACCGACATCTGAGCAACGCTACGGTCCAGTCTTCGAAGGTGCTAACCACCAACAGCAACAACCCTTCTTCCAGTATTCGCAATGTACCGGGAAGAGGAAGGCGCTCTGCGTAAGTTCACGGTAACCTATTTTTGCTCATATGGTCTAGACGCTCAGTGATTTCACCTAGATTGGAATCAACTATATCGGCCAGTCCGCTGAGCTGAAGGGCTGCATCAATGATGCACACAATGTGAAGCGTTTCTTAATTGGTAAGTATAGAGTCCGACATTAATGACTTTATTGACGTACTCTGTCATCAAGACGACTACGGATACCTGGAGGACGACATCGTAATGTTGACCGATGATGCACCTCACCACCGGCAGATTCCGACTCAGCAGAACATGGTGTGCATCTGACATGGAGATCCTGGCTTACTTGAGCTGATCATGGCACGTAGCTGGCAGCGATGGAGTGGCTCGTGCGTGATGCTCAGCCGCACGATTCGCTCTTCTTCCACTGTGCGTACAAGTGGGCTCCTAGAAATGCAATGTCGATTGATGGTTGGTGATATACAGATTCCGGACATGGTGGCCAGACCAAGGACCTCGATGGAGATGAGGAAGATGGCTATGACGAGGTCATCTACCCTGTTGACTTCCAGACTAGCGGCCAGATCATCGATGATGTAAGGAGGCTCGGCGTTTTGTTCTTGCAAGCACTAGATATATAGCCGTTCATCTAGGTTCTGCACGATGTTCTGGTGAAACCCCTCCCTCCTGGATGCCGCCTAACAGCCATCTTCGATGTGAGTGTTCTTCAATTCGAGTCCTACATAATTCTGAAAGGACACCAGTCCTGCCACTCAGGTTCAGCTCTTGGCGAGTAAACCCCCGTGCGGAGGACGCACTGCAAGCTGACACGTTTGTAGATTTACCCTACCTGTATTCCACAGAGGGAAAGATCAAAGAGCCCAACTTGGCTAGAGAAGCCGGGCAAGGCCTGTTGAACGCCGTCTCCTCATATGCACGCGGTGATATGACGGGTGTATTCGGCTCGATGAAGGGTCTCCTGCAGACTGTGAGCAGCGGAGGGTCATCAGCGGCTCGGACCCGAACCCAGCAGACGAAGACTAGTCCTGCGGACGTTGTATGTGCTATTGTGACCTGTGGTGGTCTGCCTGGGTTACTGATATCAACGCCAGATCTCGTGGAGCGGCTGCAAGGATTCGCAGACGAGCGCAGATACCTTCGAGGATGGACAGGCCACTGGTGCAATGAGTTATGTACGCACTACTGTTTCTTTTATTATGCTTCTTGAGATTCACACTTGACCTGCAATATAGGCGTTTATTTCGACGCTCAGTATGTTTTGCGACAGACTCTGATATTCTTTTGCTCATATGGTGGTTCAGGACAGAACCGTCAGCAGAGCTACCAACAACTTCTCACAAGTATCAGGTAAGCTGCTCCATACCATCGACCGCCCTGGAGTGACTCATTCTCCGACGTAGAGGTATACTGCAAGGGAAGTACAGCCAGATACCACAGCTGTCAAGCTCTCACCCGATGGTACGTCCTGCGATCAACTGTTGACAGCTCATTTCATTTGCGATTTTTGTGCCGTAGGATACGAGGCTGTTGTTCATCTGCTGAGAGAATGGACACGGCGTTCCACGATCACAAGAGTTCCGAGAACCGGATTGTACTTGTATCCCGTTGCATCGGCCCCCGAGCCTCATATAGACCATATGTCTTGGTTAAGCATCAAGCATTCCGCACCGGACCTCGGACCTGAGGCAACGAGTTTGGTCCCGCCTGGGTGCCTGATCGAGATGCTCGGAGTGGCGGCCCCATGATTGTGACGTCGCCCAGAGCAGCGGGCGGTCCCTTGCGGCCCCGCGCTGCTCTCGTGGTACACTAGTGATACCTTGCGTTCGCGGGTGTGGGTACGGGCCCGCGGTGGTCTACGGCGCTTGTTTGGACCCACGTTCTCTGAGGAACACTGGTACGTACGAAAAGAGTAAGGCTGAGTATCGTTCCGTCAGGGCGCTAGCGCAGCGGCGCAATCCCCACTGCGAGCCTTAGGCCGAGTTTTTGACCAATATCAGAAAAGACCCACTGGAGACATTTCATCGTCTGTCCGCACAGTCGAACACCGCCGACGGTCGTAGCAGGAATCGACACATGCGACTGTTCTGCGATGATCGGAAATACCGTCCTCGGGCGCTGCTTTCGTGGGCATCACGGCACGGCGTTGATTGAGCGGGACCTTGCACGGGGTAAGTGAGCGATAGTTTGGGATGTGCGTTGTCCTATCCAATCCTATGACTCTCCTCCAGCGGCACGCTCCTCTCCTAGGCGCGCTCAGGGACGAGGGCTAGCGTCAACCCACGCGGAAGGTCCCAAACGGGCGGAAGAAACGCAAGACTTGGCCCTGGTCCGCGAGGCGGCGAATTGATACAGCGCAAATTACTTACGTGCGCATGTAACCACTGGACGAAAATAACAACGCAAGTTGGCCGCTGGATGTTCTGTTCGATGTCACGCATACCAACCGGGGCCCGTAGACGAAAGGACGGAAAACTCGGATAAGGCACCGAGTAGAGAAAATTACCGGTGGTACACCATTCAGGTAGGTCACGCGGTACCACCAACGGAGCGGCGAGTGCGGCGTCGATCGAGGAGCGCCGACGCGCTTGGTCTTCGTCAACGGGGATTCTGCACATTGCATCATTGCCGCGAGGCGCGAAGGCGGCCTACGAATTCTCGAAGCTACTGTTCCTGAGGTACGATACCCAAGAAAGAGGAGGCTCGAAGAGCCTCGGCGAGGATGACCACCACCCTCATACTACTTATCAACGAGAAGATGATGGCCGTTTTTGCCGTCCTTCACGACGACAGAGCGGCCAGAACAATGCGGCCGGGTGAGAATGGACCAAGATCCGAGGTGCCTCCGTGCCTGCTTGGAGTGCTGAGGTTTCTCATGTCATAGAGGCGATTTGACTCCTTCCGTCACCAGACCATGCGTCTCTGTCGTCCATCCACACACGCAATCAGATTGTGCAATTGCGCTGCGCCCGAGGTATACGACGTTGAATGTGAGTTCCAGGATGCTGCAAAGATGGTCGAAATGCGATGGAACCACAGAACCAAGGTGCGGCGCCCGGATAGGCAACTGCGGATGCAGCATGTGTGGGGCGGGAGGGCGGACCGCCGCACCGCGCAGCCCCGCACAGTGCGGGGCGGAACAAAGCGCCGACGCTAGGCTACGCTAGGTGCCTTTCCGGTCCATTCCTGGCCACAGCGCATCACCCATCATAATCTTTCTTCACGGTCCCGTATAGCCAAAAATGTATTCCACGATGTCTCCCTGAATTTCCATTCGCTGCTCCACTACCCCGCTGAGAATACCCCGTGGAGGTGATCGTACGAAACTAGATTGGCGAGATTCCCCTCGAACCCATGATCCAGCTCGCCTGTCGTGCACGGGCGCGGACGTCAATCGCACCTTGGCGCTCTCAGAGCTCTCATATAAGCCGCGCCGCACGAGGTGATGCGGCTTGCGAACTCTCCCCACCTGCCCTCAAGTCCGCAACTGCCTGAAGAGACATCATGGCCATCGGAGGTGTACACAATCAGGCTGCAAGCCGCAGAAGAGCTCTCGCAGGCAAGTCAGGATGGGTATGTGACTCCATCCTTGCTACAGCTTGCCGCTCACAGCATTGTTGGTGTCCAGGCTGGCCTTGTACACAATCGCCGCGTCTTCATGATCGCGGTATTTGCCTCTCTGGGTGGACTGTGAGTCTTACAAGCCTCAAATCAACGTCGAAACCCGCTTACGTACTTTCGATATCTAACAGCCTCTATGGTCAGTTTCCGAAGACTGACATAGCTCGTTGATACTGACGCCGGAGCACACACTAGGATATAATCAGGTGAGCAACACTTTAGTATGCAATGTTCGCACCGAGTGTTGATCGTCCGATTCAAGGGTGTATTCTCTGGCGTCTTGAAGTGCGCGTTCCCCCCGATAATGGTTGATTTGCAGCATAACTAACATTCCCGCTTCGCACAGCATGACGTCGTTCGACAACCGAATGGCCTCAGCGGTTAACAAGTCCGCTTCCAAGGGCTGGCTCGTCTCCATCCTCGAGCTTGGCGCATGGTTCGGTGTCCTCGTGACCGGTTACCTTGCAGACAAGTTGTCAAGAAAGTATACCATTCTCCTGGGTCAGTGTCATTGCTCTGCGACTTCACGAAAGATGTCAGATTAACGCATTGAACAGCTGTCTGTGTATTCTGCGTCGGTGTCATCGTTCAGACTTCCGCCCACGGTCCGTCCGCTATCTACGGAGGTCGATGGACCACCGGTATGGGCGTCGGTTCTTTGAGTATGGCGGTCCCACTGTACAAGTACGTTCTCCGCGTATCAATCCGCTTACACCCCATTCATTTATTCGAATTAGCGCCGAACTCGCGCCTCCCGAAGTGCGTGGCAGTCTCGTCGCGCTCCAGCAGCTCGCGATCACCTTCGGTATCATGGTCTCCTTCTGGATCGACTATGGCACAAACTTCATCGGCGGTACCGGCGCTGGACAGAGTGAGGCCTCGTGGCGTATCCCACTCGCCCTCCAGCTCGTTCCCGCGATCATCCTCGGCGTTGGCATCCTGTTCATGCCCTTCTCCCCGAGGTACGTTCCTATGACGTAATCCCGCCGCTCCCGGCTGAATCGAATATTCGCTCAGATGGCTCGTCAACAATGGTCGGGATGACGAGGCGCTTCAGGTGCTCAGTAGGGCACGCGGTCTGCCGACCGATTCGGATCTGGTGCAAATCGAATTCCTGTACGTCCGCGTTCCCGTCAAGTGTCGTATGCAAATTGTTGACGGCTGTTATTAGCGAGATCAAGGCACAATACCTCTTCGAGAAGGAGACCTCCGAGATCAACTTCCCTCAGTACCAAGATGGATCGTGGTCTTCCGGATTTAAGCTCGGCGTGTATGGGTACCTCAGTCTCTTGATGACACGCAGTGCGTTGAGGTCGCCTCATTTGTTTCGATTTATCTTTGACATGTCTTTGTGCTGTAGCTCTCTTGAATCGCGTCGCTATCGGCACTTTGTGAGTAATTTGAAGCGAGCGCATCTGTGCCAAAATAATTGACGCCGGTGATAGGACGATGTTCTTCCAACAATGGACTGGCGTGAATGCCATCCTGTACTATGCGCCATTTATCTTCAAAGACCTGGGTCTTACAGGATCAACGAACTCGCTGCTAGCCACAGGTGTAGTCGGCATTGTGTAAGTTACACTCATATAGCAGTTCAGGGAATTTGACTGATAGAATTGGTCATTAGCATGTTCCTTGCCACGATTCCCGCCGTTATCTGGGTCGATAAGGTTGGACGGAAGCCTGTTCTGGTGTCTGGTGCATTCATCATGGCGGGGTGCGTTGCCCGTATCTAACCAGTAATTCGCACTCTGATGATGCTTACCCCTCTCACAGGTGCCACCTTATCGTCGCTGTGCTGACTGGCCTGTTCCACAACTCCTGGGACTCTCATCGGGGTGAGTAGCTTCATTAACCCACGTAGCCTTCCCATCCTCATCGTCTCGTTTGTGTAGTGGCTGGCTGGGTCGCTTGCGTCTTCGTCTGGATCTTCGCCATGGCATTCGGCTACAGCTGGGGTATGTGCAAGAGCGCCATTTTACACGAGCCGAACCTAACCAACACATGCAGGTCCTTGCTCATGGATTCTGGTTGCTGAAATTTGGCCGCTGAGCGTTCGCGGCAAGGGTCTCTCGATTGCAGCGTCGTCTAACTGGGTGTGTGCTTTCGCTGATGTGGAGGACATCAATTATAGATGCTGACGCGCGGTCCCACAATGACAGATGAACAACTTCATTGGTAAGTCTAAACCTCGGGTCATTGACTTCTGCACGAATATTGACAACCGGATAGTTGGCCAAGTGACACCCACCATGTTGGACAACATCAACTTTGGGACCTTCGTATTCTTCGGAGTAAGCAAAATCACCAGTATTCGGAATATTAGGTAACTGATCCGAGTTCTCTTACAGGTATTCTCGTTCCTCGGAGGCTTGTTCATTATGTTCTTCGTGCGTGCCCACCTCCTTCGAAATGAAATTACAGACAGTAACCGTATCTTGTAGGTCCCCGAGACGAAGGGTCTCACGCTGGAGGAAATGGACGACGTGTTCGGCGCCGAGGGTCTCGCTGTCGCCGACCAGGAGCGCCAGATGGCAATCGAGAAGCGCATCGGCCTCGACAACTACGCCATCGTCGGCGATGTTCGCGAGCACTCGGAGAAGGACGATGATGTGAAGAACGACGATTTGGTCTATAAGGCATAAGACCTCTTTGCCATGATCGAAATGAATTGTAATGATCATGTAATGTGTACGATGTAATTCTCCTCATTTGCTGGTTGGGTAACTGCGAATAATCACAATTCGGCGTCTTCGTCACTTCGTGGGTGTAAGCCCTCTTGCACTTCATGCTTGGCGTAGAAGATCTCCGAGCGTCATGGACACCTCAGTTTGCGATGGGGCCTCGGCAATCGATTACATTGAGGAGATTGACGAGAGCGCGGACCAAAGAATGGGTGAGAGGATTTGATCCGTTGCGCACTATTGGGAGCACGTGCAGTTCGCGACGCGAATGAGCGTCTATCCACGCGGCACGCGTCACTCCCGCAGTCTGCTCTACCACCAGGTGCACACGCAGAACTTGTCATTAAATGTCTCTGTCGAGGCCTCCCAGAATGCGTACAGAATGCACAAGTAGTCGCCATTGGATCCCAGCATACCGACGCCGATCCTAGCGTTATCGACGGTATCCGACGTTTCAGGTTCTCGAACCCACACTACCCTCCCGCGCACCCGCCGCACACTGGGAGCGAAGTGAAGCTAAGTCGGAGTTTGTCTAAGGAATCACTTGGATTTCGCTTGAGGAATAGCGGTTGAGTGGCTCATCTCGTTAGCTCAGTGATCCGCTGTTGGCCAGCGGCATTTGTCATTCTAGTACTCGTCTCGTCGTCGAAGGCGGAAATGATAATCATGTGGATTGCCCTCCAACCCTAGTAAATAAAGTCGTGCGCCGCAGCGGTGCTGTGTCCTCACGCTCGGGCACTCTTGCTACACATTCCATAGTCGTATCACTTCCCCCCAGTCCACACGGCAGCCGCTGACACCATGCTGACAAACTACTTGTCGCATTTGAACCGGGCTCAATTACAAGGTTCGCCTCATCTCAACGGGTACTTCAGATTATCTGCTCACGTATGTCTCCACGCAAGCTGTGAAGTGCGCGCCATATACTCCTCTACAAATTTTAGCTGGTCCAGGAGTTGGCAAGACAAGGGTCTTGGCAGCTCGCACCGCTCACTTGGTCGTTCACCACAAGTTACTTCCGTCGTCTATCTGCGTCGTGACGTTCACGCAGAAGGCCGCCGAGGAGGTGAAAGTCAGGCTGGCTCAGCTCATAGGGCCTCAAACGACATCTCAGCTTAAGATTGGTACATTTCATGCCATATGTCATAGACACCTACAGGATCACGCGCAGGATGTGGGATTACGAACTGGGTTTACAATATGGGACGAAAACGACCTGCATGTCTTTCATCAATCGCAATTGATACTTGCGCTGATGACATTTTTACTGTAGTCTGAAGGTCACCCAGGAAGTAGTCAGGGCTCATAGCCCATTCATACGTCCGACCACATTCCCACGAGAATTCAGCTGGATCTGCGACTATATTATGCAGGCAGAAAGAGGGACGTGCTCACCCCTAGAGCAGGTATACGAAGCAGGATTTTCTAAAAATAGGGTGCTCCAACTCCAGGAAATTGCCATCCATCTCTCTGGGGAACTGAGAGACGTCATGAAGAGTCACAATGCATTGTCTTTTAATGATCTCATTACTTACTCGATCAAGCTGTTCAAGACAAATCCAGAACTGCAGAAATCATATGAACATGTCTTGGTAGACGAATAGTGAGTCTCCCATCAGATCCTTCGAGTGTAAGCTGGCCCAATCTCACTCTTTGCCCCAGTCAAGACACGGATCGTCACCAGTATTGCCTGTTACAGACTATGACGAGTACTGGACAGGGAATCACGGTAGTAGGAGATCCAGATCAATCAAGTGAGCGACCAATGTGAATACGCCGAAATGAATCTACGTTTACGGCGAGAACAGTATACGGGTGGCGAGGATCAGACTACCGTAACGTCACCAGAATGCAAGAGGGTATGTCTGGCTTTCTGGTGTTGTAACTGCATTGCGACATCTTTGACAATCAAAACAGACTATTTGGGGATAATTCAACTTCCGTTGGAGGAGAACTATCGCTCTACTGCGAGGATAGTAGGATTTGCCTTAGCGATCATCTCACAAGGTACGAGCTAAAGTGACTACGCATACGCCAAGCTGTTTGCCGATATGGCCATAAGACAAAGGACGTATCCCAAAGGACCTGTTCACGAATAACATCGCAGGATGCTCCCCGATGCTCTCAATGTATCCTTCGGAGAAAGCTGAAGCGAATTTTATCGCTGAAGAGCTTGAGAGATTGAAGACTTCTAAGGCACGCGATTTACTTAATCTCAACGATGCTGCTATACTCGGTCAGTGATTGTTCAATTTGATACTATGGATGTATGAGGTTCTCACTCATCTGCAATACTAGTGCGAAACAATTAACAAGTGTACACGATAGCAGAGGCACTCCGGAAAACAGGCATTCCTTATCGTCTCTTGATCAATGAGACAATCTCCGATCCTGAGGAGGTGATTATCCTCCTTGACATGTAACTCTTCTCTAACCCAGCTTAGATCAAGCCTATACTGGAATGCTTGCGATTTATAAATGAACCTTGTTATGCGGGGTCTCTCTCAGCGATGTTCAAGTTATTCAACGGCGTGGGCCCCAAGGTTTGTTTCTATTCAGTCTCGTGAGTGTTTGCGTCCACTATATCTTGCACGTCATAGGTTATCGATGCAATGTTGAAGGAAGCTGAACGCCTTCAGACCCATCCTCTGGATGTTATGACTCGGATCTGTCGGGGAAATTTCGATGGTTCAATGCCTCGAATTCGGGCGCGGATCCTTGCTGCCACAGCTACGCTCATGAAGTTGCGCGAGATGCTCCTGGAGGTTCTTGTTCACAGTTATCTCATATCATGCACACTCACCAATTGGATGGTAGGAATACACGGCCTCACAGATAGTACAGCATTTGATGGAGAAGACAGATACTGTAGCTCGGCTGCAGAAGACTCACCCAGAAGACTGGTATCGACACGTCAGATATTTCGAGGCGCTGTTGCAACTTTGCGACACCATGGAAGACAAAATGAGTACCCTACGACCACTACTTCGCGAAGAACCAAACAAGCCAGGCAAGTCACTACGAATGTTTCTGCAGTGGTACCCGCTCGCAAGCTCCCAGGGCTGTAAGATACGTCGTGAGAGGCTGTGTGATCGATCATCTCCTGTACGTCCTCGGCCCCCAGGAACTACATTCCCAAGTGCTGCGCAGACTCATCATTCGCAGCAGGTGACAATCACGACCTGTCATGCAGCAAAGGGCCTTGAATGGCCAGTCGTTTTTGTACCCTTTGGTCAGTACCTAGTACATATACACTTCCATCTTCGCTTTCTTAGCATCTTTGATTAGTCAATGATGCAAGTTATGCCACTGATGAGGAAAGGTACGCTGAAAATATACTTGAGACTCAAATTATTGAAGTAATACACCCAGACGACTCCTGTATGTTGCGATCACCCGAGCGCAAGCATTTCTATACGTCACATATACGAAGTCCGCCAAAAGCATAGCATCTCGTTTCATTTCCGATCTACCAAACAAGGATGTAAGTGGCCATCTATCATAAAGCTTCCAAGATTTCATGGCGCATATCCGGTCCAACAGGCACTCTTCCATTCAACTCCACCCGACTTTGACAATATCGCACTCGACGAGTTTGCGCAGATGCTGGGGCGGGAGATGCCATTCGATGGTAGCTCGAAAGGGTATGCACTAGTACATCCTTCCAATTCGATGTGTTTGCTAAGGCTGTTGATAATTAGCCACCCTCTGCCTGGTCAAGATCAGCGTAAGCGGGCATCTCATTGGCCTTCCTCGATAAGAAGCGGGATGTTCACAAAAGATAACCTCATTGACCGTCTTCGGATGAAAGTGCATGGTCTATTTTAAGAGCTCGATTCCTTAACATCCGGCGGCGAGCTTTCCGACGAAGTATGCTCCTGAGTTCGTGACCTCTGTTGCGGCGTCCGGCAACTAGATACCTTTGACATAACAATTTTAGATAATGGAAGGGGCTATATACTTCTTATGTATGTATTATGGGTAGTACAATGGATACTACGATGGTTCTCGGCTACTGAGCCGCGCTCGAAGGGGAGTCTGAGAGCGGAAATCTGTCTTCAGCCTTCGGCAAGGGACAAAAGTGTGCAAAGAATTTCACAGTGAAAGATCATTATCTGGATGATGAGCGGCGTGTCTGCAACCGTCGCGGGTGAATTTTTCCTGCTGAGGTGTCTCTACCCGCCCCGGGCATACGGTGCCCTAGCAAGTTGTGTTCTTGGCTGCGCATATCGGCCGAGAGACGGTGTAATGGTATCATTCGCTTGAACCGCGCTATCGTAATCTTACTCTAATGCTACACCCCAGATGTGAATATACCTGACAGTCGAAATTATGGAGATATTACTGATCCAGCTCAGTCTAAGCTAAGATAGGACCGAAATTGGAAGATACGCGGCTGTTGACTTGACTCATGTTTGTTTCGATCTATAATATCCTCATGATATGGTGTCCTAGTTCTCATTCATGCGGGATAACAAAGGATACATCACTGTGGCGAGCCTCAAATCTATTTCCCCGTTACTCTCTTGCAACCGTGGCGCGGAAAATACTTTACGACACATAATGCATAATGACTGATGCGCAGGACCGACCATGCGCTCCCTCCGCCTCAACGTGTAATGCTCACGAATGTGCCGCTTTCTCCGACCAAAGTGCGCGCTAAATACGCATGCGTTTTTCTGGACTTGAGGTGATGTGTATCAGCAGGAAATAGGCGCAAGAGGCATTACTACTGTGTAGCGCATGAACTTGCTGTTTGATTTTGACTGTGCTAATGAAATTGGGCGCTTGGTATCCGGGTATGTCGGCCCGGAGTTCGCAATGACCTGCGTTTGCAGTTGAACGACCATGGCGATAACCCTGCGAGTCCTCGTGAGATCCGGGCAGAAGCTCGGCCTTCTTGTGCACGACTCGTACGAGACACAAATCTGGATAAGTGACTTGGAGACGACCACAAGAAGCTCCATATTGTCGAGGTTCGGCGAGTCAATTTCGTTCACCTCAGTCACGCGGAGGAGATCCTAATGACTCGACTTCACCAGGTCTTAATCGCTGTACGGATTCTGTCCCCGGACTGTCGACATTGTCATTGACGGAACTGGCTGGTTGCAGTCCAACAACTGATACCACCTGGACACTAGCGCTGCTATGACTCACTTGGTACCGCTCCCAAATGGGACTGAGGTGCAGCCACCGTCGGGATACACGTACGACGAGAATGCAAAGTCCCCGCCATTTGGACATGCCCTCAAGGGGTTCTGGGCGTTTGACCCAGAATACGTGAATCTAAATCACGGTTCGTAGCTCATCCGCGATTCAGCATCGAGCGCTGACACAATCCTTCGCTTGGCGGAATACAGGCTCGTATGGGTCGCTGCCACTTCCGGTCCTCTTCGCGTGCGCGGAACTCGGCATGCTCGCCGAGCGCAACCCGGACAAGTTCCACCGCATCACCTACATGCCGCTGCTCGAGGAGTCGAGGCAGGTTGCCTGCCGCCGTCCGCATGGGCCCTGACCCTGACCATCATAGCACACAGGAAGATCGTTGCAGACCAAGTCGGAGCGAACGCAGATGAGATCGTCCTCGTCCCTAACGCGACACACGGCCTGAACACCATCCTTCGCAACTTTGAGTGGAGGGAGGGCGATGTGGTCATCGGCGGTGCGCGCCCCCAGCATCATCTACCGAGTCTGTGTCTCACCCATCGCTCGTAATCGCAGCGTCTACCACGTATGGAGCTGTATCCCGCACCATGCAGTTCCTCGCGGATCGCACCGAACAGCCGCGCCCCGACGCATACAGCGTCGAGTACATTTTCCCGATGACCCACGCTGAGATCGTCGACCGCTTTCGCGCGCGCATCCGAGAGATCAAGCAGCTTCACCCGGACTCTGCGTTCAGCTACGCATACTCCGAGACAGACGCCGCCGCCGCATTCGCACCAGGGAAGAACAAGTTTGTCGCGGTCATTGATAGTATCACGGCAAACCCGGGCGCTCTGATGCCTTGGCAAGAGATGGTCAAGATCTGTAGGGAGGAGGGCGTGTACAGCGTGATTGACGCTGCTCACAGCATCGGTCAAGAGGTAAACTCATGTGTCTGTTCAGTCTTACTGGTCTAATTCTACTGCTATTGGTCCCATGTACCAGCCTAACATCAATCTCGGAGAGGCTGACCCCGACTTCTGGGTGTCTAACTGTCACAAGTGGTTCTACGCCAAGCGAGGCTGCGCCACGCTCTACGTTCCGAAGAGGTCGGTATCTCAATGAGTATTTTTCTCCCAAGGCGGATGCTATCACAGGCGCTGCGTGGCCATATCTGCAAGTTAGGAAACGTAGATCTGACAGTTTTTGGTCTTAGGAATCAATACATTATCAAGTCGTCTATACCCACCTCGCATGACTATATCTCGCCCACCGACGCCCGGCCCCTCCCTCCAGGCCTCGAAGGGACCAACTTCGTCGGGCAGCACGAGTGTGCGTCTGATTTGCTCTGCGGAGTGGAATGCACCGCTGACCGGATCACCTTTACTTAGGGACAGGTACAACCGACTTTGTTCCGTTCTTGAGCGTCAAGGCAGGTGAGTTAAATGTCCTGCACGGTTCGTTGCCTCCAGGGCCTGACAGTTCGTCGGCCGCAGCGACCGACTTCCGGAAGTGGCTCGGGGGCGAAGCCGCCATAAACAAGTACTGCCACGATCTGGCAATGCAGGGTGGCAAGAAGCTTGCGGAGGTCATGGGGACCAAGGTCCTAGACCCCTCTGGCGAACTCACCTTGAGCATGGTGCGCATTTCACACTCCTTCTCTCTCAAACAGGCGTTTCTGCTTGTTCTTTGCTGACCGTCACACCAAAGGTCAACGTCCTTCTGCCACTCCCCGTAGAGTCGGCTGAGGGCGAAGTGTACTCAAAGGACACGCTCCGGGCGATCAACACCCACCTCAGGGAGAAGCTGCTGCTACAATGGAACACGTACGCGGCGCACTACTTCCATGCCGGTGGGTGGTGGTGTCGGTGCAGCGCACAAGTGTGGAACGAGGCAGGTTTCAGCGACTTTACTTGCACTTGCATCTGTCTGATGCAAAACTTGCGTACCACGTGCAGGTCTCGGATTTCGAATACCTCGGGAAGGCGTTTAACGCCGTCTGTGAAGAGATCAAGAAGGACATACTCACCAATTAGAGATGATTTGATTTAGGGTTAAAGGTGATACCAGGAGTTCATTGTACAATTTAGATGAAACACAAATGTCATGCTAGCATGGATTGAAGGGAACAGAGAACTCGGAGCCTTTCAAGTTGCCAATGCCGGCCAAGTCGGAGGATCTGTCCGAGTACACCCCCGCCATTTGCAATCCTTTGCCCAATTGAAAATAGATGAGAGAACTAGACACAACCCTTTATATGTATGTACATGATATCCAGTATGCAGTAAATAAAGTACGCCGACATTCTCGCAACACATCGCACATCACAATCCGACACGATCCCTCGGGAGGCCTATGCCTACGCCGGGCCCTGCGCCTGGTCCTCCCTCTCGTGCTCGAGGTCCTCCTGCAAATGGCGCGCGCGCGCGTCGGCACGTTCCCGCTCCCAGCGCTCGAGCTCGCGCTTGAGCTGCTGGACGCGCGTGTAGCTCATCGGATGCGTCTCGCCCATCCAGCGGCGTACGAGCGACGTCGACTCCGGCTCGTTCAAGATGCGCTCCGCTTTCGCGGGCGAGCATTCCATCGTCCGCGCGAGTTCGCGCCCGCTGCGCTCCTCCCAGAAGTGCACTGCGTGCCGCGGGTCGAAGCCCGCATGGGCGAGTAACCTGAAATAGGGTTAGCATGAGAAGGGAGGAAGGAGGGGAGAGGAATAGACGTACCGCGCAGAGACAATGTCCGCCTCGACCTCTTGCGTCTGACTGGTGCAGTACTCGGTCAACTTGGCGAACTCCCCGGAGCCGACTTTGCCCATTCCCGCGAGGGCGTCATTCACGAAGGGGCCGACTGTAAGGAATCGAGTCAGGATATGTAGACAAGAGAATATATATATATGGGAGGACGTACACAACATGGTGACCGGGAATAGGATCGCACGGAACACGTCCGTAACTATTGAGACGATGCCCGGCCAGATGATCGAGCCCGACGACAGCGTCTCGATGTGATGCGCCAGTACTAGATGAGCCAGCTCATGTGCCAACAGGATGGCGAGCTGAGACGTCTGTTCTGGCGTGGGCTGTGGGTGTGCCCGCAGAGGCGACTGGGAGATCCCGAGCAGGCCGCGGAACGCAGACGTGAGCCATGAGCTCTCCTCCTGTGGCTCCTGTACCTGCTCGCCCGAGGGATGCTTTGCGAGGACCTCGTCGAGGAATCCGGAGAAGACGACAACGCCCCCCGCCCCGTCGGGGCCAAACCCATACGAGAACGCGTTCGCGGCGTCGGGCTTGTCGACGAGGAGGAGCGAGTATGGCGGGCCCGCGAGTGCGTGTGGCGCGGGGTGCACCGTACGCGCCGCAGTAAGCTCGGCGAAGCGGCGCAGGTACTCGCTCGCTCGCGGGCGCGGGCGCAGCGGGAAGTCCGCTGGCGGGGGGAGCGGGACTTCGCCTTCCTCCCCTGCGCAGTCGGCCCAGTGCGGTACTAGTTCGTGCTCGCGCTGCAGCACGGGGATCGCATACTCGAGCCGCCGCAGCGTGTCCTGTACCCACTGGAAGCGCCAGTCGGACGGGCTCACCAGCTGCGGCGGACCCTCTTGCGAGAGGATCTCCCCAACGGCTTGGTACCATCCAGGTCCTGCGAGTTGCCCTGCGATATCCTCTTCCTCTTCAGGCGAGAGAAGTATCAGCCGCCATCTGGTATACAGGAGCAGTAGCTCCATGATAAGACCCAATGGTCGTGGACAGTGAGTAATGGTAACTTACCTCCCCGTCAACGGCGTCCTCTCCAAGCTGGCAGCGATCGTCGCCCAGAAGAGTAGTACAGGAATGAACAACAATGTGTGGAAGAGGATGGTTCGGTTGCGGATCCGCTTCAGGACAAGTTCTTTCCTGGCCTCATCAGTCTTTCCTGTCTTCTCTGCCCAACGAAGCTCCTTCCTCGACTTCAGATTCTTGATTAGGATAACAGGAACGAACGTGAGCGCGATGCGTGCAGCGGTGCGGGCAATCTCAATCGTGGTCGATGCCTACGGATAGGGGATATCAGCCCGCGGTCAACGGTCGTCTCTCCTTCCGTGACATACCTTCAAAAAACCTGCAAGCACAGGTAGAACGGGTCCTAGTTGGTTTCGTTGTGTAGCATGGAAAGACCTCTTTACTTGGATAGCAGAGGGTGCGATCAGGGGCCTGCCCTGCAGCCTGGCTTCACCCGGTAGGGCAATTCCATAACGAGTGTCGCCTGCCGGCCGCTTGCTCGCGAGTATGTGCGAATAGCGGCGGGGGAGCGGGGAGGATATGCGGGAGGGGGAGCTGCGCAATAGTGGCCGCAACATAGCACATTGTTTTGCGAGGACTGGCAGCTTGCGGCTCAAAACTTGCGTGGCTGCAGAGTGACTTTGACTCTGCACCGCGGTTATTCTCAGGGTCGGTCCCGCACTGCGAAGACCACTCTACACGGCTTTCTCCGACCAACAACAGCAGCTTACACACTGGGCGCATACGAGCGGGCGCACAATCCCCTCTCGAGACACTTCCTATCATATCGCAGCAGATGATGGGCCCTCGATGGGCCTTCGATGGGCAATCTTTGATGAGGCATGACAGAACCCCCTGCATAGCAATCTAGCCCCTTCCGGTACCTCGCACCAGCCAATCTCCACACGCACGCTGCACGTAACAGCACGAAACTATATAATTTCTTCCTTCCAGTCCTCCAGCAAGGAGAGTCACGATGGGCGGTCAACGTGCGATTCGACGCGCGATAGGAGCGCGAATCAAAGTCTGCAGCCTGAATCGGCGCGGGACTACTCTCCCGTAGGTGTTTACCAGCTGAAAACAACTTGCAGACCTAGTTGCAAAAGCTTGCAATCTCACTGGGCAGCTGCTTTCTGTGCAGCGTCTTTCTAGTAGTCTTGACCAGTCTTAGAAGGCCAAGACTCCTGCGAGGGAGCTATGAACACGTCCTAGAAGAATGCACATAGTCCGAGACTCGGAGATGTTCAGTTCTCGATGCACTTCGCATCGCAGCACGCGCTTGGCCCTTGCATGTTGTCTCGGATAACCTGTATTATTTCCTCTCCCAGTCCTCCAGCAATCAGCGTACACGCTCGTGGTATATGTACATTATATACACCTTGTCGACGGTCTTCACGAGATGAACGTCGCCTCGTTGTAGACGATGCCCTCCACCTTCAGGCCCCCGGACAAACCAGGGATCAGGGCGTCTGGCCCTGTAACATTGAGTGTTGCTCGGTTGAGCCACTGCAGATGATTTAGTGACCCCGTGCCAGTGTCCGTCAGAAAAAGCGCGCACCTGGTAGATGTACGGCTTCGTGCCCGCGACATAGTTAACCATCGTCTTGATCACGTACGGGATCTCCGCGAGCACGTCCACCTTCTCGATGAGCCCCTTTGGCGCGTCCAGCTCGCCGACGTCGACCGTGAGCGTGGCGTCGACTGCACCCGGTGCATCTGCAACGACGGACGGGGCCGCCCAGCGGAAGACCAGCTCTGCCGGCGCCTTGTAGCCCGTGTCGGGATCGATCGCGGCTTTGGAGTGCTCAGCGCGAGATACCACCGCAGCATTCTCCGGCAGTGGCTCGTTAGGGTACCGCGTCTCTGCGGTCACGGCCGCGAGCTTCCCGCCGAGGACGAGCGAGCCAACGTTGACGGTGACGAAGCCCGAGCCCGCGCCCTTTGGCCCGTACGCTTCCGTCGTGGTGAGCTCCATCTGGATCGCGGACACGCCGCCGTGTGCGTCGCTCTGGAAGTGCGCAAAGTTCCACCGCGCGGCGACGAGGTTCGGGCGCATGCCCTGGATCGCGTGCACAAACATCCCCGGGCCGTTCACGGTGATGGCCTTGCCCTTGTGGATGTACATGCCTTTCCCGTGGTACCGCGGCCAGAAGCGGTGCACGACGTACCCCTCCGGATTCGCGCGGTCGGTGCCAAAGTCGGAGAAGCCGCCCCTGGGGCCCTTGCCGACCTTGAAGCCGGGTGCGTCGGGCGTGCGGGTGACGTCGAGCGAGATCTGGAGGTCGTCGCCGAGGTTCGCGCGGATGGTGTACCCGTCGGGGGTGCTGGCGTCCGCGCTGGGCTTGTAGGTGATCGAGAACTGATCCGCCTTGCTCGACCGCTTGTCGAGGCCCGGCGGGGGCGTGACGAAGTTGGCGACGTTGACCGACTTCCACGCCGTCTCGCCCGTGTTGGGGTTGTGGATCTTGCAGGTGAACTGGATGGTCGGGTACCACACGCTAAGCAGCCGATCAGCCGTGCTGGGCGCTGCGGAGTGCGACACTGAAACTCACCCAACTGAGGAGTGGATGACCTGGCACATCAGCGAGGTGCCATCCTCCAAGAAGGTGTAAAAGATCTGCGTCTCCACCGCAAAGCCTCCTGGGCACGCCCACTCGGTATCCTTGGGCTCAAGCTCCCCGAAGAGCTCCGAGGGTTGCAGCCCCGACGACACTGGGTGGAAGTTGGGTGCATGAGGATCAGTCGGAGCTGATGTTCTGCATTCCAATGAGAGATTGCGACTGTCCAGCAGTAGCAAACTTACGAAAAGAACGAGGAGAACATGATGAGTGCTTGCTAAAACGTTGCGAATAGGCGAGTTTAATGCATTAATACGCTGATGTAATTACGTTTTGTAATCCAGTAAGTAAGCTCGTGAAATGATGTGTCGCCCAAAATGGAAGGATAATCCGGAGGACCCGGCATGCCACGTGCGCTAATGTTCGATCTCATTGCTACTGACTATCACAAACAAGTACGAGTCGTGTAGCCGTCGCAATATCACTTAGTACAGTTGTGAGTGCAGCCAGATTTAATCGTTATATTTTCCATAAATCCGAACTCAAGCGGAAGCCTTTGGGTCCTTGTAGGCCAGATAATGAAGTTCGGCAAAATCTTGACACTCTGTTACCTAGCTCTCGACACACTGAACCCCTTATTGGGGCAGGCTTTCGGCATATTTATATGTTAACGACTCTACATATAGATATTACTGTAATCAAACGACTGTGCTCACCAATTTTCCGCAATGCGAGATCGGGCACCATCGTGAGATGCACCCGAAGGGCACCTCATAAATGTCATGGTCCATAAGCGTGATGTTATCTTATGAGAAACCATCCATTCTCCATCCATACGCACTCAGAATAAAGAATACAGTATTGGAGACCAATATGATCTTTTCTATATTGGATTGCAAGGATGTGTGCCTCGTGTGGAGTGTTCTTGCCCTCGATGCCTGTCAGTCGAGGTATTTGCATTCTCCAAATGAATTAAACTATCTCGGTTTCTCCATCCCAGTTCAGAAGACACACAGCCCATGTTAAGAATTATTACACGATGGACAACGGCCAATATAACCGGCTCCTGCCCTCAGGCTCCCCCTCCCCCGGCATAGATTGCAAATGGCTTTTCAAGAAATATCACAGTGACATCATAGGCCACTATACTTGGCCTACTTTCAAACCCAATTACGGAGTTTTGTATAGCAATTACGTCAATTCAGTACAAAAGGATCTATATATGGGACAACAGAATTTCTACTTTTTCAGGTCCGGGATGCCGTATTCTCGTCATTCGCATGACGGCCCGCCCGTTGCCGCCCTTGACAGGAATTCACATTGCGGCTTCACCATTCTAAGTCATGATTTACGGAAACGCTTGTCGAGATCACTCTACACCCACACATACAGGTGGGTCACACGTGTCTTGCACTTTCCGTTACATTGTGAGTTACTCTTCGTCTTTCGCTGGACAGAAACACTCAAGGCGGCAGGACGGGTCAAGACGTGTAACTTCGAGGACCGAGAACAATCCAGTAAATAGCTCTCGGTGCCTGAACGTCGTGAGCTGTAAAGCTCAGATAGCTGCAACGGCGACAACATGTCCATGGAGAAGATTCCCCCAGAAATCCGGGATATCATCATAGAGAACGTCTACCCAGACATCACGGCCCTCCGCGCATGTAGCCTCACATGTCGCGCCTGGCTCCCCAGCGCACGCCGCACGCTCTTTCGCAGCATCTCCATCGACCCGAAGGACACCGGACTGGCCTTCCGACGACTGCTCTCCGTCGCGCCACACATCGCTCCATGCGTTCGTGCGCTCGAGATCCGCGTACGCACCGTCACGCAGCGGTGGTGGGACGTGAGCGACGCCTCGTTGCAGGCAGTCAGCTGGCCGACGCTGCACGGTGTGCAACGCTTCCGCGATGCCGAGGCTGGCACGCCCGCATCGCTCCTGCAAGCCGTCTTTCCACCCGGCGCACTACCCCTACGTAGTGTTGCAACGCTCACGCTCTCCGCTCTCCCTGTGACCGGCGCAGTCATAGCGCTCTTCGCGCGCCACGCCCCGGACGTGCGTGTGCTCACGATCGACGGATGCAAGGGACTGAGTTTCATGGATTTCATTGAGCTCGTCTCTGCGTTCCCCCGCCTGCACACCCTCCGCCTCGTTGCGGCGCAGTGGCTGCACCTCAAGTGCGCAGCGGGCGATCCAGCGTTTCCGTTCCCGCGCCTACGCCGACTCGAAGTTTCAAGGAAAGTAGATTTCGCGCCGTTCGTGACGTGGATGGTGGACCACGCCGCTGCGGAGGGGCTGACATCGCTGGCGTGCTCGATATCGAGCCTTAAGCATGCGATAGCACTCGGCTCCTTACTGCACGCTCTCGGGGACTGCTTGCGGCATCTGCAGATCGGATTCGCGGACACGCAGCACCCTACGGGTTTGTCACACTTTTGCAGCCCTCGCACGCCATACTGACACCAGGATCTGGCCGATAGATATCCTAGTTAACGCACAATTCGACCTCTCGTTATGCACGGGCTTGTGCAGCCTGCGCATCTTGTGCGCGGAGCCGCAGCTGTCGAGCTACCAGCCGTCCCTCTCATGGGTGGTGATTCTCCTATCCAAGCTGCATGCCCCATTGCTGAAGGAGATCACGATCGTCATCCGCTCGTCTAATCTCTGGGCACTGAACCTGGAGGGCCTCGATGTGGTCCTGTCGCACGTACGGTTCGCGAACTTGAAGCGCGTCACATTTGACATCGAATTGGACGTGCCGAGCAAAAGGCACGCGGCAGAGGACAGGAAGCTGATCTGCCGGCGCATGTCGGAATCGCATGCCAAGGGCATCCTAGACTTCGGATCGCATTAGGTGTATTGTGTAATTGTATCGTATGTGGGTAGACCGCTATGGGGCAGTCTGTTGACATAATGTACATGTATTGTCCAGTAGAATACACGCAAGTCGTGTTTATTCGTCTCCTCTTCGCCTCTTTCTGCTCGCGGATGACGCGTCAGCGGCTGCGGGAACGTCGTGTTGTACGTCTAGCGCCTCGGAAGTGGCTCTTGATGCGAATGTCAACGTGCTAGGCGGGTAGACCGCAGCAATGGCCCGCGAATTGACGTGAAGCTTGTCCTGCTGCTGTTTCTGTCGATATGAATCAGTGCGAGCTGAGCGGCACGATTATCTGGGCGCTTGCCGTTTCAGAATCATCGTCTTGCTCTTGATAGCCCCAAGAAATATCAGCAGAATCGTCAAAGGGGGTTTGGTTATCTGTGGTCTGCGGCTCCTGCGCATATTCCAGCATAGAACATGCTGGTCCTTCATTCGACGGGGCACCGTCCAGCCGCACGAAATGCATGCAGCCGCTCTTTAGTGCTTCAAGCACCTGGGAGTTCTGCGCAACGCTCAGGGTGGAAGGATTTTGCATCGGAACACCCGATGGCCATCCTACAAGGCTGACCCCGTACGTATCGAGCCGTGCGTGGTTTGTCCACTTCATTTCAGCGGTTCGAACGCTAGAAACAGCTCTATAGAAGAAGCTCAGATCGTGTGTACTCACACAATAAGGGTCTATAAGGCATGCACGTCAGCCGTACCTGAGAGCGTTCCTGACCGCAGCGTATATCTCCTTCTTGAGCTCACTTGCCGAGCTCTTCTTCTGCGGCCCCTGGAGATGCAGTGTTCGGACGGCTGCGGGACAGGGTGTTTGTGATTCCAAGACCTTTGCGCAGTGCTCTTTGAAAGCCCTGGCTCCGGTTGCGCCGCCGCCGCGGTAGCCCCGCCAGAAGTCCCGCCCGAGGACAGTTCCTCCGAGGAAACCCTCGTCTGTGGCGTCCTTCGGGTTTACGACGAGGAAGAATGAATGTAGTCCTGCGATCCCCTCGAGGGATTCGAGGTTCTGCGAGGTACCGCGCAAAATATTGTGCACTATACTATCTCATTAAAGTTACTAGCCGCTTACCGAACTGGTGAAGACTTACGGCGGTCTTGAACGGAAGAGTTAGAAGTGGTAGAAGCCGATTGGAACAGATCTTTGCAATGCCATTCAGCCACATGCCTCCTGACCTATGTGCACACAAGCCCACATGTTCCCAGTTAAGTTCTGAGATATGCCTGCTTATCCCTACGTACGTCGTCGAAAGAACACGATTCCCGCTCAGCGAACGACCGCAGATCGGCAAGGCTCTTCTTGTAGACAATATCTAGCCTTTCGAGGAATAGAGCATCATCCAGTATTCTGTCCTTTCCATTGAGAGTAGACGATGACTGTTCAACTTCCATGCCGAACAAATTTGCGCTCCGGGATCTGAGCAGACCAGAGTTTTCAATGTGGCCAGAGGTGTGGCCGCACGAAAATAGGCCAAGAGCCGCTCGACGGGCGCTTCCCGTCCGCGTCGTTTTTGCAAGCGCTGAACTCGAAGCGTTGCGCTCACATCCACTCACCTCTCTTCGTCATCTATGCGCAGCTGAACACCTCATATCCCAATGTCGGGAGAGACACCACTTGTCAAAGCTGAAAGTACGTATTTAACCGTAACATTTTCGTGCCTCAAAGTGCTTACAAAGTCGTTTGGACAGGGTCATAACCATATTCCGTCTCCTGAAGATCATTTTCCTCTCACAACATCATATATTTTGCCATCGTATTCGCACTCTTGAAGGTGAAGATACTTTCCAAATCCCGCCGTGTAGTTATCAAACCGACACTCGTGCGTATAGTGCTATGCAAACCGATCTGAACGTCTCGCATGTCAACGCATCCGATGTTGACCAGGATGACGACGGCTCCCTCTTTGGCTCGCCACCACCCTCACCTGCGCTCAGTGGCAGAGGTAGGTCTCCGTCGCGGTCACCGTTATCTCTACCTAGCGGTGTAGGTTCTGCGCAAAACGTGGGGACCCTTGCACTTCCTGGTTCCCATCTTGTTGCTGAACTCCCAGTAGTCCTCCCGCCAGCGCTGCTCCCAGCGCCCTGTGTGACCGCTGTGCAGCCACCGAGGGCTGCGTCGCAAGGTGCCCGTGTCTCGAGGCCTCCCTCAGTCGCTTCGCAGGCAGCTCGGTCTTCCTCGATCCCGTCTGCCACGACGGCTCGCGAGCCTGCGCCCCGAAAGCGCAGGTCCAGAGCGAAGGCTAGTTCTGCGTCCACGTCTGCTTCGTCGACCCCCCGACCCACCCCTCCGCCCATCCCCCTCCCTTCTCCCGGCACGCAGCCACCACCCAACTTCCTACGTAATCAGGAAGCGCTTCTGGGCCTCGCAGGCGTGGTCGGCGGTGTGAAGCCTGCCCAGCTGCAGCAGACACGCGGCGCGACCTCCCGCAATCCGATCGATGTCGATGACCTACCCGAGGTTCCTTTGTCTCATGCACCGCCACCTCGGGAACCCCCGTCACTCTCCCGGAACCCACGTCCGCCCCCAGTCGACCCATCCCAGCTCCCAACCCCTCCTACACGCGACGTTATTCAATCTCTCTTGCGGCAGAGGAATGTTGTACCGGTATTGGACGGGTTGCTACGTCTCCTTACGCATCCGGTTCCTCCTATGTCCCGGTCGCCGTACACCGCTGCTTCGAGCTGGCAGCGCCGCCCACCAAATGCTCCTCCACCTCTCAAGCGTAGGAGATTGAACTCGGTACCTGCTGGCGCGGCTGATTGGGACGTGCCGTATCCGTTTCAAAAGGGTCATGGACCGCGCAATTATGCTGAAACATGGGCTCGGGAGCGCGGGAGGAACTTACTAGTGGACCTGGTACGGCTGCTGCAGGGCGCGGTGCAAAAGGCGGCGCTCAAGTCGTATATCTCCAAGCAACGCCAACGGCCAGAGACAATGCCGAGTGGAGTGGCACCATGGCAGAACACTTCGTCACCGTCCAGCTTACTTCCAGAGGTCCTAGCTGCAGGTGTGACTGCAACCACTGGCGAGCCTATAGGTGTCGAAACATGGCAACAGTCAAGTCCGGGACTGACTTTGCCCGAAGAGCAACAAGAGGTTCCGTCAGCCGAGTCGTTCGATCAGCTCCTTGAATCGATCCTCACTGCTACAGGCTCTGTGCCACCTGCGCCTGCCACCGGAAATCAAGCAGGATCAAGCACTGATGCATTCCCTTCCACGGCTGCCTCTTCTACTCACATCGATGACTGGCTCGCACTATTGAACGCATTTCCTCCAGGCGCCCCTGATGATGTCTCAGCCGATCTGGACTCCATCTTCGACTCTATTTTTGCCGGGACATCGAGCTCAATTCCTGGTACATCCGGTGATACCAGCGACTTCATGATTGATCCCGCTATGCTGTCGTCCGTGCCCAGGCCAGTGCCAAGTGTTGTCACGCAAGGCAGCAGCGAGGATGCAGTGTTAGACTCCACAAGCGGATGCTCGTCCCAAGCAATGACACCGAGGACGAACACCGCGACGGGCTCAAATCCTGCGCGGCCAGCAACACCTATGCTTGTTGGTTCGCCACTTGCATCAGCAAGCTCCCTCGCGGCGGATCCGCCTACGCCCGACTGGAACTGGGAAGTCGCCGATGCGGACACGGGTCAAGATGTCACAGCGGAGCCGGAAGTAGCGACGACGAATACGGTGGAGCAAGGTGCGTCGAGTGGTCACCCGTCACGGGATAGGAACCAAAGGTCTAATGAGAGTCGTTCAGACGGGCTGTCCAGTCTTGGTATTCAATCCGAACATAACGAGTTGAGTCGACCCGATCCAAAAGGCAAAGGGAAAGAGAGGGCACATGACGTATCGGATCTGCAAACTCATCCTTCCAACAAACTCTCGATCCTGCCCGCAGAAGTCGCACGACAAGTGGCGGCGCCGTCTGAAAATCTTGCTCACGTTGCGGAGACGCAGCACCCTTCCCGACCGCAACCATTTCAGCAAGTGCCACAGTCCCACCTCCATGCCCCTGCACCAATTAATCCTACTACAACCGTCAATCTCCTCGTGCAATCATGTAGCATTCCCCCTCGGCCAGCTTCACAACCCCATCCACATCCTTATGCATATGCTTCCGGCTCTCCTTCGACCTACTCACTCTTGTCCACCATGTATCCATCAGCACCACAAACATCCACCGCATCACCCGCACTCTCGCCCCAGATCTCTGGGCAACGACAACCACTCTTCCCGCCGCAGTTCGTTCCGTCAGCGGCATCATACTCTGCATTGTCCCCTCCTTCCTACGCGTACCCGGTGCCCCTCACGCCGTCTTCATCCACATCACTTGCGCAGACCCCACGCCCACCGCCTGCTCGAATCAACCGAGCTAACGTCCTCGCACGTGCACGCGCAGTTCGCAGCGCTCTCGCGGCAGAGGCTCGGCGAGCCAAGGTAGAATTGTGGGAGGCTACGCTGGAGCATGCGGTGCTGGTCAACTTGAGTAAAGACGAGGGTGCCGGACAGAGTAGCTGACTGAAAATAATATCATCAAGTCTGCAGGGACGCTGGGTGATGTTTGTAAAGTTATTGTAGCCTTTCGATGTTGTCACAACCGTTTCAGAATGCTATGCGCGTTGCTCGATATTCTGTCTAGCTTATGCTATCAAGTGGGATAGTCCCTCCAGCGAGCCAGATGAGATATTTCTAGTTACCAATGCAGGAAAGAGAAGGGGAGATCGGCAAGAAAATGTGCTCAATTGCTACTATGTGACTATATTACGGATACAATGTATCCAGGATACTTTCTTCGCCCGTTCCCTGTCGGATATACAACCCACATTAACAAAGTGAATGCATACAAGGCCTACATAGATCGAGAAAGCGGTAAATTCGCCAATAGTACGGGTCGTCCGCGCCCAGCAAGGCACTGAAATCGAGTGTATTCCACGTCACCGTGGTATTACGAAGTGATCAGCTTGAGAACTGCCTTAGCGATGTAACCCTCCGTACTTCGTATGAATACGGAGTACTTGGAAACCACATCAGAGATGCCATGTGCTAGAAGTAAATGTCTCAACGGCTCAATCTCTTCCTCGTCATCCCTGAACAGAGCCAACAGCATCTTCATAATTGCGACTGGCAAGCCCGTTGGGATTTGGGAGAGTGTGTCAGGTTCAAATCCTTCGCAAGTGCAATCTAAACAGTGCGGTTCTAGCGCAATGTGATGGTCTGCGAGATTCATCGAGAGGAATCGCACGATCGGAAAGGCGAACCTGTAATCGCGAATAGGCTTGTCGAAGGTAAAGAAGATGGTCGAACTCGTTTGTGATGTGATGTCTTCGGACCGACACATGCAGAGGAAAGCCATGCTTGCTAGGGTACCGTATGCCCGACGACGGGCAGAGATATCCAGCGAGAAATCGTTCACGATAGATGAAGACATGTCGCCTAACACGCCAATGACCGTCCAGTCAGGTATCTCGAGGGGATACTGGAAGTAAGCAAGGTGCCCTGAGATCTTGATAACATCGGGTAGGAGAGTTACGAGGGGTGTCCTGAACACATTGATTCTGTCCACCACGAGGAGTGTTCCCAAGAATGGCATCCAGGCGTATCGAAGGACTCGGGCAATGCGAGACCTAGGATGGGCATAGGGATAACCTGTTGCGTCCAAATGGCGATCTCTCGTCACAAGAGTGCGACAAACGATTTCCAAGGCAATGGTAAGAAGACGTAATGCCTCGCCCTGTGCCCTCAGCAAGATATCTAACCCATTTTGTCTCGTCAATTCGATGACGATGGTTGTGCTTACTTCCAGTCCTGCCCAACCAAGGGGATCGGCGGTGACGTGGCTTTGATCTAATCCATGTTGAAATATACCCTCGATGACGTCGAAGAATGCTGAACGCACTTCGGGCGAGCACTCAGGCGAGGCTGACATTGACGGGATTGTCTGAAGAAGCCAGGACGCGACGGACATAGGCGGCTCATCTATGAGATCGAACTCTCGTGGTCGAGGGTTTTGTGATGGTAAAGGGCTCTTGAGATAAAACGAAACTAGTTTGCATGCTGCAACGCATGCCCACCGGGTCACGCGTCCCTGTAAACCATCACCCACATGTCGAGTGAAAGCCGGAACCAGGGCAATGGCGTATTCCGAGGAGTCATAGATGCGTCTGAGAAGCGGTAGAGTGTCTCGAACCAATTCTAATGGCTGCATGCCTTGGCGTAGTGGTTGCATAGGTTGATAGGAAAATGCGAGGTAGGCCGATATTTTCGTAATAGCAACAATGTTGCGCATCGCGTGGGGCATTGACTGATCACGAAGGCCGCTTTCTACCCGAGTACGGAATCTCTTCATGAAGTCGGGATAGATAGGCACTAGGGCATCGCAGAGGATTCGTTTATCCGAACGAGCTGCGGTGTTGCATCTGTAGAGGGTGCCCTCGATCGTGGTGAGGGCTGCGTCAAGTACACTCGGATCCGTATCCGCAGTCAACAATAGGCTACAAAAGTGCTCTGCGATAACACCCATGTCTGGCAACCTAGGAAGAGTTGGTTCGATGACGCCGTCATCCCGAGGTAACTTCAAAGCCCATGCAAAAACGCATACCGCCCAACAGATTTGGCGGCAGCTGACGGAATCAATCTCTTCCCTGGACATTATACCAACGAGAGCATTCAACCAATACAGGATTGTTGGCCTCGGGTCCCGAAGCCGTTCGTAGCGCTGCAATCGGGCTAGGTCCCACAACGCCATATATATCACGGTGTTGACCGCAGCTTGCAGCTCTCCGATCAGAAGATCGGCTTCGTCCACTTTGCATGTGGCAACACGTCTCATAAAGTTCGCTATTATCTTTTCTCCATTTTGGGTTCTCCAGATTGGCTCGTCTTCTGCTGTGACTGACGAAATTGACAGACGCAGAATGTGCGCCGCGAATGAGAGTGGCAAGTTCCTGAGGTCGCCGAGGCTACCTGTAAGGAGTTTCGTGGTCTCGGGAGCCAGCGGTATGGTGACACTGGGAGCTCTCTTTGGAAGCACAATCAGGTACGGGACCTCGATTAGTGCAATGGTTTCTTCAATTGAGTCGCCTCGATTACAAGGGTAGTCCTCGATTTCCGCTTCCGATAGCAACGTTGCTAAGGCGCTCACGCACCTCTGGGCTTCAATGTGCTTCTGGTGTTGTAACAATCCGAAGGTCCCGGTGTATCGACTATGCAGCAGTTGTTCCAGGAACTGAAACGCGCCACCATCCACGAACATCCGTCTGTACCGCACGAGATCTGAGTAGAAGATAAGCTGTCGGCCGAGTTCGCCGACGTCCTTGAAGCGCGCGGCATTCTTAACGAGCCATAACATGGCACGTCCGTCCAAAAGTCGTGTGTTTGCGGCAATAGGATCTTCATCCTGGCTTCTAAGAGTAGCGAGAGAAGAGATGCTGTCCTTGATGGGCTCTTGCTTGATGTAAGCCCTAGCACGCCAAATGTCCGTTATATCGTCGCGCAGCTCTGAGAATGTACGATTCCTTCGAATCCACCATGACGTACACATGCGTAAGCAGGCCCATGCTAATTTGACGTCCGTCGACAATTGCATCGAGCCGATGGTAAGAAATTCATATACGACCGAGATGAGGGCTGTGACAGATGTCTTGTAGGGACAGTCTGGGTAAGCGTACGATAGGATATTGACGGCCGCATAGATGAAACTCGTGCCGAAAACCAGGACGATTGATGTTATGGCCACATCTCGGTTCAGAGACAAGGCGAAATCGAGCAGGCCAGCAAAGAAGAGCAAAAGGGCGATATGCAAAAGCACGGGCAGTAACGAAAGCACTGCTGGTAATCTCCATTTGTGCAATCCGTCAAGCCGATATTGCCTTTGTCGCATACGCATTTCTGGGATTGGGGACAGACCAGCATGGAGAAAATGCACCCATTGCTTGGCAAGGATGGCAAGGAGTGCGGTCGAGAGGCTGATGATCAGGCTCGCAAACCAGTACATGTTGACTCGTACCGCGGATTTTGTAGGTTTGAACTGCGGCGTCATGACTGCAGGAAGCGGGGCGCTGTGATTCCCATGCAGATCCGAGAGAATAGCTTGGAGGAGGATGGCGGTGGCTTGGGCAGGGTCTTGTTATAAACTCTGGTAAGACTCGATAACGAACGCTGTGAGCACCGCAGAAAACAGTGCAGCCTGTGATGACGCCCGAACATAAGAAGTTGAGAACGTAGTATTTCTTGGACACAAGGATGCATACAAAGATGAGCATGGAATCCAGATCGGAATCCCAACCATCCGAGGTCTCCTTATCGTCGGAGTCGGTTTGGTCCAGATACATGTCCCACAGTTGCCTCTCCGCGCGAGGACGGGGAGAACCATCGAGACCTTCCTCCGCAAGACGAGGCATGTGACTTGCTTTCATCTAATACAATGTTTAGGTCGCAATCAAGAAGTGCAGAATGGCAAGGAGAACCTCGATTTTTAATCCTCGTACGTCTCGCTGGCCCTGGCGTGATATAGCTCAGACGAGGATACGGAGACCTCCCGAGGCACTCACAGCAGGGGCATCGGGTGAAGGTGATTGCGTTCCCCGAGTGAGGGTTGCTGTTGACTGTACACGGGAGGTCATACCTGCTTATGGTTCACGACGAGTAGCAGCGTAAACATACCTTAGAATCTCTTCGTTGACTCTGAGGAGGTCTCGTAGGAATTGACGACACATCTGGGATAGAATCCCAGCGCACATTTCGCTGACGCTGGAAGATGTTGGGAGGGTCGGTGGTGTATCCCGGAGGAGTGGGTGGAGCGTTTAAATAAGAGCGAATCTCAGGAGGAGTTGACGTTGGGACGAAGGCACGGCGATACGAAGCATTCTGCGTGTTCGAGGCGTCCTCGCTGACAGGAGATGAACTCAAGTGCCTGTTCTGTTGAGCTGCATCCGCTGTGCTAACGTGCGGCAACCAGGTTGCGGCAGTCGCGCGAGCCCGTGGGTGCAGATAAGAGGCGTAATTCATGCTAGAACTCGCGGCTTCGCTTCTGAAGCCCGAGGAAGAGCGCCTTGTAGGCTCTGGCAACGACTCGAGCTGAAGATCAAGTGCGGACGCAGACATGAGGGAGGTCGACGCGTGAATCGATAGGAGGAACACAAGGAACACACATACAGTATAAGAGTATCTGCGGCTCATGGCGTGTCACCCGATGCTTCTCGCAGCTGCCAGACGGGCGTCTCGGCGACATAATTATTACACGGGCCAATATCTGCGAACGGGCCTGTATTTCGAGACTTGCTGGATCCCAAAGTGCGCCGTACGGGGCAATCAGGCATTCGAAGTCGTTGACCATTACCGGCCAGCTATGGCTCGAAACATGAACAAAAGACCAAGCCAAGTCTGAGCCGCTGCGAGGTTGAGTCATCAGGTATGCGCATATAAAGTACTAGAATGCATCCTGGCGCAGAGTTTTGCGAAGCGGACCGCAAGCAGTTGATGATTGTGGAGAAAAGCGAAGCAATCAGAACGAAGCGAGTGGAATAGTGAGTCGAACGCTAAGATCTGAGACTCGGAATTGAGCGTCTAAAATCCAAGCGAGACCGTCGACCATGTATCAGGATGAGGCTGACTTTAATAGCTTTTCGACCCTAGGGCCTCTCGAAGGACCTAGAGAAGATACGCAGTTCTCGGAGAGGCATAAGTCACGCCTCGTCTCCACTGTGAGATGATAAAGATCGTCGGACTTGCGTCCACGTCGACTTGCCGCAATTTTCAACTCCAGAAATCGATTGACGACAGTGGTTTGGATTTCGAGAAATCTTAGGTATACGGGTCGTTCTCTACAAAGGCTAGCCAAGCAATGCCAATGCGGCTCTTCCAACCCACGTGGTTCTTACATGGCTTACGGGCTTCACTACGGACATCAACAAACATGGCACCCGTGGCATTACTTGCTACATTGTTTCAATATTGCGGCGCTGACGACTTCACGATGGTCTCCTGGAAACATACCTGGCCATTTACAAATCAAGGACGCTAGCAAATGTCTCAGGAACCTAGATCGTTGAACATGAGCTTAGTCGCCGTCGCCGCAATGGCCGCTCGAACCAAGCCACAGGGTCGACATCATAAAGGTCATCACGAGCGTTCACAACGATTGCCATCTGGAGGTTCGTTCATCATCAGATGCCCACTGGTTCTGTAAGCAGCTCTGTAAGCCTGTGTTCGCGGGTTTGCAAGCTATCCCACAGCCATCAAGTTTCAACAAGGATGGGATGGCCCGGACCCCGGTGGCCGGTGACGGCCGCGGTCAAGCTTCTGGTGTGTCTAGTGTTCGAATGTCCATGTAAACGTCAGGGCGAAGTACCCAATTGTGACCCCCTTTTCATTGGTAGCAAAAGCGACTTTTCTGATTGACTTGTAAATTGTCACTAGATCCAACCAGACCTCCCGGTTGAGAGTGTAAACTCTAAGCACGACACATGGATCTAATCGAAGGTGATTCAATTCAGAGCTTACTGAGACCACCTCAAGCGCAATCTACGCCCGTAGCAACGCTTGTTCTGCTGAAAGCCTGGTCCTTCTCAGATAGGCAGTAACGTGGCTGCCATATCACTTACCAGCCTACCAACACGTCCGCAACGTCAAAATGACATACCTGATTGGCTGTGGCTTGGGTATGCTTACTATGTCGAAACTTTAGACTTCGCCGCTTTTGCTTGGTGGCTTTGGTTAGATGCTGCTATGCTTTTGCTCGCTGTGCGGCACACGGGGTTAGCGAATCTATACAAGTAGTCCCTATCTGTGAGCTACTTATCACGACACTTCCACTTCGCCCTTTCTGCCCTTTCTAGTAAGCAAGTCTTCCCTTTGGCTATTGCATCCTTCCTGAACCGTGTTCAAGTCCAAACATTCTCTCGCCGATCCAAGTACCCGCCAATCTTTTATATTCGAAATGAAGTCCTTTACAGCAACCACACTCGCTTTCCTTGGCTATAGTTTAGCTCTGGTCGCTGGACTTCCTTTGCAAGATCGCACCACGGTGCATCTCCGTTCACGCGATTCATCGTCTGGTGTCCAGGGCGCCGCATATTGTAAGTCACAGACGTGTACACGACTTTATGGATTTAATTGACTGCTTGATCGACCAGTCATGACCAACGAACCCACGGGAAATTTTGTCATCGCTGCGGACATTGGTTCAGACGGCACACTGGTTAGTTTCTAAATCGTGATGCTCAGCTTTCTCCAGTCTAACATCCATAAAGACTTTGAACAGAGCGGTGGTCGCATCTGGTCTTGGTTCCCATGGTGTGTCAAATCCTATAGGTCCTGACGCTCTCTTCGCTCAGGTGAGTCGTCTCGTGCTTGTCTGCGGCGAATCTATGATACCGAAACGCTACTCTACAGGGTTCCGTGAAGGCATCAGCGGCTGGAGGCATCCTGGCCGTCGTGAACGTGAGCAGGGCATCGAGCATGATCTAAGCTCAACACTAATTGCAATATAGCCGGGCTCGAACACCATCTCCGCTTTCTCAATCAACCCGAGTGACCCATCTGCCATTACCATGATCGGAGAGCCTGTCTCCAGCGAGGGAGAATTCCCGATGTCCCTCGCTGTCAGCGACAGTGGCAACATGGTTTGCGTTCTGAATGGCGGTGCGGTCAATGGTGTGAAGTACGTCCTGTGACCAATGTCATGAGAACCCGAGTTCTCAGCTAATGCATTCATCTTGCAGTTGTTTCTCCGTTAACAAGCAGAGCGGCCTTGTGTCTATGCCGAACTCCTTCCGTTCCCTCGAGTTGAACCAGACCACACCTCCCAGCGGACCCCCGGGCTCGACCAGCCACATCGTCTTCAGCGAGGACGGGTCTCAGCTCATCGCATCGGTCAAGGGCATTCCCCCGACCCCCGGTTTCATCGCAGTCTGGGACATCGATTCGAACGGCTCACTCTCGCCCAACTTCACGAGCATTGCGCCGCAGCCCACTGGTGCATTGCCGTTCTCGATGACGGTCGTCCCTGGCGAGAACGCACTGCTCGTCACGGACCCCGGCGTTGGCTTCGACATCTTCGACCTGAGCGCACAGCCGGACACGAACGGCACGGCTGCAGGCAAGTCATCGGCCGTGCCCATTGACGGCCAGTCCGCGACGTGCTGGTCCAGCTTCAGCAACAAGATGGGCAATTTCTACCTTACGGACATCGGCACCGGCATCGTAACGGAGGTCAATGTCGACAACAACCTCAAGGGCTCGATCGTTCAGGTATGGGCTCCAGCTATACCTCAAAGAACAACAGAGCTGGCACAGCTAACTGCTGCCCTTCAGCAATACCCGCAGGGCAACGGTACCGCGACCATTGACAACGACGTCGCGACCGTGAATGGTAATGAGTGAGTGACATTGTCTTTGAGGGGGCATCGACTTTATGTGGACTGACGGCTGCTGCGTCGCGTAGTTTCCTCTATGTTCTTGCCGCCAATGCAACCTCTGTGCATGTCCTGTCTCTGCCGGCTCCCGGGCAGGCTCAGCTCATCCAGACCCTCGACTTTGCGGGCCCCATTCAGGCTGCCGGTCTCACTATCAGTACGTTCCTAACTTTGGGAGTGACTCTTCTCTGACTTAGTTGCAGACCCCAACAATGTCCAAGGGATGACGGTGTTTGTCACTGCTTGATGAGGTATTCTGTCCCTTGAACGTGCTTGCCCTGTCATTCGTGGTGTCCAATCGATGCTTGACATATTACTGCTGGTCCCTGGTGACCATCTACATATATACGTGAGCCTGCTGAGATTAGCGATACATCCCGGGTCTACACTACACAGGGTATATCTCAAGATCAAAAACTAGATAAGTTAGTGTGTCGGCGCTCTGTATATGACGTCCGCACCACTCCTTCCTTTCCTTCCTCCTATTGCATGGTATCCCACTCGTCCCAAAGCAAGGGCATCGAGGCTGCCCGCGGCGTCAGCAGCTCTGCCGTCTCGAGCAGCTCGGCGATCTTATCGACAACGCCGTCGCGGTCCTGCTTGCCCTTCATCCCTATAAGAACCGTCTTGTCTGACGGTAACAGTCCGCGGTAGAGCAGGCGGACGTCTGCAGCTTCGATGACCTGCACCAGCTTCCCCGTCTGCACCGTGCGGATCTCAATGAACTCGGGCGAGAACAATATCAGGTGCTCTCCGCGATGTGCGTACGCGGAAGCCTTGGTCTCCCAACGGAGGTAGCCTGAGTGGCGTGTGGGGACGCCCTTTCTGTCGATGTAGCAGCCAAGTTCTGAGTGCGTACAAGTCAGTCACGCATATCAGGATTAGCGTGGGGGCGTACCATCATAGACGACGAGCCATCCATCAAGACATCGGACGAGTCCAAGAGGTGTCGCGTCGATGCACTTCTTCCGCAAGGTATCCAGCGGCGCATTCTGGTCCGCTCCTAAGAAATTGGGTATAATGTTCGGCCTAACGGCAGCAGCTGCTAGACTGAAGATAGGGCAATCAATGCTAGATCCCACCATTTGAGATGTGCTACTGACTGCAAAGGGTCCGCAATATAGATGCCTTTCTCGGTGCAGATGCCGATCAAATCGCGATGTCTCGATGAGTGCTCGTGATCCGTGCCGCCTTTATGTGACTCTGAGTCTTGGCTCCCGCTGCGTGTAAGTACTGTGATGTCGTGTGCATCTTTGGGTACGGAAAGCGGCTTCATTGCAGCCCAGAGTCAACACGCCAGTAAGTTGCCACTCGATTGATGGAGCCTTACCTCTTCTATTGGACGGAACGATGGGGAGCCCACTGTGCTCCGTCGAGGTGAAATCGGCTGCTCTGAGATATTGACCACCTCCAGCGCATGCACGTACGCTTGCATAAGACCCTTCGTCCCGAAGACGACTGTATGCAAAAACGTATCAGAACAAGGCGGCAAGGACGATGAGAACCCGACTGACCGACGGTCCGACTCCCAAACGTTCCTGTCTGGAAGAAGAGCACAGGTCCATCCCGCCCGTCAATCCGCTCCATGGACGCCTCGAGCGACTCGCGACGCGCCGCCCGTTGCGCAACGCGCGCGACGAGGTCGAGTGCGTACGAGTACAACCCGCCGTCGTACAGCACGATGAACCTGTTATAATGGGGTATCGCAGCCATGCTGACGATATTGGACGCGTTCAACACCTTGCGAAATGCCTGGCCAGATGCTGTCCACGACATCACGCAAGGTCAGTGACACGGATGCAACGGTGGAAATATTCTACGTACATGCCTCTCCGCGAGGAGCGACGTAGATCCCCGTAGAGCACCCGACAGCGACGAAGTTCTTGCCACCGCTCGCTATTCCAAACGGATGGTTACTTCTCTGAAGACCGTGGTGGTATGGACTGGACTGACGCACTTAGAGGCGCAGCCGCCGTACACCGTCCGGTGAACGGCCTGCTGCTCAAGTTGTTCGTTACCGTATACTTGAAGTATCCCTCGTTGATCGTATGTGGTGCGAACCACTGGAGCACCAGGGAGAAACCAAGCACAACGCTTCAGAACACAGACATGCTCGGAGTAGTACGAACGCACCATATTCGACTCCTGGCGCACCTTGCGCACGCCTAGCCCGTCTATCAATGCACTATGCCACTCCTTGCGCAGTTCCTCTGTCCCCGCATACAGTGTGTACCGCCGTGCTGATTTGGCCGACGCATGGTATATTGTGAACGGATATAGCGGCCGAACGCGCGAGCGGAAGCTCTCGAAGAGGCTACCGTCCTCAATTCGTTCTTTGCGTGTCTCCATCGGGCCATCAAACGCAGCAAGGCGGAGATACTCCAAGGGAATCGGCTACACCAAGCTCGTCAGGGAGTGATCATAGGATGGAGGCGTGCTCATACCCTTGAAACGACCGAATTACGCGTGATGCCGCTGGATCGCGTCTCAGGCTTCAGCAAGAGTACTGTCCCGGATGTCAGCGAGCGACGAAGGAAGACTATGGCTGTCTCACGATAGTTGTCCAACAACGCAACATGCAGGTCAGCCCAGCTATATGCGACCTCCGACTTGAACCGTCGTGCGAGCGGGCCCTGGTAGATCAGCGTCCTACTCTCATCGTACAAATCCATGTCCTGCCATACCACTGATCAGCCCCCAGTGTAGCGCAATCCATTCGCACTTACGATGATTTCGCCCTTCTGATACACCAAGCTCTCGCATAGATTCCAAAATTTGACCTTGCCCTCCGCGGCCTGGATCCCGGGCTGCGTGCTCTTGATGAGATTACCGAGTACCTCGATGATCAACGGAAGCTCCTCAATATCTGGATGATCCGGCGCTGTCGCTTTGAGGGCATTCTCGACCAACAGCCGCAGGCGCGCCAGACGGGTTACGGGCCGCGATAGGAACGTGATCAGGTCGCGCTTCCGCACTCGCGGGCCTTGCGCGCATTGTTGTAGGAAGTACTGGTACTTGGTATTGCGCTTCAGTTCTGCACGGTGCCGCTCCTCCGCGAGTGGGTAGTGCTTGATGTAGTCCTCGTAGTCGCGTTGAAATGGAGACTGTACGCATTCTGTGGGACGATGAGCACCGACTGCTGGATGCTCAAGAGGGTGACTCACCGTGGAGGATGATGTCCGCGAGACTTTGCACTAGTGGGTGCTGGTCGCGTTGTCGCGCGAAGAGGGCTGCCAGGAGACGCTGATGATGTGCAAGAATCCGATCCAGATTGTAGAACACCTCGGAGATGAACCCGCGGATCCGCTGTTCCGGCACGGCCTGGACATTGATCATCGGTTCGATGTACACCTATAAGATAGCATACAGTCAGCGAAACTTCGACGACCGCTCCAACAGATCTACTAGTACCTCTCTGATGAGCTCCAAGTCCGAGACGTAGTCCTTCTCCGACTTGATGATCTCAAAGAGCACCGACTGCCGCTGAACCTCCTTTTTGTCGAGCACCTCACGTGCTTCTGGTGGGACCAAACGGTGCCATTGCTCGTCGTTCTCGGCGAGGTCGTCCGCCTGAAATCGCCGGAGGCCTTCTTCGGACTCGAGTCTGGTTTGCACGTTATCAGGCAGCGCGCGCCGAGCGCAGGCACGACGTACGAAAGGTTAGACAGTTCCTCCGAAAGGTCCTTCGGGATCAACTGGAAATTAAAGAACGTGGGGTAAGGCTCAGCTTCGTGAGAAACTACCGTTGGGACACACCTCGGGGCTACTCTCAAACGTCGACGGGGGCCTCGATTCTCCCTGCGAATACCCTCCAAGCGAGTACGGGCTAAGGGTCGTTTCGCTCTTGATGGAACGGTGTGCTACGGTTGGACTAGGACGCGCCGACGCGCGCTGGGAGGACGAGCGGAATATATGTGGCTGGGGGAACGACAGACGTCCCGGGGATGCCTCCTCGTACGCACTCGCCGGACGGCTCACAGGGCGCGAGCCCGCATCGAGGCTGATTCGCGGCTGATTCGAGCTCGTCGACGGCTCGTAATATGTCGAGCTGGCATCGCCCGTCCACAAGTTGAGCGGATCGTCTTCCGGAGTGAGCGACGAGAACGACGCGGAAGGCGAGGGATTCGTGGGGGGCGCTGCGCCGGGCGGGATGGCGACGTGCGGGCGGGGATGGCGGGCCACCATTGTTCACGTCGTTCTGCGCGACGAGGTCGAGCGCAGAGGTAGAAAATACGGCTTTTGTCGTGCTCACATGCGACGATATCCCGAGGCCGGGGTCGATGCGTTCATGGCGGACGTTGTTCCTTGGGCGCCTGGCGTTATCTGTTTCGTCGGCCCGCTGATCCTGGATAGGCCCTTGTGTTTTCTTCCGCGATGTTCATTTCGACAATTGCACGGTCGCGGATGGAGGATCGTGCACGAAGTCAACTTGCACTAGTGGAGAGCAGATAAATCGTCGCAAAATCACATTCGTTTGCTGTGCTGTAGCTATGCAAGATGCGCGCAGGATCTCGGCAGCTCGGCCATTCGATGTCGAGAGACTGCGATATTTATGGAAGAAGTCAATTCGGTCATGTCGGCAAGTACTCCAAAAATTTACTTAGAGATTCGACGCCAACTGGCAATGATGCCCTGCATGGTCTCCAACGGTATCACACAATCGCCTTACTTAGATTCGAACATAATCACAGTGACTGTTAAACTCAGTATTCATGAGGTTCGCAAAAATCAGATGCGAGATTGCCAGCAGGGCGACACATCGTAGTGACACAATCTCAGCTAGCAATAGCGGAGATAACCGAAGAACCATCGACTGAAAGCCGAAATTCAAATCTCACGACGGTCCATACTTCGAGCACTTGCAACACCCGGGCTCGCACGAATCTGTGATTTTTGAGAGATTTTGCATTGCATCACAACACAACAAATCGCGACAGACAACACGGAGAACCAAACGACAACATTCGACACTGCGCCGCCCACTCACACCGAGAAAAACCTCGCCTCCAGAGCAGGCCGCGTGCGGCGCCGACGGCAGCCTACGCGTGCCCGACGCCGGGCATGGACACGGGCGGCGGCTGCGCGCCCTCGTATGGATGCGGCGGGCCGCCGGGTGCGCCCGGCGGGGGCATCATCATGGGGTACGGGACGGCGTGGTGGACTGCATGCGCACACAAGATCAGCACATCGTACTACGAGGAAGCGTACTGGGACGTACGTTGGGGACTCTGGTGATAGTATGCCTGCGCATGGGAGGGGATGGGGGTAGGAGGCATGGATGGTCTTGGACCGGCGCCGTTTGGGGGCGGGTACGCACCGGCGGGAGGAGGCATGAATTGTGGTGCTGCATTGCAAGCATGGTTAGGTCGCCCTCGTACGCAGTCGATATGACCCATGATCGACTTACGAGGCATCTGGCCCATGGGTGGTGGCGGGTACATGGCTACGCCTGCGGCTCCTATCAAGAATGGGCCTGCATATACCGGGTTCGACTTACCATTGGGAGTCATCGGAGGATAGTGCATGTGCTGCATGTACGGTCCCGGGATGAACGCGCCGGGTGGCGGCGGCGCCATGCCGGGCATCATTGGCTGGCACAAATTTTTCATAATGCCACCAGTACTGCATGACGATGAGACGCACCTGCCCTGGATATGGATATGGTTGGTACGCGTACACGTATCCGCGTGCAGCGGCTTGCGCATTGGGGTCTTCTTCGTACGTTTGCGACTGGACAGTGGGCGGCGGGACGTGAGGCGCGAGGTGCGGCGACTGTGGCTGTGCGGGCACCTGGAGGGGAGGGAACATCTGCATGTAACGCTTGCCGTGGTACTGCCACATCGCCGCTGCACATGCACAGTCAATGACATGCAAATATACGGTCAAACACTGAAGTTGGATACTCACCGACAGCAGATGCCTCCGCAACGTTGTGGAACTTGAACGGATTGAAGTCGTCCTTGATGTGTACTGGCGGACCCTTCTTGATGACACGCGTACCGAAGAACGGGTTGGGCGGGGTCTGGGTCTGGGTCTGGGCCTGGGGCTCCGCAGACTTGTTCTTAGGTGAAGGCGAGGAGACGCCGTTCGGGTTCGGTGACCCAGCCTACGATACATCAGTATCTCTCACCGCTGAACTGACAACGTGAAGCACTCACCGGTGAAAACGATTTCACAGTCGGCCGGAACGACGACGCATTCACGTTCAGCCTGTTCGCAGAGGTAGGCGACAGCGGAGTACTGCTAGCTGCAGCGTTGGCGGGGCGCGCCGGCTGTCCATTCGCGGCTCCAGCAGATCCAGCGGGTGCACCGTTGGTGGCAGGGGTGCTCATGCGTTTGCCCTTGAACGCCGGGATCTGCTGGATGACCATGCTGATGCGACCGCTCTTCGCCTCGCCAGCCTTCGTCGGCGGTGCCGACTTCGCGCCGACACCTGGTTGAGGAGCGGGAGGAGCGGGACGGGGGGTCCCGGAGGGCTTGGAAGTGCCGGGAGGCGTAGGGTGCTGCGGGGCGGCGGCGGCAGCTGCAGCGACGCTCGCCGATGTACCGATAGTGCGAGCTTGCGTAGACTCCGCATCGCGAGTCGACTTCTCCTTGATCTGGCGCTGCTTCTCCTCGTCCTTGGCGAGTATGGGCACGAGATCGTCCGGAATGGGCTTGTTGAGCTGCAGAGATGAGGCAATACACGCAGTCAGCGATAAGGACGGACGATGACAATTTCGTTACGTAGACCCACTTTGAAGCTCTTAGAGAATTTGACCAGATCTGCCACGCGCTTGTCCATCTCGCTCTTCATGAGTTGCTGCTTCTTCTTCATCAGCCGGTCCTTCTCGTTCGAAACAAAGTCGCGGAACGCAGGCACCGCGTCTGCAGCAGGCTACATAGCCGTGTTCAGCTACCAGAACACACAAACTACTCTTCACAACGCACCTTGGCAGTACCAGCAGGCGCAGGCGACGGGGACTGAGACTGGGCCTTGACAGCTGGGGCCGCAGCGTTCGCACTTGCGGTGGCAGCAGCAGGCGCAGGCTGCACCACCGATCCATCCGGCCCATTGACAGATACCTTCGGGACAACAGGCTTAGCACCATCTGCCTGTGTCCCCTTGCGTGCACCAGGGGGTACATATGCATTAGCACTGCGCACGACAGCGCCATACCTAGAAAAGGTGATGAATGACACGGTGAATTGACATCAACTAGAAGCAAGTATAAAGATACCCACTTGTCTTCCTCGTTCCCGCCCGCATCTCCAACCAGGTTCTGCACACGCTCCTCCGCAATGTGCGGGTTGCTCGTCACAGTCTGCAAATGGTCACATCAGCACTGTACTCATATTCGTCCATGATAAGCTGACACTCACTCCCATAATCTCGCTCGCGATCAGCGCCGCGCGGCGTTCACGCTCCTTGAAGTCGGGCGCAGACCTGTCGATCCGCGTCGTGTACACATCCTCGTCGAAGCCCGCGCGGACACCAAACAGCCGCTCGTTCGCCGCAAACTGGTCCCACGCACCCCCCGCGCCTGCGCCGGGTCCAAATGTCTCTTCATCAGCAGCCCTCCCGGGACCGGGCGGGGGAGACGTCGCTCCGGGAGTGGGTGACCCCGCGGAGGCAGGGGTTTCCGAGGGCGGCTGCCATGCCTGCAGCTCGCGTTCCCGGCGAGGCGCCGTCTTTTGGCTGATGTCGGTGTCCGTCTTGAAGCCTGCGGGCAAGGGGTCTGATGGGTGAACGGGACACAGGTGAGATGAAGAGAACGCACTGTCGGTGGGCGCACGCGCGTCGGCGGGGCCAGATAACCACGTCTCGATGTTCGTCGCGGCGACAAACAGGTGGTCGCGTAGGGGGGCCCCGGGCGTGCCGAGGTCGCGCACATTGCGCAGGCTCACGCCGAGCGTGTCGCCCTCCGGGCCCGTCGCGGCGACGACACCTTCGTATCGGGTGTGTGTACGAGTCGTCAGCGTGATCGTTGTGCCCGTCAAGCCGGAGAGCTGCTGCAGCATGCGGTCGTGCGGGGCGTCTCCGGGGCGCGTTCCCGCGCTGCTCCCGCCGTTGGCGAGAGGCGGAAAACTGGGAGCAGGGGCCTGCCCTCCGTTGGTTCCACGAGTGTTGGGCGGGCCGGGAGAGAAGGTCGGGGAGCCCCGCGCACCGGTCCATGCGGGGGGTCGGCTGCGGGAGCGATGCCACGGCGACGAGACGAGACAAGGACGAGGGTGATAAACGACGACGGCAGAGACAGTTCACGAGTTCAGTTTGCGCTCTGGTCGGTATGTGGTGAGTGCTCACCGGACAGCGGGCTCTGGCATGCCCTTGCGCTGGGGCTTTGGCTGGCGTGCCGTGGCGGCCATGAAAGTATAGAAAGAAGTAGATACGCAGAAAGAAAGAAACTAGGAGACACAACCGTTCCAGACAGGGAAAAGAGATCACAAGGCAGCGGACGCTGCGGGAGACGGTGAAGACGAGGATGGGGACGACGGGGAGAACGTCGGGCGAAGCTAAAGGCTTCAAGGATGTCGAGCAACCTGTTGCAAGAGGGGATACCGCGCCCGGACCCGGATCACCCCATTATCGCCCGCGTTGCTCTGCGCTGTAATCACATTCTATACAACATACTCCTCACTACCGGCCACGACTACAGGTCGTCGTAGTTCGTCGTCGCTCACGATGACAACTAGCCGTCCCTCACTGCGGAAAAGGCAGTGGTGGGCGCAAGAGGGGGCGATAGCACCGCGGCTGCACCTATCACAACCAGAATTCGAAGTTATCAACGCTAAAGTCACGCAAAGAACTGTCGGCAATGATCCCTGCGCGAAAATATACAAATACCCTTGGGCTCAAATTGCTTGCGAGGACAATATCAGAAGTCTGTGGGCTTTCCAAATGTCAAGGACCTTCTCTGCGCCCCTCGCAGAAGACCAGCAACATTTTGTCGGCATTTCTAAGCTGAGCAGCTATTTACGAAGATAACTCCCGCTAAGGCCCAAATAAGGCTTAGACCGCCGCGGCAAATGCAACTTGGCCCACGCGCGGGAGGACGGTTCGGGGTCCTGCCTCGTGGGAGGCCTGGATGTGGCGATTCACTTGCCTCCGCGATATGTATCCCGTCCATCTCACCGCACAGCTCTTTCGCTTCAGAGTTTCAATGCTATCTACGACGACACAGATATTTTCTCGACGTTCTCACAGTTGCTGAACGAAGAAAGAGGCACACAAGAGCACGTCAGCTTCATGCCTTCGACGACGCGACAGAAGGCTAGGCCCGTGATTCGCGCTAACGCTCTAACTCAAAGTCCATTCACATCGACTCCGTGAACCCGGCAAGAACCGACGCATATATGCGGCAACTTGTCGCACAAACTTGCCTACGTACTGGAAGCGCTGGCAGATTCCCTCAGAAAGCCTTTCTGTGATTGTCGGAAGAGTGTGGAAACCCGCCTGTCATCATGCATCATGTACGGCGAAAGGCCACCTTTCGTAGCGGGTGAGTATCGCCGTATCCACCGTGTCTTCCTTGTGTGGCGGCATGGTGCTGTGTATTGCCTGAATGGAGGTATGCGATATAGGTAAGTGATCCGTGCTAGCATTCATTGCTTGACGCATGGCAAGACAATGGCATTTTAGAGACGTTCAAAGCTGCCCACTTGCCCTCGCCTGGAGGCCGCGTAGGGCCTGCCACCGCATTGGCGATAGGTAGGCGAGAGTAAGCGGGCGACTCTGAATAACTCTGTTCGTTGATATGAACTAGCATACAATCACCTCGTTCAAGTCCTTCGCCTGCAAGCCTTATGGAAGCCGCCTTGGGCCGCCTGAAGCCCGACTATGTAGGGCTGGCTGGACTGTCAGCGAGCAGTAGGCGGACCTAGCGCCCGACAAGTAGGCGACCCTGAACGAGGTGAATGCACGAACTCGTCGAGTCTCGCAGTCGCATGTTGTGCCAGACATCTGCATTCCGTGTGACAGTCGCATGGTCGAGGCTGGCTACGTGTCAGCCTGCGCTTCAGCGCTTGGAGGGACACTATATACACTCATACATCATCGGAAGTCAGTTGCAGAAACATGACATTTCGACATGGTAACTCACGTTTGAGCAACATCAGTGCTATTTGTTGTGTATGGATACACGGTGGCGAGTAGCTCCAATGTCGCGGAGATTGACGAATCGCGGGGTTGTCCATCGCTATACAGCAATTATCCCGCGACTTTGACAGATCTTTCTTCGAAGTTCATCCCGACTACACTTGCGTAGCTCCGATTACACGTGGCACCTGCGACAAACATATGGATCAACGTCAATCCAATTCGCATGCACTCATGGCGCAATAAAACAAGAAATCGCTGATATAAACAGCTCCAAGACATACTACCGACCGGTAGACAGGTCTGCGCCCCAACACCACGCCACTAACCATCACGGAGCGCCAGGAGGTGACGCTGATCACAGAAGTAATTGGGGAGCAGGCCTCACCCACTTCGGAGACGGAACAACTTGCGTTTGGGTGTTGGCCGCCTACAACCTGTGCACATCGCCAGCATTCGAACGAGGAAGGCCGGGCGTGAACCAGAACTGCCAACCTGGACGCGCGCTCGCATGCGCCCGAGAAGAGAATGTTGACGGACGATGGACACGAGATGAAATATCAGTGCGTCTGCAAAGATGTGAGCAGTTTATACTTGGCTTATTAGACAGCCGGCGAGTGCGGGCCACGCGCGACGATCTCAGGCACCTGAAGGTTATTAAACAAAGGCGCGGCGGGACGTTCAAGAATACTGGGCAACGTTCCTGGAACCTGGGCGGTGCAAATATAGTCCGTGACAATTAGACGTAGGTGCCTACGGGATGCACACAGAAGACAGGTATGCAATTCCACGCCATCGCCAAATTGAACATACGAACATTCCGCGGCTCGCATCTCTGGCAGTGCAAGAAGTGTTTCCCTCTTTCACGTCTGTGGGGCTATGTGGATGACGAATTGGAGAGCTGTGCAAGTGACAAGACTAGCGCGAATCGCAAGCCCACATCAGCAAGTGGTGGTGGCGGTCAGCAGGATGCATGGAAGGAATTGACGGGCTAACGAGGCACGTGCATGGGAGAAGGGGCCGCTAGAAGCCAGCCTGGGCTGTTCCAGCTGGCGTCTATGCCATCGGCTGCAGACTGAATGCGGGCATCTTTCCCATTTGGGAATGTTCTCCCCTGCACAGCCAATCAAAGCGCCAGGATGTACACGGAGACTGCTCCCTACCGATTCAAGTCAATCACTAGGCGATGCGATAAGCCCGACGCTCGTCTCAAACTGGCGCAGAACATACCGTCTGGACAAGTATAAAGGGCGGGTGACATCCTCCATACCCGGCTCAAGTCCTCGCACTTCCGCTTCCGCTCTTACCCACGCCGCCCTCATATTCTCGCATCCCTAGACCGGCCAAAATGTCGCAACCGCACAAGCACGACGACCACGAGCACACCGACGTCTGCCCCGTGACCGGCCACGTCGCTGCGCGCGAAGAGCACGCCTTCTGCCCCGCGAAGAAGACCGACAGTCGCTCTCCATGTCCCGCTCTGAACGCGCTCGCCAACCACGGCTACCTTCCCCGCGATGGCAAGCGCATCTCCGCCAAGATCGTCACCAACGCTCTCGAGGAGGGCTACCACTGCTCCGGCCCCCTCGCCTACGTTCTTGCGCATGGCGGCTTCCTCCTACTGGGCCAGCGCGGCCAGACCATCTGCCTCGCTGACCTCGCGCGCCACAACCGCATCGAGCACAACGCATCCCTCGCCCACCCCGATGCAGGCCACCGCGACGAGTACGCCCCCACCCACGTCCACAAGGATCTCCTCGAGGAGTTCCTCGCACACAGCAAGGACGGCGAGCTGATCACTCCCGATGACGTCGCCCGCGCCCGTGTCCGCCGCGAGAGCGTGTCCGGGCCAGTCGATGGGCTGCACGCCGAAATCGCACGTGGGGAGATGGCGATCGTCATGCACCTCTTCAACAACCCCAATGCCGATCCCGAGCTGCACGAGAAGCTCGGCGACTACAATATTCCTAACCGCCGCCGCTCGATCTGGAAGAAGCTCAAGTCCGTCGTCACCTCCGGCCCGAGCACGAAGCCGCGCCACCCCGATGCGCCGCTCCCTGGCGTGCCCGTCGAGTGGTTGCGCACGTGGATCCACGAGGAGCGTTTCCCCGACGGGTGGCACCCATATCACAAGGTCGGCCTGGTGCACACCATGGAGATGTCCGCGACGATCCGCACGGCGATGAAGAAGCACGCACAAAACCGCGCGACCAGGCGGCGCACGCTCACGTTCCTCCAGCGCACGCAGCCCGAGACTGTCATGGAGGCCGAGCTCGCCAAGTCTGCGCGCATTCTCGGCCAGGCGCACCCCGACGCCCGCGCCGCCGTCCAGGTGTCGCACAAGCACGACGAACACGAACTCGACGAGCCCGAGGTCCGCGAACGCGACCGCAAACGCCTCACGATCGAGGTTGATCGCCCATTGCCCGATGCGGAACCGTCCCTCCCCACACCCCCGCTCTCATCCGCCTCCAGCGACGGTGGCATGCCTCACTCGCCCGACTCGCCTGACACCCTCAAGACGCCTTCCCCGTCGCGCACCACCTTCCCCGCGTACGTCGTCGGCATCGACAAAGCGGCGACACTCCAAGTAGTGTCGGAGGAGACCAAGCGGAGCATTCTCCCCGACGTCGTTGCGGAGCCGCGCGGCCTCGGTATCAGCGTCCCCGTCGCTGTTTGATTCTCGCACAAAACTTCGAGGACTCTTTACATTATATCTTTGATTATACCTTGCCCTACTATACGGCCCCTGCGCACAGCCTACCAAAATTCTACTGTTTCACGTAGTCCGCCTTAATTCGTCGCTCGCGTCGTGTACATAGTATCACACTATATCTTGTATCTGTAAAGCTCTCCATCAATGCGTCTGACAAACATCATCTTACGAATGGATATGGCGAAGAAGCTGCGCACGCCGCTATCTTGGGGCTGAGAATCTCACATCTCTACAGTCAGCAGTTCGTCTTGTGACATGAAGTACAGCGTACAATATAACTTCGATGTGTCATGGAAGGTCCAGAGTATGCTTCGAATCAGGGGCGTACCGCCGTGGGTGATCGAACGCTCCGATATGGACGAAGGTTTCATGGGGCGGGGAAGCGCAATCGCGAGATCTAGTACTTCCAACTGCACCTTATCTTGGTGTATGAGGTCGACAGCAATGCTTGTACCCACTTCAAGCAAAGGGGTGTAATCATGATGTAGCGTCTGTTTGCCAGCAGGTCTCGCAGCTAAACCGAAATTGTTGAGGCACTGGCAGCCGCGTTGACATCATCCTTCGATATATTTATACCTTGCAGACTGGGGCCGAGATCGTGTGTCAAAAAAATTCCAGCACAACAGACAACCATGGTATTGCAAAAACTGGCTTGCTTTTGAACTTGTCTTGTACGATGTGAGCCCGTATGCGGTCAGCCTCCGTGGCCGTGCAAATTAGTGTCGAAATGGACGCCGCAGAAGATGGATCGAGTCCGGAGCCACTGGGCCGATGGGTGCAATGGTAAGCGCCCGCTGCCCAGCCCCGCCCACATATGACATGGATCATTTCCTCAGGGGTCTTCTCTGCTGTTTTCATAACGGGGGCGTACATGTGCTGTCGCGAGAACCACACATAGTCCGATCACGGTTTTCCACCGCCGCATCTGTGCTGAGATCCCGAGATCCTCAACAGCGATGTCGCGGTTCACTAGCAGGGCTCCTCCAAGCCTCGAGTATTGTGACAAAGTCTGCGAAGGGTAGCAATGGTTCCAACCCTAGGGAACGAAACCGTACAGTACATCAAGGGCCTGCAATAGTTCGAATTGGAACTCCTCACCTCAAAAGGAGACCCGTGTCTCGCATACAACACGCTCGGTTTGGACAGCAGTTATGAAATGAGAACCGCCAAGGATGAGAAATTTCAATATACAACATGGTGGGGCTACACATGTACCAGCACTCTGCATAGCTCTAGGAGTGATCAAGTGATGGAAGTATGGATGCAGAAATCAGGGTTCAACGCCCGTCCTTTCCTCCGAGAATATAGAGGCCAATTTTCTTCAGCAGACCCTTGAGCGTGTTGCTCGCCCGGTTGCAGTTCGCTTGCAGCCAGGCCTCCATTTCCGTACGCAGCACCGCGAGCTCGTCGGACACAGGCAGCTGCCCGTCCGGCCGAACGAGCGTCGGGTTCAGCAGTACATCGAACAGCCGCGTCCACAGGTCCCCTTGCCAGTATCGCTTGAACGGAACCGCGAGCTTGTAACGTGGCACACCATCCGGGCCCTGCGCGCGCGCGACGCTCGCCGCCTCGATGTACTTCCCGTATAGCATGCAATAGATGATCCCCGCGAGCCCGAAGTAGTCAGTCTGGAACGTCCACGGGCGGCCCTCGCGCATCTCAAGACAGTCACGCGCGTCCGTCGGCCACTCCGCGATGAAGCGCTGCGCGGCAGGGAACATCCGTGTGTCGACGGTGCGCCCAAAGTCGATGAATTTGATGCCCTTGCACGCCCACCCGCCCGCGCCCGACGGTTGGTACGCCGCGTCCCACGCCGACGCGGGCCCGGGCACGTCCTCGAGGCGCAGCAGGCAGTTGTCGATTTTGACGTCGCCGTGAATGAACCCCGCGCGATGCAGCCCCTCGAGCAGCCGCATGAGCTCGATCGCGAAGAACATGACGAGCAGCTCGTCCAGACAAGCGCCCTGCTGCGACACGCCCGCGGCCGCCGCGCGGTTCACGATGTCGAGCAGCGTCCCCTGCTTGCAGAGCTCGAGCACGAGGAAGCTCTTGTCCCGGAAGACGTACAGCGCCTGCGGCTGGATCACGGATCGGCGCAGGTGTGGCGGAAGTGTGCGGTGTATCCTCCGCAGAACGTGGAACTCCCACATGTTCCTCGGCTTCACTACCTTCAATGCGACTTTGTGGTCATCCTCCTCGTCATCGTCGTCATCGAAATCGGAATCATGATCCTCGCCCTTCCCGTTATACTTCAAGTTCATGTCGACAGCCTCGAAGACAGCACCGAAACCTCCCTCTCCTAGTTTCTCTGTAACCTCGAAGCGACGATCATGTATCTGGATGCGCAGTGCGTCAGGACTGTCCATCCGAACTGACGTGTTACCGCTTGCTCTTCTTGTCTTCTTCTTAGCGAACTTCTGTAGAGCATCTAGCTGCTGCGCTTCCTCGTGCCGGAGGTCATGGGAATCATGATCTGGCGGAATGAGTGATAACAAGGTGGACATGATAGGTGGATCGAAGGGATTACATGGGTTTGGTGGGTTGAAACTGGACGCAGCCGCGAGCGCGTCGGACAAGCTGAGCGTGCCGTTCACGCCCCTCTCCTCGAGCTGTTCTTCAGTCAGCTCTGAGCCTGGGTTGAACTCCGGCTCGTGATTCATCTCATCCTCTACCTCCTCGTCCCGCAACTCCGCCGCGAGCTGCTCCGCACTCTCCAGCGCATCGCCGGCATCTCTGAACACCGTGAACTTGTCCGGCTCCTGCGGGGTGTTCAGCGCGCAGGTGCTCATGGTATACTCGTACGTCCGTTCTGTAATCGGCGTCATCACGTTGAACTGGCCAAAGCGACCGCCCAGCGGCATGCGCGGAGCCGTGCTCTCCGTCGGCTCGTCGTACTCGCTCTCATCCAGAGAGAAGTCCGCTTGCGGTTCCTCGATATACTCCGGCTCGACGTATTCTTCGTCGACGAACTCATCCGACTCGCTCTCGCTGTCCTCTTCTTGTTGCCGTGAAGGGGTGAATGGCCGGAAAGGCGTACGCTCGGCGAGGATCTGTCGCGCCGAAGGAGCTGGCGCAAGCTCCGGCGGTTCCTCGTCCACGAACGGCGTGAACGCAGGAGCAGGTGTTGGGCGAGCACTCTCGTGTAGTGCAGGCGGTCGGCTGAATACTTTGAACGGGGCAGGTTCCTGAGCGTCGACAAAGGGAACGAACTTCGTGGGTGGCACAGCAGTGGGCTTAGAAGGTTGGAACACAGCCAGAGCTTCCTCCTCCTCCTCCTCTTCCTCTTCCGCGACGTCTTCAGACGTAGGATCTTCGCTCTCCGGTTCCTGTGCTTTATTCCGTGCAGCACTTGCGGGTGTGAAGACTGCCGAAAAGACAGGTTTGGGATCCTCAGGTATAGCTGCTTTATCACCCACTTTCGGCTTGGGAGCGACGGGTGTAGTCGTGTCTTTAGCGGAGAGGGCTTTACGATTGGGTGTGACAGTAGGTAGTTTGCTGGGTTTGTCTGATGCAAGAGGCTTCTGAATCAAGTCGGTCAGTAACTGCAGTAATAACATATACGAAAGATACGACCTTGGGTGGGGGTGCTGGCGTATTCTCCTTCCGCACAGCCTTCTCCTCGTCGACGAATGGTCGGAATGCAGACGCATCTAGTAACATAAGTCTAACTATTTTCGGCTGCAAAGAACAGAGTAGACGTACTGGGCGTCTTAACAGGGATGGCCGCATTCTCATTGTTGACACGCGCAGGCACTGGCAATGCAATGGGCGTCACAGGCTCGATCTTGTGCACGGGGGCATGCTTGCTCCCCGCTCGCACACGCATAGTCTTCTCTGGAGAATTGTACATCCCGAAGACATCTGCGAGAGCCTCCTTGGTAGCCAGCGTGACTGTTGGCTCTGCATACTTTGGCTTGAAAGGGCGGGTCTCAGATTGGTGGTCTTTGACTTCGACGCGAAGCTCGGATGGCGGGGGTGGCCCCCATTTCTTCCCAAGGAGGCCCATAGAACGCGCACGCGCCTCCTGCATGCTGTATTCGACACCATCCTCAGTGAAGAGCAGCCCGAGATTGAAGCGCAGCTTTTCGGGGCGCTTTCCAGGCACTGGTGGTGCGAGCATAACCGCATATCTCTCAGATCGCGAACTGGTAGGCTGCCCCGACTGGGACGACGAAGAATTACTTGATGCAGATGGCTGGTGTTTTTGGAGGGGATTCCGGCGGATAGCCTGTGCTTCTGGTGGCGCATCCTTCCAGAGAGCGGCATTTGGTGAGGCCTTTGCTGATGCGGATGTGCCCGCACGAGACTTAAAAGCTTCGTATCGTCTCTTCAGGGGTTCGTATGGACGAGCTCTCCGCTGAATGCCAAGCTTGTAGACCTCCTCCGCCTCGCGTCGTCTGCGGCATATTAGGCCGACTGAATGGAGTACAAAGGCATGCTACGCACTTTCCTCCCTGCTCCAAAACATTTGCATACTCCTGATACGTGTGGGCATAGACAGTGCCAATGTCCTTAGCTAGGAGGAAGGCGTAAACGGCGGCGGGGTCTTCGACGTGAGTAGCATATAACGACCATAACTTCAAGTATCTGAGATCTCTCTTGTATGCAGGGTCATCAACAAATTGTCGTGTAGCCTCCTCCAGTAACTCAAGAAGACCGGAACGAGCGACCTGCGCGTCGGGGTAACTTTCAATAGTCCATTTGACAAAGTCGTCGTAAGCAGACAGAGGGTCCGGGTCCTCCTGAAGAGCGGCAACGATTTGCTTCCTATATTGTTCGCGTTTCTGAACAAGCTGAGATGAAGAGGCCTCCATGTCGGAGGCGCTGGCGGAGATCGCGGAGACGACGGCGACGACGGAGACAGTATGTAATGGGCAACGTTCGGCCTTGCGCGCTCTCCGACGCGTTTCTCACGTGATCGAGACCCGACGCGTCGATAATGGGCGCTTATTCCTGGTGGCCGAGAAGAGTGTGGCTGCGAAGATCTCTCCTTCACTTCTTTCTCGCACAAACTACTCCACCTAAGACCGAGGCCGCACTATATCCTGCAAGTGGAGAAGTCTAAGCTTGCTTGAAGCGTACCTAACTGCATATTGAACTTATACTCCAGACCAGAAGCACTTACCGACGTCTTGCTGCTCCGAAGTCTCTTTATCTCCAGGCAGACTTCCGCGTTACTGTGTCTTTGTTCTGTCAGCTATGCCAGCTCCAGCAGGAGTCACGAATTGGCTGATACAACAGTACCCGAAGCCACGGATCGATCCAGTGCGTAATCAACGGGTCGCGCCTAAGACATACACCCACTCTCACGTATCCAGCAATGGCTGGACGAGTGTTACGCGTGGATAGAGGGCGACCTCAATCTCGATCCAACAACGCAGCTGGAAGAAATAATACAACATGTCGAGTCCCAGCTGCTACAATCTGATCTACGAGATTCCATGCTTGCGGGAACCGGGCTCCCTGCCAATGTGGCAGAACAGATTAACGTCGTCCTAAATGGACCTCCGGTCCTCGTCGAGATCATCGCCCTTACGGAGATCGGGCACAGTGCATTTAGTCTTCAACAGGTCCGGCAGAATAGGTTGGAACATGCAGATCTTGTCGATCTAGGGGACGATGACCAGGAAGACGAAGGGCCTATACCAAAGTATCCACACTCGATGCTGAAGATGCAGCTAAGCGATGGCACTACAACCGTCGAGGCTATAGAATACCGTCGTCTTCCGCAGCTGAACCTAGGAGAGACTCCCCTGGGTTTCAAGGTGAGTCTAAGTAAAAGCGAGACTAGCCGGCGCAGCTTTGTGTGCATGCACAAAGCTGCGTGTGGCTTCTCGAAGACAAAGAAGCGTTCTCATATGCCTCATATGCTTTACTCATTTCCCTTTGTTGTCACATGTGCACGGAGCAGATGCTCCTTAAGAACGTCCCCATCCGCCGAGGTATCGCATTCCTTGAACCTAGGTGCGTTATCATGAAAGGTCACCACACCGCCGATCGCGACGCCCTGCAAGACGTCGAGTTCGCTCGGTCGCTCAGGCAACGCCTCGGGTACGTCCCTCCAAACTCATACAGAAATGGGGCTTAAAAGCGCGTGTGTCCGGATCACCAGACAACCTGAAGACCCGGCGCAAGACATTCCACAAGGCCCACTACAACCTCCTCCTCCACAGCCCCCACCTGCCCAAGCCGCCGCCATCGACAGGCAGCAACCTCGCGCGCGTGCGCCTCCCGCAGCGCCCGGGGCCGGGCCTTCCATGCGCTCGCCCTTCCGCGAGCTCTCCGAGCCACCCGAGCTGCCTATCGCAGGGCCCTCACGCACCTCGCACGACGACGACGAAGGTCAGCCGCGGCGACGCAAGCTCCCCGCTAAGCGGAGCCCATCGCCTCCTGCACCTGCACGCGCCGCGCCCTCGACACACTCGCGCTTCTTCGCCAACGCCCCCGCTACTCCCCCCGCAGCCCAGCTCGCCCATGAGCGCCTCTTTTCGCCACCCCGCCAGCTGCCGCTCTTCGCCCCAGACAGCGACGAGGAGGACTGGGCAGCACTCGATGCGCTCGAAGCCGCCCCCGGCCCCAGCGCCACGCTGGTCGCAAGTGCTGCACGAAATGCAAGCCCAAAGGTACACAGCTCGGACTTCGACTACGACTTTGACGCGGAGCTCGGGGAGCAGGAACTGCTTGCGCTGGAACAGGCGGAGCGCGAGGCAGCGCTCACGCGAGCGTCGAGTGTTACGATCACGACGTCGGCGTCGCCGAGTACGCTCCTGGCGGCCGGTCAGGGGACCCGGAGCGGTAACAACATAATCACGGCATCGTCTTCGCGATTTACCATAGATCTGGATGAGGAAGGAGATGAGATTGAGATCGACGAGAACGCGAATCCGGCCGCGACGAGGAGTGGCAGTGCTGCACTTCCCGCGAGGATCGACTTGGGCGTCATCACGATCGAAAGTTCTGACGAGGACGATAAGGAGAACGTTCCCCTACCTACGCGACATGTTCGCAGGCGCATGGACATGCCTCCAGACGATGTCATCGAGCTTTCTGACTAATCTCGACTAGCTTATACAGCAGATTAGTCAGGGCATAACGATTCGACGCTCAACGGACGTAACGTTTCTCAGTTGAATGGATTATATTCTTATCTAATGTGTACGCTTGGTTCGAGGGCGTCTACAAAGCGAGGGACAGTAGCCAGGTAGCAAGAGCGAACGCAGCAAGTTCATCCAAGAACAGCAACCTTGGTCTTCTTCTTTTTCTTGCTTGTTTGTGCGAAGGACCGCCAGCTACCCACCCTCTGTTCCCGGTTTTCTGTGGTGTTCAGCAAGTCAGCAACGGATCTACAGTATCAGCTGGTGGCGACATACCTTCCCACTGGACGTCTTCTTCTGCTTTCCGTTTCTTAGCGAGGACCTCTTCTTCCTTCTTGCGTGCCTCAAGGCCTTCGTTGGCCAAGTTCATCTTGACTGCTCTGCATAGAATAAGATCGTATATTCAACAGATGAAGAGACAATCTGAAGACTACTTACTTCCTCCTTCGGACCTCCTCGTCAATCAGGAACTCCTTCGACTTTGAACGTAATTGTTCACGGAAGGGAGGGACCAAAGTTTTCAACCGTGGGTCGTCATCTGCAATTGTCGTAGGGAGGTTGAGCGTCTTAAGAATAACCACGCGAGCTTGCGTTATGACGGCATCGAGCTCTTCACGCTTCGTCTTGTCCGATAGTTCTGACTCAGCCTGGTCGCAAGAGCGTTAGCACCTGCTACACGGGACATAGAGTAAGTACAGACCTTCTTGAGGAGGTCGAATGCATCTGGGGCGCGGGCATGGGAGGTCTTGTCAGGATGGATAACTGGATTTCAGATAACGTACGGGGTGGCCATCTATGTGTCAGCGACTGTCACGGTGCAGGACGGAGGCGGCGCCGGCGGGCGTGTGTATGCTCACAAAGCGAGAGCTGCCTGTACTTCTTCTTGATCTCTTCAGGCGTGGCACGCTCGTCTATGTCTAGGATCTCATACGGACTGTTTCCAGTTGGGGGTAGCGGTGCGAGCGGTGATCGCGCGACTCACTTTAGCTTGAAAGCCTTCAGTATGCGCTCGACCTCCATCTCGCGCTGGAAGGCGGTCGCCTCGCGGCTGAGCAGCTTCTCAACGTCGAGGACGTCCGCGACCGGCGCAGACTTGGAAGCCGTCGAGGGCTTGCTGCTCGAGGATGATGCCTGGTCAGACATGTTCGCCAGTTCAACTTCCAGCAAAGCTTCGAAGGATGGCGGCTGGGTGGGGTGAAAGATACAGTTATTCAGATAGTTAAGGACACAGAAAATGTTCCCGGGTAACGAAGTAGAGAGAGCTTAAATGAGACTAAATGAGACTGGTGAGATGGCAAGCGGCGGGTCCGCAGCGGCGAGCGCTACTCGTTGCCGGTCGTTCCAAGCAGCCGCGGCTCCCGAATCGTGAACTGCTATGAACCGCTTTCATTTCGCTCTGCTACGACCGCGATGTACAGCTAGCTATCGCACCTCCTCGATATGCGTGAGCAATATATGCTTTGTGATGGTGATCAAACACTAATGAAGATCTCTGTAGACTATCCACTTCACTCGAGGCAAAACTGCCTCTGGGTTGTTCGCGCAAGGTACCCCTATGAGAACTGCTAGAACAACCCTATGGAGGACATATGCCACTGAAACACCTTCGTCGCAAGCGGGCACGCCCCGTCCAGCGCCTCGAAAGATGTCACAGCATGAACAAAGACAGGCCGTCTATGCTGCACGGAACAAGAGTCTACTCATGTACACTTCGGCCGTGGTATGTTTCTCCCTACTCTGCCGTTTCCTCTGCGCTGAGCCCAACAAAGATAGTGCTCGCTGTTGGCGTGACCTACGCCTCCGTCCCTCTGTATCGCATGTTCTGCGCCGCTACCGGGTTCGCGGGCACGCCGAAGGTCGGGATGGGCAAGTTCGAGGCGTCACGGCTTGTCCCTGTAGAAGATGCCAAGCGCATAAAGGTCCACTTCAATGCGGACACGTCGGATGCGCTCCCATGGTCCTTCACGCCAGAGCAGAGATTTGTGAGCGTGCTTCCCGGCGAGACCAGTCTGGCGTTCTACAAGGCGCGCAACAAGTCTAAGGAGGATATCATTGGCATTGCAACATACAACGTCACCCCTGACCGAGTGAGTCCTGAGGGCTCCTGCGTGTGCTCTCCGTCTGATTTGCTGCTCTGTGTCTAGATAGCACCGTACTTCTCCAAGGTCGAATGTTTTTGCTTCGATGAGCAGAAGCTCCTAGCAGACGAGGAGGTCGACATGCCTCTCCTGTTCTTCATTGACAAAGATATGCTTGATGATCCCACGTGCAGAGGGGTTGAGGACGTCGTGCTGTCATATACGTTCTTCAGGTATGCTGTTCCGCCCATCGTCGTCGCTAACTGACTCATATACCTTTGTTTCTCAGGGCTAGGAGGACTGCACAAGGGCACTTGGAGCCAGACGCCCCCGATGATGTAGTCCAAGCATCGCAAGGGTTTGGGGACTATGAGATTGCACCGAGGGTGGAGGACCGCAAATCAGAGTAACAATGACCTCCATTATCATGACTCGTTCCTGTTTGTCCTTCCTCACTCTGGGCGTCCTGTTGGACCATCATACATCTAGTAGCGGGACTATGCGGATAAAGTATAGCTGATTCACCCAACTCAATTCCCCGAGATCAATTAATCTTAAGATCAACTGTAATTGAAGAGACCCTGATCCCAGAATTATCGAAAAGCTACGTATCACCCGCGAGACGACAAAAGAAACCCATTCTAGGTCAAGATGCACATGCCGCTAGGATTGCGGGGCGGTGACGATCGGCTTCACCTTACTCAGGTGCGTGATCGTGTCATCCGACAGGTCCAAGTGCGCTTTCACGAGATGTGCCGGGGTTAGTGCCAGCCACTGCGGCACACAAGACATATCAGTCAGCCATTCGTGATACTTGGCAGAGTGAAGCTGACCTGGTTCAAGCTCACGTCCTGGAACACGTCTGTAGGCACATGGCAGTGTCATGAAGGATCTATTTGAAATAAGATGTTGGGCTCACCGGTCTTCAAGATCTCGAGAACACGTAGGGTGGAGTTGCCAGTGTTTTCGATATAGTGGCCTGTAAGACGTCCGTCAGCCATACTGCAGACATAAGCCCTCTGGAAGCTCACCGTAGGGCGATGGGATGTAGGCAATATCACCAGCCTCGCGAGAGTGAGTCTATGAGCACTGGAGCACGAATGCGCCCATTGCTGGCACACACCTGGTAGTCGAATGTCCTCGCATTGCTCTGGGCCGCGAAGAGCGTCATCCGCGCTGTCCCCTCGCTTCGAATCGTTCAGAAACGGCCTATCTTGACACCAGATCACACTCACATGATGTACGTCCACTCGTCAGCGGTTGGATGCCACTAGAGGCGAATACAACAAACGTGAATATTCGCAACGATTGCATGAATTGCCGAGCACTTACATGGATCTCACGCATCGCGCCCGGCTCGACCGTCACCTCTGCCACCGCAATTGTCTTCGAGACATGGAACGAGCGCGAATCGGCGATCTTGATCGTGCCGCCAGCCAGCTGCGTCGGGTTGACCTGCGAGAAGGCGTACGTGAACGGATTCGGAGGAGGGCCCTGCGGGTCGGACGGGAGGGCTCCGTCCTGGGGAGGTGGGGCTTCCGCAGCGTGTTGGCAGGTATTTCGGGGAAAGTGTAATTGAGACGTACTGCTCGGAAAGATGTAGAGCTCCTCGCTGGGAATGTGATCGAAGGCGGACTGGCTGGTATGAAAATTCTTCGCGACGGTTTCTTTCGGGATGTGTGCCATCCAATCGGTCAGCTAGAAAGAGGACGTCGTGTCAACCATGCACGGAGTGTGTCGTCGAGCAACGTACTAAGAAAGTAGAGCCTTCATCGAATGATCCGCTGTCAAAGACCTGCGCGCGTGCAGTTATCGCAACATAGTATATTGCATTCGAAGACGTACCAGGAGAAATTCGGTACCCTCTGGGTCATCGTCGGTAGCCTGGAGAGAGTGAGGCTGACCGGCCGGGAAGTACCACAAGTCACCTGCGTTCTGGGAAATGGTGAGTGGTTTCCACCCACCAGAGAGTAAACGAGGCATACCACGTTTGCTACATAATTCTGCCCGTCGTCAGTGACGGTAGTGACTTGTGTGGTGCCCTGCGGAGAATTAGCCAATTATTCCCAAGTTTACGTCGACAATAATTCACCTTCAAGACGTATGCCCACTGGAATCAAGTACGCAATTTTTAAGTGATATTTTAACACATGGGACACTACAAACCTCTGCGGTCTTATGCCAGTGTAATTCTCTGTGGGCGCATTAATATAACGTTATATCTCGACTCACAAGTCACTCACCGAATAGCACCAGCTCTCAAGCGCATGTCGACACCCGCAATGCCTGATGCAGCAGGGATCAGAAGCTGTTAACTACTCGAACACATTGACTCACCAGTTCCGATCGGCATGTCCTTCACTGTTCATTCGAAAGTCAGACACAAGCAAATTTCTCAAGCAAGATTTTACTCGCCGTTCTGCTGGCGTGCCCAGCCTCCGGTCTGCAGACGATTATGGCTCAAGGCAAAAGGCCACTTGGCATTCGGCCTACGGGCACCTTATAAATCAGCGTTCTAATACAACGGAATATTTAATACATACACATTGCCATGATCAGTGGTCGGTGGGGCGAGCAAGCTGGGATTCTCTAGCGCAATAGGTATGTTATGCGGACCTATAATATTGGCCCCGAATGGGCCTCGTATAGCCTCTGGGGTAATGTCCGAATCGAGGCCCCAGAGCTCGACATTGGGATCATCACTGGCGTAAGGGACCGTTGGGCTTGGCCCGGGTGCAGAAGTAGTCTGTGTTTTAGTAGCTGGGGCTGACATTGCAGAAGGTAGCATAAGCATCGAACACGCTATGAGGGCCACGAGGCGGGAGGTCTTGAGAGCTCTTGCGGTGGACATCTTGCTGGTCGCTGCCTGGAGGTGGTCGAAGAAAATAAGTCGGCAGCCACAGAGAGTTCGGACTCCTTAATGTATATTTGATTTCAACACCGTCGGCCAGATGCATTTCGTAGTCAGCGAGAGGCGTACACATTGTCGTTTGGGACGATACCCCACTCAGACCAAGAAGAGGCTGGCTGTGGGCTCCTCTGATCGGCCGAATGTTCTTTCGTGATCGAAGCCAGACGTCAAAGGTACCATGGAGAGCTCGCTCAAAAGGCGCGAAGCCAATTGATTATATCGAACAGCGTGGGCGCATCTGAGGACCTGTATACTCCGCTTTGAAAGTAAATCAGAATGATACTCGGTGCCTTCGAGGTTCAGACAATAGTTGCCAAGAGCTCCTTTCCCCAGACCGAGAACGGTATGGAGCAAAATAATCTCATACTGGAAATAACCGTCCATCTCAGTTCCGAATTAATGAGCTCGAGCGATAGGCAGTGTGTATGCCCCGAGATTGCATTCAGCAAATTCGACGACAAGCATATGAGGATTGATGGTCGCACTAGTACTCATCGTTGTTCGAAACGATTAGCGGTACAGCACGACTAAACCATTATCTCTGCAGCTCGGGGCCTAACATGAATCGTACACTAGCTTTCGAAGAACATGAAAGCTTCAGTGTCGCAGCTAGGGTAATACTTCAGAAGAAGAAAGAGAAACCAAGTTAGTTAGGATATTAGACGCCCCATTCACGTGGGGACTCGGCCTAATTCGGAAGGCAAGGCGCGCAGGGGGACCCGATATTTTGCTGTCCAAGTCGGTTGCAGCCAGCAGCTCGCACACTCCCGCCTCATCACCCTCGCCGCGCGCGCCGTCTCGTCGCCATACCCGCGCCTGCGCCCGCTACGTCCCGCAACCTAGCCACTGTCATGGCCATCCTCCGCCCCGCCGCCCGCCTCGCCCGCCGCCTACCTCGCTCCCCTGCCGCCCCCCGCCGCCTCGCGTCCTCGTCTGCCCCCGGTGGCGGCGCGGCCGACGCACAAAAGAAGGCGCAAGATGCCCTCGCAACTGCGCAGAAGTACTGGGGCGAGGCCCTCAAGACCGGCAAGCGTTTCCTGGGCCCCGTTGGCGAGCGGTTTGGGGGTCTCCTGGGCGGTGAGTCTCGTGCCATGCATACACCGCTTTGTGCATATGTATATGCACGCAAAACGGCGCATATAGTCGAGCGGGCGTGTACATTACGGTGGACTATGAAGCGTGTATACTGACGAGATAACTCTGAGCAGCCTACCGCCAACCGTTGACGTACAACGCCGCCGTCGCACGCGAGTTCCTCAAGCAGGTCTACGTCGCGGAACGCCTGCAGCCCCCCACCTCCCTGTCCGCCGTCCTGGACGTCTACGCGAATCTCTGGGCACGCGCCAAGAACCCTGCGTACTGGCGCGAGCTTGTTTCGTCAGGCCAGTGGACGAAGGTCGGCCTGTATGCTGTGGAGGCGTACGGTATCTACAAGGCGAGTCACAGTACCCCTACGTTAGGTCGCTGTCTGACACTGTAGTTGCAGATTGGTGAGATCATCGGGCGGAGGAGTTTGATCGGCTACAGCGTGCAATAGACTGTTTTCTGCGTTGTACATCGCACACTCATTGCAGAGTAATATCTTCGGCGGACAATCTCCTTCGGCTGCGTCTCGGATCGTCGAACTTCAGACAATTTGCAAAATGTGAAGGGAGGTCCTCACGAAATCTCCTTAACCGGCCCTCTTAGAGATTTGTATGCGACATACTCGCAAGATTCTGGGCCCCTACTAGAAGTGCTCGCTCCTAGACCGAACCAATCAATTTATTACGACTCTGCTATGGTGTCGTCTGTCCCAGTCAGAGCGAGGGTATATACAGCTATGATACATCCACAAGGTACAGCATACAAGGAACTCAACCATCCGAACTATGTACTTTTCCAGGCTCAAATGTTCAAGCCAAACCAGACGCAACCGAAACAACGACAAAAATGAAGAACGCGAGTCGAGCGAGATCAAAGCTGTTCCTGGAAACGGCTCTCCGATTGTGTATTCCCGCCATTAGCCTCGTGTTCCGCATGGTCGACACCGTCGTCATTCGGAGCGCCATGGGGCGGACGACCCTCGGGTGCCTTCTCTTGTTGGCGCTTACTTGGCTTGCGTCCCAGGTTCGCACCATCCTGCGCCGCTCCGTTGACCGCAGGTTCCTTTTCAGCCTGCAACGCTGCATCAGCGCATATTCACGCGAAGCCCTAGCTGTACGGACGACGCACAGAGTAGCCGTGCCCACCATGCGTGTACGAGGGGAGCTCCGTCTCGTCCTCGTCACCCATGTCGCGTGCCTCCGCGTATACTTCGTCGTCTTCCTCCTCGACGCTCGAGCCTTCTTCGTCGTCTAGGCCTTCATCCTCGCTCACATACCCCGCGGCGCGCACCGCTGCTGCGACCGGTCCGCTGCGCTCCATCTGCTCGCTCGCAACGAGGTACCGCGCGCAGAGCATCCGGACGTCGTTCCACCACTCCATCATGTCGTCGTGTGAACGCCCGCGGAACGCCCACGCGCGTCCCGCACTGCGGCCTTTGAGCCCCAGGCTGCCCGCGAATCCACGGAACGAGCCCGTCTTCGGCGCACCCACCCCGTCCTTGCGTTCCTCAATGTGGAACTTGTGGCTCTTCGCCTGGGGTGAGGATGGCGGGCCGAGCGTGCACATTGGGAGGAAGAGCGACCATAGCGGGCGGTCCGCCTGCGCGGGGTCGCTCGACGCGTACTCGTGCAGGAACCCTGCGGGCGTGAGCACGTAGTATGCCTCACGGTACGCTCGCGTGTAGCGCTTCTTCCGCTCGAGCAGCCCGCTGTGTACGGGCAGCACGCTGGGGTCGTCCTTTGCCGGGTACGTGATGTTCTGCACGTCGCGTAGCGGCGTCTCTGGGTCGACGAGGTGGTCCTCGCGCGCCGCGAACGCGATCCACTCGCGGTCCGGCGGCAGCGCGCCCATGTCCCGCTCGAGTCCCGTCCAGACGTCGCGGATGCTTGCGTCCATGCGCGTGCGCCACTCCGCGAATGTTGCCCACGCCGACTGCAGCGCCTGGATGAGAGATGCCTCGAACAGCGCGGAAGAGGACTGAGTGAGGAGAAGTGATTTCTGTAGCGCGTTTTCCGTGTGGACTTGCTTGACGAGCTGCCGCTTCACGGATTGGTTTGCGACGTAAGGGTCTGTCTTCGAGGTGACGCTCAGCGGAGTGTTCTTGAGGATTGAGATGTTCGTGCCAAGATCGCCAATGAGCTTCCCAGATAGTTCACGTTCCTTTGCGACAGCTGTCGCCAGCTTGCCGGTGTCGTTTTGAATGTTCTGTGGGGCGTGAATTGCAGTGCACAGCAGAGATGACAAAGCATACCTTGATATGCGCCTTAATCTCAACCCGCAGTTTCTGGAGGTGTTGAACGATGGAACCGTCGATAGTACGACCGAGATTGGCGTGCTCATCCGCAATGACGCGGGTCTTGTCGCGAATGCCATAGTAAATATCCTGGCAGACAAGCCCTCAGATCACATATTCACATTTCCTTGGCTTCAAGGTCACTACACACCTGTAGGCCTCCCTCTCCTAGGAACTGATTGCCCGACCTGAACGGCACCTGTATGACCGCCGCGAGCTTCGTCATCTCCCGTGCAACGTTGTTCTCGATGTCGGCGATGCCCTCGAAGTAGGCGATGAGCTGTTTGACGATGACCTTCCATGCGACGAAACGCTCGATGAGGATGTCAGACGGGCGGAGGTCGTGCGGCGCGATATTCTTGTTGATGAGGGACTGGCTGCGCGAGACGGTCGAGCCGTGCCTGCTTGCTCGGGACACCGAGGTTGCGCGTGATATAGAGACCGCGTCGTCGCGATTCATGATGTCGAGCTGGTGTACGACGTATTGTACAGATTTCTGTGACTATAGAACGTAGTTGGGACGATAAGAGAGGGAGGGGGAGAGGAGAAAGTCGTCCTTATGTCCACTCAACATGAAACGGACTCCGACACAGGTGCACCTGACGTCATGCTATATCCACATGAGGCAAGTCTCCAACAACATACCCTGAGTCTACACAAAGGTTCATAGAACACGGTTCAAAGCTGCTGTATCACAAAATTACAGGCAAAATTATGCTGCGTAAGCACCCGCATATTGATACAGTACTCGTATTACAGTGCTTCATCCACGACATATACACGAGGCAGGCACGCGGCTCGTGATGATGACTTGTAAGTACACCGACTTATCCCGACCCAAATATCATTACGTTCCATGGTATACTCACCCTCTAGCTCATTTGCAGTCAGATTCATAGACTAAAAACTACCTCGAATAACTCACCCAATTCAGAGCTGACTCTCGTAGCCGTCCTCAGACTCTTCTTCATCCAGAGCAGAGAGCAAACCGCCCGGCTGGAAGACCTCACTGACCTGCAACTGTGACGCCGCTAGCGTCTCATGAAGTTTGACTTGTAGCTCAGGATGTCCACGAGATCGTGAAAGGTGCCCTGCGGCATTCAGGAATCTGTCCCAGACGACCATGTTCCGGAAGGTGAAAAGCTGGCTGCACTCGCAAAACCGGTCAATGAGGCGCGACATCTCCACTTTCAGGTGCACTTCGTAGCACGGCTTGGGGACGATGCTTGCGAGGAAGACGGGTGCGATGAAGAACTCCAACGCTGCCTCAGGCTCCGTGTCTTCCACTGCCGTAAGCTGCGAATGTGTGCAGTCAATCAAGTATCTGACATCTGGGCGCATGATAAGTACAGACTAAGTCGTAGCTTCACATAAAAAGTTGCACACTAACCTGAGTGTTGCACTGCAGCCACAGCCGAGACCTCCATTCCAAGCGCCTGGGGCCATGAGCAGGCGGAAGACCAGTGGACGGCTCCAGATGCGGAAGTCTTCTGCTTCATTATGGATGGTGCACACTGACCGAGGATGGCCGACAGGAACGTGGCCATGTCATAGCGGGCCAAGTCATCCTCTTCCATTGCACTCATAGCCTTGACACACCCTGCAACAGCCACCGCGAGATACTCCGCGTCGAACCGCCGAAGGATATGGTGTGCAAAGTATTGAGGGAAGCGCTGTATGATGTTCGGGCCGCGGAAGACTCCTGTTGTCAAAAATAGCGCATCGAGCGCGATCCCGCATAAAGTCCTCCCTGCTTTGTGATTCATGAGTAGTTTCTTTTGGATGATCCGATGAAGACGTTTCAAGGACAGCTCGCCCAGGCGTGCTCTCCACAACGAATACGAGGTGTCCTGGCCGATCTGAGGATCAAGGATGCATGGGCGAACGACTGTGTCAAGGAACGAATCGTCCATCAGGACCGTATCCGCACAGGACAGAACGTTTTCTTCGACCCAGATCTTGAGCGGATCTTGGCTAGGCATCCAGTTTGCACCCGCATCGTTCGATAAGAGTGCCTGCTCCTGCGCCCTCCAGTTCCTATACACCGTCTGGGACTCGTCCGACACGTCTGGCAAGTAGCAGCGCATCATCGACGAGAGATACGACGCGATGGAGCGGATTGCAGTAGTGAAGCTCTGAAGCCAGATGCGCACTCGGCCGTCTGACGTAATACCAAGCGCGTATTGAAATCGCTGGTAGAGGGACGGGCCCACCTCCGCCAGTGTTGACATGTCCGGAAGATACGGTAGATTCCGAGGGACCGCCCTCGGTCGACCGTACAGTGTTCGGATTACTCGCGCGGGGAACGTCGAACGTAATCGCTGCGAGCACCAGTAGAATAGCAAGGCTTGGGGAGACTTGTATGGGCAGTCAAGTCTGAGTGTAGGGAGTATCGTGCTGGATACTAGGAAGAGGAACAATACGGCAACGAGGCCTGTTGTGATGCCGGCTACAATGCCGTCGAGAGTCCACAATAGCAGGACAAGGCCGATTAGGAATAAAACGAGGGAAGCGAGCAGGAGAATGGGGAGGAGGCTCAGGATTTCGGGGACGCGCCACGCGATGAGGCCTCTGTCGTACCTAAGACAATGGATCTGCGCGCTCCGCTGCGTATTGGACGACGTGGGGCTGATAAAGTGGCTTAACCATTGCCTCACGATGATGCCTATTGCAGCGGAAGAGAGACTCAGTACAAGGCTAGAGAACCATAACGCGTTGATCCACACAGAGGACGCCAATGCTTTGGTATCGTGGGCAGGAAGAAGGGATGTCGGCTGAGCAGATACTACAGAGGGATCGTGCGCAGCTAGTGCGGTGAGTTGGCTGGATATCTGCAGCAAGATGCGGTTGGTAAGGTCAACGCCTGGGTCGGGTGCCAGAGACGTATAGAGCTCGACATTGAAGGCTGTCAAAATTGCAGAGAATAGACCGGCCTTGCAGATATAACAAGGTCGTTAGGTCTGTATTTCGAAACTTTGCATAGCAGGTCGCGTGATACTCACAAATACGAGCAACGTGTCTATCTCCTCTTTCCATGCTTGGGCAAGATCTCTGTCGTGTTCACGTAGCTGCTTGTCGCAATTCAGCCAACCCGCTTCAGTAGCGTCATATTCTTCAGGCTTTGCATTACGTAGATAATTCCAAGGATGTGGACATGCGCATCGAATACTTGCTTCGTCGATGGTCTGTAGATCACGCGATGAATCGAATCATGAATCAAATTGAGTGTCAAATTGAACTTTCAGGCTTACCGCATTCATATCATGCAGAGACGGCGGCGGGCTAGCGGAATCTATCTCTATCTGGATGCTCGCATCGTCAGAGAGATTCTCCAAATGTTCTGTGTCAGATTTCTGCGTAGGTCCTAGGTGTACAGATGAAGGTCGGGATGCAGGTCGGGATGTAGGTCGGGATGCCAGTCGCGATGCAGGAGACGCCGTTCGATGGCTACGGCCATCTCGCGCTTCTGGTCGAGGTGACGATCTTTCTGCGACCGAGGCAGCTTGATCATGGGCATGTCCTTGCGACATGAAGGCGCAGTTAGGGTCGAGCACAAAGCTGTGAAGCACAGCTATGGGGAGCTGTCGCAACCTGCGAGAGATGCCCTACGAAGAGAGCTGCGGGCGGTTGCTTATCATCCTATCCTACAGTGTGCACGTCGCGTGCAACTTGAAGCACTCCGCGAGCTCATATCAGCGTCGCCTAGACCAGCAAGAATAAAGTGTGTGCGAAACGAGTCTGCAGTTGCATGGCTGATTACCTACAAGGCGAGAAGGTCAGGAACACGCTGAGATGCCGTTAGTGTCACGGGAGAACGAGGAAACCGCCGGCATGATCGAAATGGAACAAGGTTAGCGTCGAATAGAGCGTAGGGTGACGCAGAGTGAAGAATGGCCTCATTATACAAGCAAAAGTATGTTTCGTGAAATCTAGAACATTGTGCAACAGTAGCCGCAACCGTTATCAATACGTCTCCAGAGCCAGCACGGCGAAATACCTGTCTACACAGTTGGATGCGCAACTGACGCGCCCTTTTCATCTACCCGCTTCTCCTCTTCCTCTTTCCCAGCCCTCACCGGTAAACCGGAGAGCTTTGAGCGCAGCGCCTCGTACTTGCGTCTCTGCACGGCGGATACACTCGGCTGCACCTTGTCCAGCGCTCGCGCAAAGTCCTCCACGGTCACCACCACCTGTGCCTCCCCAGCTACGCCTGCACCCTCCTCCATCGTGTCTATGGCACCTAATGTCCGCCTCAATGCGGCCACGCCAGCTTCGCGGACCAGCGACGCGAGGTCCGCGCCACTATATCCATCGCACTGCTCGCGCACGAGAGCCTCCAGCGCTGAGCGTGTGGTTGGAGCGTCGCCGAGCGGCACCTTGCGCGCCAGTGTGCGAACGATCTCCGCGCGCTCGTCTGGGGCGGGCAAATCCACATACAACAGCTTGTCAAGTCGCCCCGGGCGACACATTGCAGGGTCGATCATGTCGGGTCGGTTCGTTGCTGCGAGGACATATACGCACCGCCGGGCATCGAGACCATCGAGCTCGGTGAGAAGGGTGTTGACAACACGCGCAGATGATTCCGACTGAGCGCAGGGCATGTCAGAAATCTTCCGGATATGTAGCACAACATACTCACCAAACTATCGTCACGGCGCGGAACAAGCGCATCCAACTCGTCGAAGAAGATTACGCATGGTGACGAAGCTCGTGCACGGGAGAATACCTGCCTCACAGCCCGCTCGCTCTCGCCGACGTACTACCCAGAGCGTTTGTCAGACCATGCTCGGTGTATGCCATGTATTGATCAACGCACCTTGTTGAGGAGTTCGGGTCCCTTCACACTAATGAAGTTTGCTCGCGACTCGTTTGCTACTGCCTTTGCGAGTAGGGTCTTCCCGCAACCCGGAGGACCCCAGAGAAGAACACCACATGAGGCCTGGATGCCAACAGCGCTGAAGAGTTCGGGACGACGAATGGGCTGCACGATAGCCATGTGCAGTTCCTCCCGTGTGCCATGCAATGCACCGATATCAGCCCACGTGACATCTGGCACGGTTGCAAAGCCTTCACGCTTGGACGATGGCTGCACCTGCGACAGTGCAGCCGTGAAGTCTGCTGCAGTGATGCAGAGGGGTGCGAGTTGTGCCTCAGTCAGAGGGTCTGGGTGTGCACGGAGAAAATGGACGATCGAGCTCGCGGGGATATGTGCTGGAACCACGATGGAGGAGAACGGGGCGGCTCGTGCCGATAGTGGTACGACTGCGAGCGCAGCCGTATCTACAGCAGGCGGGGGGTCAACGATCATTGTCACATCCCCATCTGCCGGTGCGAGTGTCGGAGGTATCGCGTCACTAATCGCGTCCGGAAGGACAAGACTACCGTCAGATATCCGCTGGAATATGCGTTTGACGGCAATGATTCCAGCTGCACCAGTGAGGGCAGCAAGATCAGCACCGACATAACCTGGTGTAGCTTTCGCAAGCGCCAGAAAATCGAAGTTGCCTTCCAGTCGGAGCTTGGAAGACAGAACTCGTAGAATCCTGGACAACAGTCAGTCAAAGATCATGTCGCCAAAATGAAGACACTAACTGTGCACGAGCTGCGTCATCCGGGACACCCATGCCGATCTCATGGTCAAACCGACCTGCTCTCCGCAGAGCGGCATCCAACGAATCAGGTCGGTTTGTGGCACCTATGACGATGATCGGCTTGTTGTCCGTTTTGTCCCACGAGAGCTCTGTGAACAGGACACAGTGAATAAATAAACGCCTGATTAAGAGCAACTCTGGACGTACCGTCCATGCACGTAAGGAATTGAGCGACTATCCGCCGCTCCATCTCCCTCTGCGCGCTTTCTCGTTTCGGAGTAATTGCATCAATCTCATCTATGAAGAGCAGGCATGGTGCGACACGCTGTGGAGGAGGATCAGACCGTTGGACCCTGCTACCACCGCAGATACTGACCTTAGCTTCCTCAAAGGTGTCCCGTAGTGTTTTCTCGGACTCTCCGGACATACCCGACACGACAGAGGGGGCAGAGATGTTGATGAAAGGTAAACCCAATTCCTGTTTGTGTGTCAGACAAGACACGGCGATGCTACTGATGGTCTAACATACTCCAGCAATAGCATTCGCCAGTAGTGTCTTCCCGCATCCCGGAGGTCCGTGTAGAAGGACACCTCGCGGTGGCTGCACACCGGTGTGGATGTATATTTCGGGGTGGCACAGTGGCATCGCTACCAGCTCCAGCAGTTTCTCTACGCATGTGTCCACACCTCCGAGGTCGGACAATCTAGTCGACGGTGGGGAATGATCCTTGGAGACATTGCTTGACGAGCTTGCAATTTTCGCGCGCTTGCTACCCTCATCCCCGAGCCTTGAACGTGCTTTCCTCTTCCCGCTCACTGTTGCAGAGCGAACTTCGGAGACTGCACCAGACACGTCCCCCTCAACCGTCTGTGGGTCCTGCGGAGTAGGTTGGATGTCCAGCTCCTGAGCTTCGGGTAAAGGGGTCGAAGGACCTGATGATACTTCCGCAGGTGAGGCAACCGAAGTGGTTGATGTTGGAGCTGGTGTTGGAGCTGCGTTGAGGTTGATCTTAGCTCGTCGGTGCGTCGACCAAAGACCCTGCATGGACCTGTTTAACGAATTCGAGCCCTGCCTAACTACTCGTGAGCGCACGTAATCTGTGAGTCGAGTTGGCACGCACAGAGATCTCCATGATGGTTAGTTTAGACGATCCAAAGTGTCGTACCCTGTGCTCTCCGGTAAACTGAACGAATTGGCGCCAAAGAAATTATGGTGGCGCCGAATGAGAATTGTATTTGGTCGTGTTGATGCAGGCGACATACCGTATATGGGAATTCCCAATCCAGCCGTGACATACTTAAGTTTGGCGGCGTGAAGCATCTTCATGTCAACTTGGACTTAGTAGACCTGTTTCGAAACGACTTGGGCGACGACTTTGGCCCTTGGCTAATGCGCGCTATGAGCCCTGATTGGTCAGATCATAGCTTAGCGACCGTGATCAAACCGTGCCCAAACTTTTCGAAAGATCCCTAGTACGTGGTCAGCATGCTGGGTCTGTTTCAAGTCACGATCTTCCATGGTTCAAGTGAAACGGCTTTAGAATCATTCATAAGGGTACATCCATACAACTCGGTGTTCTAAATTTTGATCTCTACGTCAATCTGGCAGCCCTGGTGCGGTAATCAGACCATTCCTCCGTGCTACGTACTGCTTTGCGCGCTGCTGTCTTCCCGTGGAATGGAAGACTCCTAATAAATACCAGGGAACAATCTACATGGTACCTGGTCTGCCCAGTGGTCCCATTCCTCTCCAAACTCCTTTTGCAACAAACGGTCCTCCTGCGGCGGCCTGCTGCACAAGCGAATGAGCAGGTAGGCAGTCCAAGCGGTCCAACCGTATGCGAGAGCCTTGCCGAGCGGCGTGCTCAGTACGCCGCTCTCCCTGACCCATGACCCCGGACAACTATGACAGATGAATGTGCCTAGCGATACGATGATGTGTGCTGTATAGCTTGGGTGCCGTACCCAGGAGTATGGTCCCTCTGTCACCAGACGGTGTCCCTTGCGCACAGTTATTTCGTAGGTGAAAAGACGTCCCAGCGCGCGGTAGCATTCAGCGCGGAGTGTACCGCCGAGGACAGCAAGGCCACATCCAATCGCAAAGGTGGGTGTAATGCTGATCCTATCTGCGACTCTTGTTGATCCCCAAGTCAACGTCTTGAGGATTTCTTGAGCGACAGTTGTGGTGGGGAATGTGCGTGCAATGATAACAGCAATCTCGCAGAGACTTCCCGCGTATACGACAAGCTGTTCTACTCAGTCAATCCTCTGTGTACATATCCTAGACCGGGTGAACGTGCCTGGGCTAGTCTTGGTGCAATGCGCACTGTCTTCGTGAAAATGCGCTCCCCCCGTGTAACTTCTCTTGCGACCTCATCTGAAGCGGGCGCCGCATGAGGAGGCGTCGTGCCTATGTGGTTGGCGACTGTAGCAGAAAGGAGAAGTGGGACCTTAAGCAGAGACATTCTGCGCTAGACTGGGAGCTTCGGTGCTTCGCATTGTCTTCGTTAGCAAGGCCTTCTCCCTTTGTATTCTTCACGGCCGCCGGATTTTCCGACTTCCGACTTGCAAAGTCTATTCACTCTTTCGGCATCAGCGAAGCGCGGACAGCACATTGCCTACGACGGTCTCACACGTTCGCCTGAGTTCTGTTGCCGTTGTCCCGCTTGCCTTCCGAGAATTGTCGAATGTTCTCGGGCCCGTAGGTAAGACGCCGGCAGGCCTGTGAGGAATGGTCTTTGACACATGATCTATGTAAGACGCAGCGGTTAAGTGTGCGAACCGAGATGCCCATGGCCAGCAGGGCCTGGCAAAAGGAACGCCTCAGGGCGTAAGATCTCTCATGGCTCCTCAGGTTGAACTATGTTGCTTCACAGCCGGTATGAGCCGCCGAGGCGTATGAAGAAGCATTGGAGTGCGATCTGCGATTATCTCAAATTGAAACACAAAAGAAGAAATGAGAGGACTCAGAGCGGACCTTCAAGATACTTGCTTGTCGACGTTTCTCCGGACAGCTGTGTCGGTGAACGCTGCCAGGTCGCCATTTTCGGACTCCCGCCCAAGATCACTTGTCCGCGGATCCGCAACAGGATGCGCGAATCGCCAAAATTCGAAAGTACATCTTCAGCTTCGAAAATATCAAATGTCAAGCTAGGGTAAGGGGGGAGCATCCCGACATTGGAAATTCTGAAATGCACGCTGTTCGCAACAAGACATCGCTCGATGAAATCAATGTACGACTTGGTGTTTGCGATTCCGATTGCGACTTCAAGTGTTCGTAGGAGCCTACAACAACTCGAAATTGGACGTTACTATACAGGAGTAGTAGTATCTATGTGAAGAGGCGGATTCTTCGTGCTGTTTGGGGCACATCAGGAAAACATCGCATTTACTTTGACGCATTTGACCTGCCTTTCGAGGCTTGCTGGCATCGCCCTCTTGCGCGCCAAAATGGCGTCAAAGTCACGCCCAAGGATCAAAAGGGCAGGTAAGTGAAATTAATGTTTTCCTGATGCAGATGCATTTCTTATGTAGCTGGTTCAAGCTTCGGAAGTCCATATGATGCCGGGTGCTTGAGCAGCATCGACAAGCTCGAATTCGATTTGAAAATGCAAAACGGTGAGCCAGGTCCGATGCGACGCGTCAATCGCTGCAGTTTTCTGCTCTTGGCTGTGTTGTCATGACCTGAATTACGAACTTTGACAGTCCAGACGCCGGAAGAGAGCATCAGCGGAGGTCTCACAGACACTCCCAGGTATGCCCATTCTCCGATATAAAATTCAGACATGTTGAAATATCAGATTGCCGCCATAGCCAAGAATACGCGGCGACGCCGTTGCGAATTTGAGACGCAGACAGGTCTAGAGAGATACTGCAGCACGGGTTATGACGTGAGCGTCCGATCATCGTATTCGAGAGAAGCTCAATCGTGGTGGTCAAGCAATACAGAGTATACACAGTACTGTACGAGAGCGCACTACTTGCAAATGTCAACGTACTGATATTAGTAAATACCAGGGAACAACCTATACGGAACTTTGGCCGCCCACTTGTCCCACTCCGCTCCGAACTGCTTTCGGAGCATTCGGTCTTCCTGAGCAGGTCTTAGCAACAAGTTCACAGCCAAAAACACGTTCCAGGCCACCCAGCCACACGCAACTACCCTTCCCCACCCCGTGCTCAGCACGCCGCTCGCTTGCACCCATGAGCCCGTCGCGCCCAGACAGACACATATACCGCTTATTAACAGAGCCCCTGCAGTGTAAGACGGGTGCCGCACGACGGAGTATGGGCCTTCAGTCACCAGCTGGTGTCCCTTGCGCAGCGTGATCTCATAGGTAAAGAGGCGTCCGAGGGTCTGGTAACATTGCCAGCGGGTAAGACCGCCCAGGATGGCGAGCGTCCACCCGACGACATAGGTAGGGGTGATGCCGATGCGTGTCAGGGACTGCGTGGATCCCCAGGTGAGCAGGCGTGCCACCTTCGCCGACATAGGATGGGCCGGGTATTCATTCGCGAGGATGATTGCCACCTCAGAGAGGCTTGCAATCCACACGAAGAGCTGACAGCGCAAGGTCAGTGTCCGTAGGTCTGTGTTGTTCCAAGTACATATAATTTTACCTTGGCGAATGAGGGCAAGACCCGGACCGTCTTGGAGAATATACGCTCACCAGGAGCAACGTCCTTCGCAATTTCGTCCTTTGGGGGCGGAGGGGTAGGTGGGGTCATGGCGACATGATTCGCGAATGCAGCACTGAGTAGGAATGGAATTTTGACGAGAGACATTATGAGAAGTTTTGAACCGAGCTTGTTCGTTGCAACGTAGGGATTTTGTCTTGAGCTTTTGTACGCGGTGAGTCCCACCAGTATTTCATCACTGCAGCTTGTTGCTGTACGATACTTGGTATTTCTGAAATCAGGCCGATGCTAACTTCCATGCTTCCGCCCCCAGTCCTCAATTTAGTTAGCGCACGACTGAGACCGCGCGGGTAGTTGTCCAAAAATACGTGATGCGTAAGATGTCTATTGAATCCAGTATGCTCGGAGTAGAGCATCTAGATCTTAGAGATCAGAAGCACGGATAAATTGCAGTCCGCAATAACCGGCGTGGAGCAACTTTGGCGGCGTGATCATAGGAAGGCAACACAGAGGCATGCGAAGAGTTTAGTACCGTGTCCTGAGAATGTAAGCCCTGTCCGATGGATGCTTCTCGTCGTCATCGCGCTTCTCTTTGATTATCCCCTGGTATGTATGTCATGGTGCGGTGTTTCGCCGCGGTGACGGCTAAACGACACTGTAATCGCTCGCATCTCGTGCTGCGAGAATGCACTGTGAGCGTCAAGCGGTAGTGCGATATTTCCAAATGGTCCACGTTGTGGGTCCGTCACCATACCGAAGAAATGTACTACCCACAAAAGAAATTTCGATCAGCAATACATGATCCAGGTCCATACATCGTAGCTAATCACACATGATAGATATTGCGCGTAAATCAGGGCTACACAATGAGACTGCCTAGATGTCAGACCATTACTTACAGTAGGAACGTAAACGGCAGGCGCACGTACCGTTAATCCGACCATCACGAGGCAGAGATCCTCGCGCTCCTTCTGCGCGCATCCTCACCCTTCCTGCCTTTGGCAGATGCCGCAGCAGCGGGCTGACTGTCCTCTTCACAACTTTGGCCGTCCAGCAGCCTCAGCAATCGCTTCTGCTCGGTCCGTTGTCCAGGGTCCTCATAGGTAACGCGCATGCTATTATCCGCATGATCTTCCCCAGCGGCAGCCCGAATGCCAATGTCGTCGTCATCAGCTGTGTACTCAGCTTTGAAAGCGCTGTCGACGACCGCCTCAGGCATGAGCAAAGGTGCCCGGTCCGCGTCGGTCCCAGAGTGTTGCCGCTTAAACGCCTGCGGAGCGCTTCTCAGCCAGGTTGGACTGCGTAGTGCACGATGCCATTGCATACCTTGGTCTTAGACGGGACTCGAAGACGTTTGCCTTTCCGTGACTGCTGACGAGCAAGATCATCTTCCGAGGAAGGCCGTTTGCCCAGTAGAGTGGTGATGCTCTCTTGGAGCATCTTTGCTGCTTGTTTCGTCTTGTCCGCCGGAGACGGTGCCGGTACGTTGGCGTCCGGCAAAAGCTTCATCGGCGACGGTGATTCTGACGACGGGATACGTCCAGGATCGTCTCTTGATTCTGTCTTCTTTTCTGAAGGCTTCCGGCTAAACATAGCATTGCCATTGCGTGGTCGAGACGGAGTACCGTTTGGGAGGTCCAACTCTAGGGTGGTCGCTCTGCTGATGGGTGGCGGGGTAGCATCGGAGAACTGCCGCTCCAGACCACCTAACAATGCGCCCGGTCCTCCGAAATGCAAATCCTCCTCGTCAGCAGCATGTCTCTGGGGTGATGCGGGCTTCGACTCTTCATCATGACCGCCCGAATCCCCGGCTGCAGGGATGGTCGGCACAGCCGCAGGCGCTATCTCAGAATCCTCACTGTTCGTAATGTCCGCCATCCTGATGTCCTGTGCGCGCTCCTTCCCTTTGCCCTTGCTGTCCACTGGACACAAAACTTCTCTTGATTCCTCGGGCACTAGCGGTAGCCTACCGGTGCACGCTATCTCAGCGAGCCATGCCATGTCAACAATCGGGATGCCCCATTCTCGAGCCTTGTCAGCCTTAGGACCGACGCCGGACGGACATAAGAGATGAGTCGATTGGCGAGAGAATTTAGGTGCGACGTGAAAGCCTATTTGAGCGTTGGTGAACTCTCTCGCGCTTTGCAATTAAAGTGTCTCACCTAATGCTCGAGCAAGCCTGCGAATCCAGCAGGCCTCTGATTCATCCAGTCCAGAGTATGTGAGAACGATTGCGTCCATGCCTATCATCCACGCATCAGCACTATGTTACCGTTGAGTGACAAAAGCTTCTTACCAGGTACTGGTGTCTCAATTCTGAGAGGTCTGAATGCGATGTGCTCATCCAGCGCACATATTCTCTCCTGGGTGATACAGCTTTCAAGCCAACATTCCGTTCTGAATCTCTCTCGTATCGCCTCATTTGGCTCTTCACGATATATGTCACTGTCGCTGCATCATCACTCAGCCAGATTGTCTATTTTGGGGCAAATAAGTATAAACATACCTGGCGAGTCGTATAATGATGAAGTCGACGTTATCAATGTCCTGACTATCACTCGCAAGCATGATACCGCCCGAGTGTCGGATAGCTCCATAGACAGCGGGCGAATCCGCTTCGCCCAATGCCTTGAATCTGAGACCAGCAAACAGCTTCGTCTCTAAGATCAGCACCGACGACTCTCCTAGGGGTACATCCACATGCTCGCTAGGTCCCGACGTACGCTGCCGCGACGAGGAGGCGACAGGTTGTGCATCAGCACCAATATCGTCCACGCTACCAGATCGCCCCGGCGCGTAAGATAAGAAGGATGACGCGGGCCCAAGGTGTTGCACACGACGTCGGAAGACGGAGCCCTCTGCCGTAGGAGGCGCACCTGCATTGGTGACGTCACCAGCCGACGCGGAAAGCTCGTTCCGACGAGCGATAGGCTTCCGAAGCGCAGCAATCGTGCTCGACTCGCCCCTCTGGGGCCCCGGAATAGGCACGGGAGGGACAACACGTGTGGGCGAGCGCGAAGGTCTGAAGTCCCCTTGTTCATCATTGCGCCGCACAGGCTGCGACTTCGATGGACTGCGCACGAGCTTGCCCTCAACGAGTTCGAATCCACGCGGTTTGAGCAGGCTCTCCCAGAGTTGTAGTGTGATGGCAGGCACACGCTTCACAGCGGCGATCTCCTCTTCATCTCCAGGTCCAACTTGGCGACCGAGTGACGGGGTATGTGACTCTGGAATATCAAAGGGCGCGGCATTTTGCGAAGATGGCCCTATGTATCCGCAATGAGCACGGAAGACAGAATATTGGAATGTAAGCCGACGAACACGTACCTTGGGAACGCGACTTTCGCTCCGGTGGCGGCTTCGAAACTTCGTAGTCTGCTTCCTCGAATCTGCCTTTCTCACGGAGCGCAAGCCTTAGTCTCCGGCCAATCGTTACTTCTCGACTTACTCACCACCAAATTCGAGGCAGTCCCAGAACCACTCTTCCCAGACAACGCGGATATTGGCTTCCCCACGCTGGTTGAACTTCTCTGCGTACTTCATCTTGTCCGTGACGGCGTCGCTGTGGCTTGAACACAGGAGATGGGTGACCTTCACCGGGCGCTCGATGTTCTTGACGTACGTCCCACCCTCCTCGGTGCAGAGCCGGTTGATTTCCGTGCGTCGTTCGATGTCTTCAAAACCGGACAGTACGAGGATCACCCCGGAGAAGATAGGTAAACGGTGCTTGCGCGTCATCTAATCCGCATTGTGAACGTGATTTAGTGAATGAGCACGCCTGGTATCAAAGCACCTACCAACGCACCTCTTGGACATCTACATCATCCCCCCGCAGCCATATTTCGTAGCTATCCGTCACCCAGGACGGGTGCATTATGGGAATCTTGTTTGCCAAAGCGCACTGGGTGAAATTCACTCGCCGCACTCATATCAGGCCCGTACGTACTCACTTTGTATTTAGCACTTCCGGGTACTTCTGCTACTAGGTGAGTGATGTTGTCTCTCAGGTCACTGTCATATTGAGCTCCAAGTTCAATGGCTTGCTTGAATAGTGTAGTCTACGAAGGAGAGTATATCAATATACCTCACATAACGGTTACATCGGCGAGAAGAACAGGAGGGGATATCAGAGACCATGTGGAAATGTCACTATTGTGTCAGCCTGACGGCAAGACTTCCGTAGCATCGCCGCTCGCTATCACAGAATGCTATTCGAACGTGAGAGATCGTAGGTCTCCAAGTTACAGTAGCGGCTGATATCAACAATATCCACACAAGCTCTACCCAGCGATAACCATTTCAAAAGTGTACATCACGTGGTGCGGACTTACTTTGTCGCTAATCCCGGTAGTGCAGAGCGTGATACCGCGGAAAGGCCGAGGACAGGACTCAAGAATGCTAGCCTGGGTTTCGCCGAGGACATCTTCATCATCTTGTAGGAAATGGTCAGAGGTGGGTGTCCTAGAGGCGCGAGAGTTTGAGGGGGCTGGTGCAGCCGGTCGAAGCTTGACATTTGGTATCTAGAACAGCGAGACAGTCCACATTTTACTAGTCAGCGGCACATTTTGGTATGTACCTTATTTGACTTGTTTCTGCGTCTCATAGGACCTGGCATAATGATAGCACGAGAGTGGGCGAGGAGTGTAGCAGGGTTCCCGTGAGACTTGAATCAGGGGGTCAACTTAGGGTATCGCGTGAATCCCAGCAGAAATCGTTAAATGTGCTCTAGTTTTCCATTCTCCAGCTGGAAACCAGAAAGTTAACGGCAAAGCAAGAGGATGCGCGAGAACCTCGAACAGACTACCAAACGCGTGAGTCGCGACGAAATGAACCGCACGCGTGCCACTTTCGCGTCGACTTTAGGGCCGGGCAACTCGTGCCGTTTGGGGACTTCGTCTTCAGCGTCGTCAAGACCTGCTCATCGTCTCTGAAAATGCTGCCCACATCTCTTTCGTCACGGACATGCGCCCTATTCACTCGCAATAACACTTTCAATACTTTCCGCACTGTAGCAACTGCGGCCCCGCCCCAGAACGGCTCCGCCAGCCAGGCCGAACCAAACACCCATTTCCGCATCACCCTCCGCCGCTCCGCCATCTCTCTAGCTGCCAACATCAAAGGCACTCTGGCATCGCTTGGAATACACAGACGATTTCAAACTGTTTACCACCCACATTCACCGGAGGTAGCAGGCAAGATCCTGGCGGTCAAGGAATTGGTGGCGGTAGAGAATGTTCCTGCGTCCGCTGTGCGCACCAAGACGGAGCAGAGGCGAGAAAGGAAGGCACCTAGGGGATATGCAGTAGTGGGGTCTAGATTGCAGCCCGAGATATGAGCTGAGGAGGGTATGTGATAGGATGTTCGCTGACGCTGTAAGTCTTGATTATTGTTACGACCAACGGGCGCTTACACTCTAGCAGCATTTTCGTCGTGCTCTGGGTCTATTTGGGCCATGTATTATTGCAATCAATACTTTGGGGCAGACTTTATGGATTCCCTACATTGATCATTTGTCCGTTATGATAGTCGTGACATGGCATATGAGACTACAGCCTACGGCACTGCTCGCCGCTTTCATGACGAAGTAGCTCCAAGTTCGTCGAAGGCGAGAGCGTATCTCTAGGGAAACTGCTCTTTCCTTTCGCACTGACACTTATAGCGATCCTGACGCTATCAATGGGACAAGACCATACATACTCGGGCTCCGGACCCTTCAACTGCTTCATTGGAACAATTCTGGGGATATCAAAAGTCCAGATCAATTCCCTGGACGATGGACGAGCAGCTCGTGAGAGGTAAAGGAGCAGAGCTGTTGATACATTGCTCACGAGGAGGTAGACACCATCATTAATTTTTCTGAATAGACAGGTATTGAACTCCCGAAGTGCGTGGATGACCTTTTCTCTACACGTGGAACACCCAAATTCTGTCCACTTCAGCGACATCAATGCGGTGTTCGTCAGCAGCTCCGGCAACTCCGTCGACGCGCATGGCATCTTGCTGAGCAGTTCGTACGCGAGCTCGCGGTATCTGCCTACTTTTCTATGGAGCCTTGTCTTCCGCACGATTGCATTGCTGCCAGTAAATCCGCATGTGGTGCACCAAAAACCTAAGTCCCGCGTGAAATCCACCTCCCAGGTGGTCTCGTCGTGCACCACGAAGTCGGCGTATTCGTTGCACGTAGCCACGTAGTCCAAGAGCTGAAACAACACCGTTGCTGGGATGTCATCAAGCTCTATGGGCGGCGTCCCACGGCTGAGGTCGAGTCGTTTGTAGGAGAGGATCTGCCTCGCTGAGGTGCGCGCCTCTGCGCCCAGGCGGAATCGGCATGCGATGGCGAAGACACGGAGTGGCTCCCGCTCGAGGAGCTTACATTCCATGAGTGCTTTAATGCAGAATGCGCGCGCGCCTTCCATGAGGTACTTCGACGCTGCAGTAAGGACGCGGCTGATCTCGTCCGGCGTCTCCATGATCGGGTCGATCGTCGGGTACATGATACGGAAGAGTCGTTCGAGCGTCCCCGAGTCTTCTGGGAGGCGCACAACGGGGAGGCCGTCGTAGACATCGTCGGCATCGGTGGGCATCGGTGGGAGAGGGAGGTCGATCAAGCCTTCGAACACCGGGGATGCTTCCCCGAGTATGGCTTTGTGCAAGCGGAAGTTGATGTTGTCTGACGAACGGATAACGATATCGGCATTGGATTTGTTGAACGTAGGAGAATCGGAGGCCATGATCGCAAGTTGGAGAGGACTAGTGTGGCACTTGGATCTCGCTCAGGCTGCTCGACCCGGAGCTCCGATAGGTAGGCTAATCACTGGCGTTGATCATGGCCCATATACATATTTCGCCAGGCTCATTCCGTCCGTCTACAACAGGCATTCGTATGCCTCTCGATAAAAGCCTAACTATTTAAAGCAGAGTCCACAGCATATAGATGGCTATTCCGATTGATCGAGCCCGTAATTACACGGAGACATGACGTAGAGTGAAATGCGCAATGTGCGAGCGTGATCGTATCATACTGTATGAGGTATCAATGATCAATGGCGATACGACGTACCTATAAGATCAAGCAAGGCTCCTACGGTAGACAAAACCGTCAGAGCACCGTACATATACTCGTTGTTAGATACCCGCTCTCGTAACGTCCTTCCGATTAATGTCGAATATTCTACCATTGAAATGAACGGACAGGTTTCCGCACGAGGCCCCCCTTTGTCTTTAACTTTGCGTACGTCAAATTTCGGCCATTCAGGATGGGACAGAACCTCCTTCGTCAACATAGGAGATAGTTTCGGCGATTAGCGTGGCCCGCTCTGGGTAAGCAATCACATAAGCCCATGAACCACTTTGCCCAACAGCCCTCAACAGCCTCTCCATTATCTGATCGCGCGCTAGATTTGAGGGACCCACACAGGAAGGTACATTGAACAAACGGTGAAGAACCATTGACAATAACCCTCCTCTCACCTCCCGAATTACCGATTCTGGCGGCGGCCTGCAGGGGATTGACCTCCGGGATGAGGCAAAGCATCGGACTATCACCAGGTCAAAACTGACGGAGAGTAGATACAAATTGCGTCCTTGTGGTCATGGCTCCACGCGATGGCGAAAATCCGAAGAGACTCTCGCTCTACGAGGTTGTGCTCATAAGCGCTGTAATGCGGAATATTCTCGCATTTTGCATAATGTGTTTCCCGCCCATCTTGGAACGAGGTTAGTCTCCCCAGCATTCGATCAGTATTTAGGGTGGAATCATTGGGCAGATAATGGGACAGACCTTGTCGAGGACTTTTGTAATGTTCTGGCACCTTAACATACGAAAAATTATCACATATTTCGCGGCATAATGATGAACTGCTCCACATCGCTTCAATTCTGGGAATGCCAACGGAAGCATGATTGGTGCAAGCTAATACCAGCGGGATCGACCGGAGGACGTGGTGTCGGGTGGTGCGGTCCTATTGAGGGCGGTCGTGGGCCCGAACCAGGGGTGACTACCTAATGACCCCCGCAGCCATGAGTCTCAGTGAGACTGGTTTGCCCCCGCACCTTCTCAATGATGCGATACAACTAGTGAACCTGCCACTTCAACCAGTGATTGCAACGATCTATCTTGTTCAATCTCATGAGAGCCGTGTGAAATGAGCTGTATATCTTCTGATCTAAGTAGCGATTGGGTCGGTTTGATAGAGGCAGAGACGCGGCTCGCTGAGTTCTCATGGTTGGTGTGCCGATACAGCACGAGAGTGAGGCCGAACGCTTCAATGCGAATGATTAATGATCAAGGCATCGGGAAAATCTTACATCTACTTTGGCGCTGCTTTTCCTGCTTTGGGCTACCAAAGCAGGAAAGCGATGAAATCCCAGTCCCAGGGGACTGGGATTTTCCCGATTTCATCGCTTTTGGGGCGCTTATCGACCAGAAAAGACGTAAAGGCGGCAAAAGCAAACACGAGATTTTACTGATGCAATGTCGAACATTTGCCCACTACTGTCGTTCGACCCTCAATGCAAAACGGACCCTCAATGCAAAATCGCGCATAGAACACGCAAATCTTCTTATTTTGCCATAATTCTTGCACCATTCGATCCGCACTGCCGTTTTGCATAGATCTAGAGTATTTGTATGAAGCGATGTGCAGTGCTTCAGAGTCACTACGAGAGATATGGCCGAAGCGTGTTCGGAAAGTGGCAAAAATGAACACATATCATCAGATCCAGCCCGATCTCCTGGGCCTATTACCCTGAGGAACTTGTACTAATATCTACTCCATGGGCCCTTTACAATGGCGCATACGTTACATTCATAGGACAAAAGTGTCGAGCTATGACGGAGAGTTTTGTCTTGAGCGTGACAAACGCCAGCCACATAGCTCAGGATGGAAGTCACGCAATCAAGCTCCGACTCACTTGTACTTACCCATGGCGTTGGCGGTTGCTCGGCCAGGCTGCGCGCTGCGCTGCCCGAAGATTGCCGTCGGTCAATCCCATGGGCACAGTGTGACACATCGTGACAAAGTTTTGCATTACCCCGTCAAAACCGACTCTTTCGACCGGAATGTTTCCGAGAGGCTCAGTTCCTTGTATATTCTCATTGCTACTAGCTAGATCGATAGCGAAGACACCGGGCTACAGACTGGTCAAGATTTTACATCCATACCCTTTCTAGCGGCCGAGATATATGACGTTTTAACCAAATTTTGCATTGAGGGTCGAACGACAGTATACCAAGCAGAGAAGAGACTCCCTGCGCCTGAACGCGAGACTGGGCTTGCCGTATTGCTGTCGACTTCTTGTCGTCCTTTGACCGTAGCGTCTCAGGAACTCTGTCACGTTGTAATGAGAGCCGGGCCGCTTCGGTGAGTTGTATCCGCGTACTGATCTCACTTTGGGAGAGGGGTCAGACACATGATTCTAACTACCAAAACCGACCGGAAGATCTCGGGGACTATGTGAAGTGCCCTCATCGAATCTACAATCCGAGAGTTCGCTGACCACAAGATCAGCTCTTTGTCTCAGATGATAGCCGCCCGAAGATAAGACAATTGCTTCTTATCCCCACTCTCAGTGCGCAATTTAGTATTATATCCGTCCTGTCTTAGAATAGCGGCTAACGCGCCACACCAGTAACTTCAGGTGACACGAGCCCGCTTCGCGTACAACCACGCCCAGGCATGACGGTATGGTATCGGATTGAATGTCACCGGAAATGTACGGTCTATAGCCACTTAGAGCCACGGAAAGCTTCCTCACATAGACCGCGTTCTCGACTATGACGAAATGACCAAGCATACATTCGAAAAGTGAGCAGAGCCTTCGTAACCTAATATGACTCCCGCTTTTGTCGTACAGGACTCCCACACGTCTGTCAATAAATGCGCACATGCGAGAATGAGCAAATAAGAGGGACTCTCTTTGAGTTCCAGTCCTCGGAGAGCCCTTGCGTAGTTTCGATGGACAACTATCCGCACAACGATTCCCCTCGACCGCGGCGCCAACTATCGTTTATGAGCGCCCCGCGCGTAGAGCACTCCCCAGTCCCCCGAGACTCAGTTGCCCAGAAGGTGTATCGTGCGATGGTCCGTCCTGTCGTTCTCAGCGAACGTCCGGAATTATGTACCTGTAGTTTCAGAATGGTGAAACGAACCCGTTTACCAATCGCGCATACAGCGAACGATACAGGGACTTGTTACGTGGGCGAAAGAAGCTACCCTTCCACCTGAAACTCGAAGAATTTGTCGAGATGGTGAGCATTCTGCAAGACTGTAATTGCATTGTGGCAGGTAGAGATACGATCCCCCATCACGTGATCGGAAAGTGAACGCAAGACATCCTACTGATTATTGCACAGTACTGTGGAGCACAGATCCTGATCGTCGAGGGCGAAACCGGCTGCGGGAAAACAACTCAGTAAGTCTCATCTAGGACTCCTTTGTTAAGCTACTGAGTAGGCTATCTTCCCAAAGAATCCCGCAGACTATTTGCCATCATGATCTGCCTCATGCTAGGGGCAAGGTAGTAGCTTGCACACAGCCTCGGCGAATTGCCGCGAGGACATCCGCACAACGTGTTGCGCACGAAATGGACGGTCAGTATACAACATCTGACAGCTATTTGTAAATCTAAGTCCCCAGATTCTAGTGCAACTCGGAGAAGAGGTCGGGTATTCTGTTCGTTTCGAGAATATGACGGACCAGAGGAAAACGTTCTTGAAGTTTATGACGCACGGAATGTTATTGCGCGAAGCCATGACGGATCCTTGGCTCGAGCAGTATTCCACCATCATCGTTGATGAAGCACATGAGCGTACGCTCGAGACAGACCTTCTCATGGGTCTGATCAAGTCGGTAGTCAGACAGCGGCCTGACATGAAGGTGATTATTATGTCTGCGACCATAAACACCGACAGATTTCAACTATTCTTCGCGGACCGTACGACGGGCGAGCATGCTCCCATTTTCAAAATATTCAGCAGGCAGCATGGTGTCGAGACAAGATATCAGGCTCAGCCTGATCCAGACTACGTCAAAATGGCGATTCGGATGGTGATGAAGATCCACACCAGCGAACCGCCAGGAGATGTCCTTCTCTTCCTGACTGGCGAAGAAGAGGTAGAAGAGGCATGTAGAAGAATCAAATCAAAGGCCCAACTTCTCGCGGACCAGGACCCGAGGGGCGTTGGTCCATTGGTTTGCGTCCCGTTTTATGCTTCGATGTCACCCGCCGAGCACAATCGCATATTCAGCACGGCTCATCGCTCTCGTATTGACGGACGACCCCCTGGTCGTAAAATCGTTGTGGCCACTAATGTTGCCGAGACCTCGATCACAATCGAAGGTCTCGTCTACGTCATCGACAGCGGGTATTCGAAGCAAAAGGTATATGAACCCGAGTTGCGAATCGAATCCTTACTTGTCGGCCGTATCTCGCAAGCGACGGCGAAACAACGCAGAGGCCGAGTAGGACGGACTCAGCCCGGCAAGTGTTACCGCCTATATACGGAAGACGAATACAACTATTTTGAGCATCACACACCTCCTGAAATCCTCAGGAGCAACTTAGCCACTGTCGTATTGATGCTGTTCAAGTTGCGCGCCACCGTATGTCATATTTGTGCATCGGTAGTGTTCAAAGACTAACAGTTACTCCGCAGGATATTTCTCGATTCCATTTCATTGATCCACCGTCTCCACAAAGCCTCCAGCATGCGGTTGAGCTATTGAAGGCCCTCGGTGCAGTCCGAGACAACAATCGGCTGACGGCTCTCGGGAAGATCATGGCGGAATTTCCCCTTGACCCCCAGGCGAGTGACGAACCCTCTCATGTACAGTGATTGGGAGGATCTTATGTCTACTTGCAGATGGCAAAAATGCTCATTGACAGCCCGAAGTTCCATTGCAGCGACGAGATTCTCACAATCGTCGCGATGTTGTCCGGTACGCTACAATCCTTCGACTGGGCTCTGTCGGTGCATATGAACGTATTCTCTAGCACCTCATGTGTGGGTTCGTCCGCCGAGCAAGCAGAGACAGGCGGATGCCGCGAAAGCCAGATTATCCATTCGAGATGGCGATCATCTATCATTGTTGAATGTTTTCAACCAATATATTCGTAGTACGTACGAAATATCCGGTCCCACGCTTACTGACGTGCCGTGAACATACTGGGCGCTCGTAGACAAGAATGACCCCGACTGGCCGTACAATAACTACCTTTCTGCGAGGGCTCTCACAAATGCGGAGAGCGTTCGGACACAGTTGAAGCGCATGATGGAGAAGTTCGATATCGAACTGGTATCCACGCCCGAGGAAGGCAGAATCCACCGAGCCGTGAGGAAGGCCTTATGTAGCGGATACTTTTCTCAGAGCGCATTGAAGCATGGCACAACAGGATCATCGTACGGGACTATCAAGGACCAATTGGACGCGGTACTGCACCCGTCGAGCGGTCTCGACCTCAAATGGGCAGATTGGGTGATATATCACGAATACATCCTCACTACGAAGCCGTTCCTCCGGACTGTAACCCGAATTCGGCCAGAATGGTGTGTCGAGCTTTCCACTTGCGTATTCTGAATCTGGGTTAATAGTACATATATTTATACAGGCTATTGAGGTACATTGATGTGGCTACGCTACCTGATGGGGAGGCGAAACGCGCTCTCGAGCGCCTCCAGGTTGAGGAGGCGGGAGTCGGATCTATCAGACAAAGCATTGCCCCTTCTGCCCAGCCTCCACCTTACACGCCTCGTTGAGATGGTCATGTCTGATATTTCGTGATTCTGCCTATCACGTAACAGTAGCTGCGCTTCATCTTGGAGGTTGCCCTATGATACATTTGTGCAGTGTCCCGGAAGAGTACTTCGTGTCTGCAAATCGGATGTCGCTTTGAACGCGCATTGCGTGTAATGCGATACATGTGTGGGCTTCTAACACAGCTTGCACGTTGTGAACCCGTCGGCATAAGTACGAGATAAAGTGGAAGAGGGCGGGCAGAAAGTCGAAACCACTTGAAGTGGACCATCTGAAACGGCAAGCTGAATTATGAACCGGTTATTACAAGATCCTAAATCACATGGAACAAGGAGAAGCGCAGACTAAACAGCGTGCATCAGAACACAGGTCCTACTACCCAGCTCAACTGTAGCCAGCTTCTCCAGGGATCCCGAAGTCTCATGCGACGCTGCGTTCGCGAGCTCCAGCTCCCAGGCAGAAGTAGAGCTCAGGTCCTGCGACGCCAGAGACATCATCGCGAGGTTGTCGAGGATCACCTGGTTCTGGGCCTTCGCCGGGATGGAGGACGCGCCGAACTCGCAAGCAGACGCTTTCGGCGTCGCGACGAACGGCGAAGCGGGCGGGGACACAGTCTGGGAGCGGTCGGCAAAGACCATGGACGCGGACTCGAGTAGCGCTTCCTGTGACTCGCGCGGCACGCTCGGGCTGGAGTAGCGCGACTCGCAGGTGGCGTACGACTCGGCCGAGAGGCTCGCGCCTCCGCCGCTCGTGCGGCTTGTGCGCCCGCCCTGGATGGCGCTGTCCTGAGATCCGATGGAACCGGGACGCGGCTCGAATGCCTTCGGGGAGAGAATGTGGGTGACGTCTTCGTATTCTCCGTCGCGTGGGTCCATGAAAACATGCCATCCATGTGGGGAATAAGAAGCCGGGGGAATCTGGGGAGGCGGCGAGCCTGACGGTGCGTGCATACCGGAAGAAACCGTAGGGAGTGTGACGTGGTCGCCGGAGCCAGGGAGATTGAATGCGACATGCTTCTGCTCTTTGGTTGGTGTAGATCTCCCTCGAAAGCCTTCTTCAGCGAATGCACCTTGGTCGAAGTAGGAACCTCTCTTGCGGCGGTGACGGATCCGCGCGAACACTTTGTACCGTAGACACAACAGGAACAAGCCGAGGGCGCTCAGGGTACTTAAAGTCAACAACGATGCAATAAGCAGTGTCTTGCGTTTCGAGGTGGAATCCTCTGTGACAATGTTGTCGGTCTCTAAGTCAGGATTCGGCAAAGGGACAGCCGACGATGTTGCCGCGGAGTAGGTGTCGTAGGTCCTAGTAAGAGCCGAAACAGGAGACAAAGTGCTGAAGGATGCCGCAGCCTTGTAGACCAATGTACCAGGGCCAGTAGTAACCGGGGTAGCAGTTGGTTCGACGGTAAGTGTTGTGCGTAGGTCCAATTGCAAAGTTGTCGGAGTCGCATCGGGTAGGGCCGGTTCCGGAGTGACAATTGCCGAAGTAGCCGCAGCGAGATCCTTCACATGGACAGAGGGGTGGTGCTTCGCGGAGGACGCAGTCACCACGGGACTCGGCGAGACTGCATGCAACGCAGCCGGCGTAGGGACGAGGGACGCCGGAGAGGTTGATGTGGCAACCACTGTACTCGAGGGCAGATGGATTCGCACAATATCTGCAGTTGTAGCCACAGGTGTGGTCGCAACTTCCCCGAGCGCGCTAGCCATGGTCGGAGTGGCGCTCGCTGAAGTACGGGAAAGCTCGTCGGGGGCAGGCGTGATGGTGCTGGTTCGGCCAGAATCAGGCGGAGTTGGGGATGCCAGAGTAGCGAACGCGTAGAACAGAAGAAAAGAGAGGAATAATATTGTTCGATGGATTGCTCGGTGGCGTAACATTATGCCTCGGAGTGGAAAGATCGTAAGTGCCGTGCGGGCGTGAGGTGAAAGAGAGCAAGCGGTCGAGTACAGAGCCGCAGGCAGACCAGAAGACCAAGGTAGCCTCCTACATATGCTACCATCACTGGCTAACAATTCGAAAATGTCCTTGCCAGCCCCCCAGTCTAAGATCGAACATTCCACTAGCTAGTCAATTTCATGATCCCAGGTTCGCAGCATCGGCCACAACTGCAGTGGTAACTTGAAATATGCCTCTGGTGAAAGATCTCTGCAACTGAACGGAGGAGAAGATGGGCAGCATCTTATGTCTCAGAGCTGCGTTGCTATCGAAAGCAGTGGGAAGTCTTGCTAGAAAAGTTACAAGATAAAGTTTGCTCGACTTGCGCAGTAGACGCGTCACGTGAAGTTGGGAATCCTGCGGTCATCGTGATCATCGTGAACCTCGACGAGCTCAACATCGCTCACAGCGGCGAAGAGAACTCATTCGAGCAGAACAACCTGTATCCGGGCGCCCCATCTGCTCTTCAAAATGTCTCGTATCTGGCAACAATACCTGAACCGCTCCGTCCAGGTCCTGCACGAGAGCACCTCCCGCAGTACGCCGGTCTCTTTCCCCTCCTCGTCATACACCCACCGACCCGACGTCCACCCATAGTGTGGCACATGGCCGGCACAAATGAGCCCTCGCGCGCGCCGCGCACCCTCTTCCGGTTCATCTCGCGCGACGACCTGCACAACTTCGCGATCGGTTGCGACGCGGACATCGGCGGGACGTCGACGGCGCGCTTCGACCTGGACGAGACCAGCGTGCTCCCGGGGGCAGACGGCGCGCCTGACGTTGTGCGCCCGACGGGCAAGTTCTGGGGGAACATGAGCCTCGAGGTGCGCCGTGGGTTCGAGGGCAGGATCAGGGCGGGGTACGCCGGGTTCCGTAACAAGGTATGGCGCGCTGCTATGTCTAGTACTAGTATGCCTCTCCTTTCCGTGGCTTGACTGACGCGAGAATATGACAGCCTCGCACGTCGCTCTTTGGGACGATTCTCGACGACGTGACGTTCCACCGCTACCTCGCGCTGCGCGTGCGCGCGGGCGGCGCGCCGGGCCTGCGCAACTCGTACTACGTCAACATCCAGACGGAGGGCCCCATCACGGCGGACCTGTGGCAGCACCGCCTGTTCTTCCGGCGGACCGACGGCGGGTGGGAGGACGTCTTCGTGCGCAGCCCGCTCCGGCTCCACCCCGCGCTCACGCACTGACCGACGGGGCGCGCAGATCGACTTCAACGACTTTGTGCTCACGAACGCGGGGCAGGTTGTGACGGGCCGCGTGGAGATGAACCGCGAGCGCGTGCGCACAGTCGGCATCTCGCTCCTCGGCGGGAACACGCACCAGGCCGGGCCATTCGAGCTTGGCATCGACTCTATCAGCATCATCAACGACGAAGACATCCCCGCATTCTCACTCCGTATGTCCGGCCGTGTTCGGTCCCACACTGCGCGCTGACCGCATCTCCATCGCGCAGAATTGCCGCCTTCACTACAAGAAGCCCCGAAAGAGGGTACTGAGAAGGTGGGCCTTGAGGAGCGGGAGTTGTCCGAGAAAGAGGCCGCCGAGCACACGATTCCGCGGGCATAGGAGTTCCTAGGATCCCAGGCTGTGGCCGTCTATCTGCACGTCCAAGTACACGGGCGTAGATTGGGAAGGGTGATGAGCCGCAGCTTTCTAGTGTGACATTGGCTCGACACACTATGGTCCTAGCCGATATTCTTGCTACGTTCGCGGGTATCTGGCTGCTGCCAAGCAGAGACAACTCTGTTCCCCCGCATTGCATCAACGTCGGTCCCTGAGACCTGTACAAATGTGATAGCCTACAACAATGCGATAAGACACCGCCGGCTGTCTCTTCGTACTTGGAAAAACATAGAGTTTCGCCGTAATCATCAGATAGTGTCTATCTAGGTGTCTTCCTGCTAGTTGCTGTATCTTATCTGCTTCTGCTATCAGCATCAATCGACGCATTATATTGACAAGATGTCGATATTCATTCTTGTGTCGCCTGTTGAGCTAGTCACATGGCAGATCTCGGCGCACCATCATTTCCTCTCTTGCACATCATGGTGTGATGCATACACCGAAACTTACCAACGTGTCCACACATCTGATCACACAGATGGCCCTGGCGGTGGGCGCACGCAGGGCGGCATTTGCAAAGGACAGACGATCTGACATTTATGAAGTGAATGTAGCATATACCGTTTTGTTGCGCGAAAAAGGTGCGCGACTAAATCCGTGAGTCTAAATTCCAAGTAAGTACCGAATCCGATAGTGTGTGAACGAGAGTGGGGGGAACGCAGGCGAGATGCGGGGGAAAATCTGAATGCTATACATAGAACGGAACACAGCAAAGTGACAGGAGATCGAACATGTCAACGGCGGAGGTAGCGCCACAGCCCGAACCGTGTGTGGTATAGGGTGGAGGACGAGGTCGTGCATGGAAGGTATCTGAGTCTGGATGTTGAAGTCTGAATGATATCATGGAGGGAAGGAAAATCAAACAACCACACAGCCAGAACAGCACCCCGCAGACGCATCGTCTGGGTGCCCGTTCGCTGCGTTGAACACGCCCGGCGCACCCGGCGCGTTCGACTGTCCTCCGGGACGGCCTGTCTGTTGCTCCTGTGATAGCCCAACCCGTCAGCAGCGGATCCATCTGTGGATCACAGACTGTCATTACCTTATTGAACCGCCTAATCTCACGGACGAGCTCATTGAATGCTTCGTCTACGTTGATGCGGAGCTTTGCGGACGTCTCAATATACTTGCAGCCAAAGTGCTTGGCGAGATCGCGGCCCTCTGCATGGCGTGAGTCCGTGCGAGCGCAGTGTGAGCTGGGGACGCACCGTTCATGCCGACCTGGCGCTCGAACTCCAGATCGCTCTTATTCGCGACGACAATGACGGGGAACGAGTCCTGGTCCTTCACCCGCAGGATCTGCTGGTGGAACGTGCTGATTTCCTCGAACGAGTTCCGCGACGTGATCGAGTACACGAGCAGGAAGCCTTCGCCGGTCCGCATGTATTGCTCGCGCATAGCCCTGCACAGCCGTGAGTTCACGATGATGCCGCTGACGCATGTCGCACGACGCACCCGTATTCTTCTTGGCCAGCAGTATCGAGAACATCGAGGAGTGCGACCTCGTCGTCGATGACGCACTGCTTACGATATGAATCTGCGGATCGTCGTCAGCATCTTCCGAGGAGCGCAGAATTGGGACAGGCTACGAGCGTGGCTGCCGAGGGCGAGCCGCCGCTGGCTCACATGTACAGCAGATTGTGGAACGATAGACGTTCCGACGCGCAGCAGCACGATGATCACCGTCAGGATCGTCTTCGAGGCAGTGTCGGCAGACCAGACTTGAACTTCTTGACCTTACACCAGGCCATAACCTTGACGCGGTCATGACCTGGGGTCAAGCTCGGGTCAGGCGACGCGGCGCCCGGTCAGGTCTCGACCTACTGACCTTGCGGGCTGACCCAGTCAGACCGGGGCATGTACAACACTGCTTCGCAGCGCAGACGCGCGCGGGACTGCCGAAATGGAGCAGCCGCCTGCTCATATGTAATCGGGGGCGAGCGCGGGACTAACCTTCGATAGTGGGATCGTACTCGTCGACGAAGTGGCTTTGAATGAACTGAATCGTCAAAGCAGACTTTCCGACACCTGAGATACACGGATGACTGAGTGCGGACGGGCGGAAACGACATGTTGCTACTCACCACCACCACCGACAACGACGAGCTTGTACTCTCTGAGGAACTGTGCCTGATGCGAGTTCAGCGACATATCTCGCGGGGAACAAGATAGACTAACCCGGGACATGACTGGTCGGCTTGAAGGATTACGAGGGGAAGAAGAAGGGAATTACAAGTAGAAGGACGAGTGAACCCGTCTAAAAGAGATGGGACAAGAGCATTGCAGTGTTATGAGACTGTTCCCCAAATAACACCAAACACCGTACTAGCCGGGCCGCCACTTTCCATAATTGGACGAGTACTCCTCCGAGACCACCATGATCAAGTTCTCCTGACAGTTGTCTGTTATCTGTTGCCCTGTCGTTTGCAGTCGTCAAGATTCTGCAGCGATGAGAAGCAATGCGCACAGCTGAATTTAACCGCGTTTCTCTGTCCTCGGAATCCTACGAACCAAATGGCACTCCACAGCCAAAATCATCGAAAGACGCTGCCCGCCATCTGTAACACTGTATCATCCGCATCGGGGACATCTGTATCACTGTTATGCTTGAAGCGCTGCATGGTCGACCAGGGCTACGAACACGCAATCTTTGTCTTCAGAAACTATGGTTGAATATGGCTTTGCAACCTAGAGTCCTCGGTGTGGCCAAGCATAACATGCCGCTGCGCGGCGGAGCTCCGCGTCCGCAATATTGCCCCGGCAAACCCATTATCTGACGAATGTGGCTGACGGCCACCATTGATCATATCAGATGCCCCATGTCAGACGGAGATGCTCTGGTTGCACCTCCCTATACGTCACTTGTCAACATAGCAAGTCTCCTACCCTTGCATCGGGCACTGCGCCCCGCACATGGATTTGAAATATCACTACCTGAGCTCTCGGGCTCACGTCAGACTGATCCCCCGTAATTGAGCTTCCAATTTGAAGACCGACCACATGCGGCCTTAGAACTTCGATAACGATCCGGGGAACGTGCATGCACAGCCTACACAAGTATTCCATACATCTGCATCGCTGTCTTTCGCACCTTGGTCCTCCGCGATACACGGGCGTGCAGTGTCCCTTGCCACTGGCTGTCTGTCCTCCGATGACTGACCACAGCCAACGTCACCTGCTTGACTCGCAAGCACGGCGCCCACAGGACGCTCTTACGGCCATTCATCTAGAAATAGCCGTACACCGGCTTCGGCGACGGTGACGCGACGCGCAGCGCAAGCACGCCCGATCTGTCCTGTCCCCCATTAGGCACAGCAGTGATGCCGAATGACCCCGCCGTCGACGCCTTGCTCGACTGCCTGCTGTGTGTCGGCGTTACGAACGGGTCCGCATACGCACTCGGCGCGCGATCTGGCACCGGCGTTCGCGAGCGCACAGCTCTAGGGTTCTGTGGCAACCCGATGAGCGGGGTTCCCGCGCGACTGGTCCCGCTGGGGAGCGGCGTGCGCGAGCGCGGGTACAGGACGTGCGGCGCGAATTGATCCACCGAGCGCCGCACCCGCAGCTCCGGTGTGGACGGTATGCGGCGCATGGCATCGGTCGGGAGCGGTGGCGGCGGGGCGCTCACGGCGACCTCGTCAGAGCGAGTCCTGCTGCGTGAGCGCGAGCGATTGCGGGTGGAACCCATCATGATGGACGTGCTTGAGACGTTCGCGCTCGCGTTTACGAGGTGTACGGTGGAGTGATCGGCGCTGGACCGGCTGCTTTCGTCGCTGGCGTTGGTGGGGGAAGCGGCTTTGGGTAGAGGCTCGTCCTGCTGACGTCCGTGGAATGTTGTAACGCTGGCAGACTGCATACCTGCCGATGGCTCAATGGCGAATGCAGGCAGCCGTGGAACAGGAGGCACAGGGCCATCTTGCACGATCGACGATCGATTCGTGTACATGGTCAACAAGGAGTCGTGCGCTGAGTCGTGTCTCGAACGACCCAAGGTTGTCCTTGATTCCGCTATCGACGAATTGCCCGAGCGGACAGATGGGGACCTTGCCACGGCCGCCCTGGGTGTCGTTGGCTGGACATCGGCCGTCGGAGTAGGCGGTCTGGCCAGCAGCACTTCATACGACGACTCGTGCACCAGCTGCGAGCGATACTTTCTGCGCGGGGGCGGCAGACCTTCAGACTGGCGGATTTCGCGCGGGCGAGGTGTCCGCGGGTTCGAAGGCAGCCCTGGGCCAGATAGCATTGCATTCAGCTCTGCCACGGACGATATCGTCTGTTCCAGTAGTGGCGCGTCTTGTCTTTCCACCGCAATGGGTTTTCCAATGGATAACCTAATGCTCGGACGCTTCGCCATCAGCTGCTTGACCAGGGTCCCCGTTCTTTGTAATGTTCCACGCCGTGAGCCAGGCTTTGCGATAGTAGGTAGCCGGGGCGTTCTGGGTGAGAGAGGGACGGGAGGGCTTGGGCCGGAGACTGCCTGAGCGAGGAGCACCGTTTCAACAGCGATAGCGTTCTGCCGCGAAGGAATTATGATCGGGGGCACGCGAGCGGTGCGCGGTGACCGGGGCGTCCGAGGGCTCAAGGGTGAAGTGGGCCCCACCACAGCTGGCGCACGAGCTGCTGATGGACTGGATACCTTGAACTCCTGCACTAACGGAGACTTGCTTCCGGCGAAGAAGCTCTCTGACCCTGTGGAGGCCTGAATCTTGTGAACCGCTTGGTGCGCCGAGAGAACAGGGGCCATGATTCGCAATATGTTCAGTAGGATCATGGCATTTGCAAATCCTGCTCTGTGTGAGTGAACGGAAGATCGGAATAAATGCATGGCACGCACCTAGCGTTGCGGCAAATGCATTTGCGAAGACCATCGCTGGGAACGGGACACTAATCTCATTTATCGACGCAAGACTTATAATGACCATGGGATACATCAGCCCAACGTAGGCTGCGAGTGGTTTAGCAAAATTCTGCTGATATCCCAGAATATCACGCACCGACTGGGTACCTGCCAAACCCTCATCAGCCGTTGGCACAGACAATCACGTAGGTTCCAAGTCTCACCAGAGCATACTCCTCGCAATCGCCGCAATGAACCGATGGTACTCAAGCAGTGATCCCGCTGTAGCACTCCGACGAGCCTCAGGGTCAATATTTACGTGAAGACCATTTGAAATCGAAAGAGTGCCACGGAGGAAAAGGAAGATAAGAACGAAACACACAACAGAGATCAGCGATGCTATGAAAATCTGACCAGTTTGTCAGACATCGTTTCGTACTAGAGATCAATACGTACAGGTGTGAGCTGCAAGACGGTCTCCAGCACTGAATATTCCGGGGAGAATCCACAAGACAAGCCGTTGCGATCGTAGACCGGGTCCAAATCATTCTTAAGGACGACATGTGGAATGATGCCTGTCACATCATGAGATTCGCGGCCAGCTCTGCATTATCATGTAAATACGTACCGGAGATCATAGCGCTGACCCAGCCAAACGTGACTGTAGCTCCACAGCACCATGTCGGCAGACGTTTCCGCAATACCAGGGAATTGAAAGTGTGTATCGCAATCGCGGATGTGAAGTACGAATTTGCGACCCCGCTGATCTGGCCGATCATACCTGGACGTGTCAAATATGAGCTCAGCCCTTAGCATGTCCCCAAGAGACGCTGACCCTGTGCCGTGCATAGCGAACCTATATCCAATGCAGCAGCTGAGCACGATCATGACACCTATATATCTTGATTTTGCGCACCTCTCCGCACACCATGAATCAAAATCCATTGTATGTCCAGGGCATTGGCGGTACTGTATATGAAGTTGCTCAAAAGAAGCGAAGCTGTATAGGCGCCAAGTTGCGTGCGGAAGAAGAATCTCTCTCGTGGCTCGTCCCCAAGGTCGGCGCTTGTGTACCAATGGGTAAGGGAGCCCCAAGAGAATCGGAAAAATACATGGAAGACAGCAATCATTGACAGAAATGCAAAGAATACAATCGCCTAGGACAAATAGAACGTCAGCGACGCACGCGAAGGTGAGGTATCTCTTGATGCTCACAATGAGTGTCTGGGCCTGACCTGGCAGGTAGGCGAAGAAGACTTGTGCTGAGGGCATAGTGAGTGGACCGGTCTTGTGGGACAGCAAGTAAACTCCAGAACGAAAACAGAGTCAAAGAACTCGAAGCTGTCTCAAAGACGTGGTGGGGCGGCAGGTCACGCGAAGTGGTACAAAATGCGAGGCCGCCTGCGCCTGTTCGTCAAACGGTCTGGCCACGCAGACGAAAAGGACCCGGCCCAAGAAATAGTACACAAGCAGCAGGGATGAAGAGGATCCCTAAAAATGGGACGAGCGCAGCTTCGAGGAAAGCCAGATATCGGCGTGGGTTATGAGCCAATGACAACCGTGGCAGTACCATCATGACAGGTGATCCCGGGTCATGTCGCTGCGCGACCCATCTGCAGAAAATAAGCGGAGATGTATATCATTTTCTTTCACAGAACTGGCAGAACGGTGGACGAAGGATGTACTGGTGCTTCTCTGCGGGTCGGCTTGGATGTCTCTGTCGGGTATGGTGGCACTACCGGATTTGTCCGTGACCCGCGTCTGTGCGCTCGCGACGACATGCCGAGTCGACAACACCCTTGTCCATTTTGATCTGGGCCTGTGAACTATCACACTCCGGTAGGCTCTGATGTCAATTACTGTGACGCTTAGATCGAAACTTTCCGCAGGAGTGCCTTGCATCATGGAGGGAACCTGACTTCCCGGGTGTGGCGCTCCCGAGAACGGGCTTCAGCGCGATATGGTCATTCCAAACCTGAGTTGGTCTGCCGAAAACTACACATTAGGTTTTAGGTGTACTACGGCAAATGTGTGACGGCGTGAATCGAAGTATGAGAATGATCGGTGTGAAGACGCTGCGAATATGATGGCTGACGTGCGCAGTAAGACCTGTCGTTGGGACCGTTGAGAACCAACTTCCCGTCGACCGATCAAATCAACAAGTTGCATCCACTCTACGTTATACGAATGAGCTCGGCCGTGTGCACGTTACGACGCAGATTCATAATGTCCGATGATTCCGACCGATGGTCGACCCCGCAGAGTTGCTATGATTCCTTCTTCGGGACAGTGGCAGACATACCCGCTCGACCACGAAAAATTCTTCCGCCACTCCGGGTACATTCTCGCGGATCAAATGTTGGATCAAGGACTTCTGCCTCAATTTCTGGCTGACATCGTCGACAAGAGCACTCCAAAATCCACAAATAGAGTTGCGGGTACCGAAATAACTGTCGTTACAACACGTTCCGAATGGATTCCGCACCGTGCAGCCGAGATATACGGTAGGTTTGCAGAAGGTAGGTTTGCAGAAGGCTAGATCGGTAATCCCTACACTGAGTCAATAGATTCATTATACTGCTACACTATGGCCTATATCGGTCTCACTGGTACTTCTATCTGGTCTACACGGTCTTCGACGTTCCGCAGGTGACGGCTCCTTGCAACCCAATAGCATTGACATTGACGTCGTCCCCGCAAACAAGCTAAGTCTTCGTGAAGAAACTCGCAATCCCCTCTTTCGCTCTCTTTTTGTTAGCGGGTGGCGCGTCCGATGGCCGTATCTTGCGCTGTGGCGACGCACCATCGCTCTCTCTTGCCAAATCTTGTGCGAAATGAAAGTCATCATGCTCCACGCGCAGCCTTGCCAAGGCTTCCTGCCGGATCGCGTTGCCAGCGCTTGCGTCAGCGTCTGCCAGTGTAACGCGCTTGCCGCACCGGTCGCACACGAATGTCTCGCTTTCCGACGTCGTTGCCGTTTGGAGATCAATGACGCTTTTCGATCTTCGCGTAGAAGAGGATCCCTGTGGGACTTCGAGCGACTCGCTCCTCTCTCGTGCTCCTCGCTTGCGCTTCAAGCCAGATGGTGGTGCACTACTTAAGGAGCCTCCGCTGACCGGTGGCCGTGCTTTGAGGAAGCCCTCTATGTTACGCTGCCCAGCTTCCGAGAGCTCGATGCCTGTGAACGACAGCTGGACGTTTGTGATCTTGATAGGAGCTGTTCTGCTGCTGTCAGTGCCGACCAGCTCCTTCCACAGCTTGTCCCCCGCTGCTGCAATCACATCTACTGTGACGTTCCTTGTGAATGGGAAGGCAGCTTGCTTCGATCGAAAGGAATCGTAGCCTGCGCATGATCTCTGATGGTGAAGACAATATTGTGCGAATATCACTGGAACATACCCTGTCTCACGTGTAGGACAATCGTCTTCGGCCAGAGTGTCGGTATGTTCTCCCGTGCCTCATTCAGACGTAGAGCCAGCTCTGCTGCGAGTACTCTGATCCAATGGTGACCCTGGCTAGGTTTGGTGACTGGGTTCAGAAGATTCTTTGACGCGAGCATGCTCTTGTTGACAGCCGATTTCTCTTTCACTAAAGGATAACACACCAGAATTCAGTCTATTCCAGCGCAACTGGCCTCATAGGAGACTCACCTTCAGAGCGATCAACACCACTATGATGTACAATTAGTCACTGCACGTGGCATAGGCCTGCGAAACATACCGTAGGATCTCATATACCCAGATTGAATCCTCTCCAAACTTGCGTTGCATCTCGTCTGAAATCCATATCAAATATGTTATATAAGATGACCGTTTTGATTGAACCAACCCAGACTGATGGTCCTTTGATCACAGTCCAAACTGAGCTTGGCGTATTCCCTCAAAAGATAAAGGTGGGCGCACAGGAGATCCCCCACGGTAGACACATCGTACTCCTGCGCCAGTGCTTTCCCCAATTTTCCGCCTAGGAAGCGTATCTACACAAGTGCGCATTTCGGTTGTGATCGAAATCAGTCAAGGTGAAAATTGTTAGTACCTTCTGGAAAGGCATTGGCCTCAGATAATTCGGGATGGCGGCATCGCGCAATATACTCTAGAAATGAAGGTGTCAATAGGGTCCGTGTGTTATCGTTTCTGCAAGCACACCTGGTTGTTTGGTTTCTTGTAAGAAGCCGTAAGCTAGCGCCGGACCAGGTCAGAACTCCTTGTCTATGGTGGATGGGAACCTCTTCGTTTCACCTTGGCCAAGAATTTGTTTCGCGCGATTCCCTAATGTGATGGTACTCAGTCAGGCGTGCGACATTTTCACGCGTTGAACTTACAGCAGAAAGCGAATAACCCAGCTTTGTGTAAATCTCGTGTCTGATAGTCATCATATACTCCGCCGCAATCGACAAAGCGACATCGTGCCATGTCGTGGATGTGTCATCTTCAGATACACCATCATGGTCGTCAGGCGTTGTATTTGGCTGCACAGTCGTCGAATCTTGGGGGTCATGAACTTCCGCCGGTGACAGTGGGATAACAGTTCCTCGGTTGTCCCAACAGATAGGGGGTGGTGGCGGTAGAGGGCTATCGGCGCCTTGAGGCGCATCTGCGGGTACCTTGGCCAGATACGGATATCTCTTCAGGATTTCCTCTCGTACTGGACGAGTAAAGTCGATGAAAGCTTCGTCAATAGACGCCTTCTCTGTAGGAAGAATGATCAGTCATTCAATCCCGGCCACGCCTCGGACGCGTTGAAACATATTCACCGATCTCCGCGGTCGGCATGCCATCCTTGAACATTTGTATGATCTTCATACTCTCTCGCCTATAGTGGTCCAGGGACACCTGGTGGACACTAAACGTTGAGCAAATGATTCATTCATGGGGATGTCACCGGACGCGAGGAAACGCACCTTGTGTGTGTGAGTGTCAGGATTCTCCCAATATCCCGGCTCTTTCTCTCCTTCCTTGTATGTCGCCACATGCACGACCACGAGTTCCGGGCACTTGCGCTTCGCTTCGGTGATCTTCTCCATCCGTGTGATGCCATATGTGCGTGCAGGGTAGTTGACTGCTATCAGCGAGTCCCATTGCTGCACGACCAGTGGAAGTTTCGGGTCAAGGTCAAGGCGAACCTGTTCGCACGCAGCATAGAACGCGTCACTATCACATAACGCGACGACTCGAAGTGGATCCTTGACCCCGAGATTGTGCGACAGGAGATGGCGGTAGGTGATGACTCGGCTGATGTCTTCAAAATCGGTGTCAGTAGCCTTAGCTTTTCCCTTCCACATCGTCTGGTACTGCTTCTAGAGAAGACGAGAGCTTGTACAAAGGTGCGATGGCTGGTGGCTGCGAACCGGTCAACCTGTCGAGCGCGACGCTCATCCGTCCGGGGCGCGTGATCTGAGCGCGTTTTGAAGCACCACGTTCCAAGCGGACATTCTTATGTCAGCTTGGTTTACATACAGACACGACATTCACCCTGTGACCGATATCACGCCCTCACGTGAACCATCACGTGTGTGTGACGCGTTACCCCACATGCACGTGCAACGTCAGTTTCCGTTCCATGCGGACATTCTTATTGTTCCTCTATTTCTATGTTTTTCTATGTGTTTTGTTCCTCTGCTCACATTTTCTACTGATTCCTGTTCGCTGTTCCCTCGCGGCCTGTTGATCTTGTTTCTTTTTCTTGGTATTGTGCTTGTTACTTGTTATGTGATCTGTTCCTGTTGGTAGGTTTCATGTTAGGTTGTCGCGTCCGCTAGGATTTTGCAGCACTAGCAATTCGAAGCGGATTGCCCTGGAAGCGGTTTTTGCCTTGGGTCGGTTCATCAGTTCAGCTCAACCCGCAGGCTGTTGCATAGAAGTAGGCAGTAGTTAACGTTTCGTATGTACGCAGGATATTTACGACACAATATATCTTGCTCGTTTG
>KB445807.1:0-33162 GCA_000320605.2 Gelatoporia subvermispora B
TCCCTGGGGTTTCCCCGCTTAAGCCATTTGAAATTCCAAAACAACGGGCCGAACCAGCCCTCGGATCAAATGATGGCGCTGTTAACGCCATTGGAGGATAAGTAGTGATTGGTAAGGGCGTTTGTAATTGTGCTTACACCTCGGCCTCCGGCCTCCGGCCGTCGGCGCCCGCTGACGCAATTGAGTCGACTAACGTGGTCCTGATGAGTCTATATAAGACGAAACGGGTTTGCTGGGTGGTTCCCCAGCCTGTTGACCCCAAGTCGACCAGATATCAGGAAGTCTTCCAGACTAGGATAAGTATCCATCGCGGCGTCTTCGACGCCGCCACCTAACCCTAACGAAACGGGTTTGCTGGGTGGTTCCCCAGCCTGTTGACCCACGTCGACACTCTAACACAGGTAGTCTTCAAGACTAGGATAAGTATCCATCGCACCTCTCGCTTCGCTCGAGGTGCCACCTAACCCTAACCCAAAGGCCACACCGGGTTGACACCCGACACTTGCCCGCTCACGAAGCATATGGCAGAACGAACTTCACGGAAAAAATCCAGTTTAATGTCATGTCCCCGAATTATAAAATATCCTAGGTATATCACACATGTACAACACTGCGAACCCTACAGCTTCATCAATGCCTTCATCGCGTTGGCCACAGCAAAGCTCGACTTCGCCATAATCTGCCGCGACTCCTTCGTCACCTCAGGCTGCGCCTGCACCTCGCTGAGCTTGTTCGCATGATCGCCTAGTTCGCGCAAAATCTCCTCTCCTTGCTGAGCGGAGTTTGGCGGCAGGTTGTCCTTGCAGACCGCGACTATGCTTGAGACAATCGTGATGATCTGCGTAAGATTCTCGTTCAGAGTCGGTGATGGTGTCGGACTTCTGACGCCCGAGAGAACACTCTGGATGGCGTAGACGATGGACTCCGTCTGCGCCTCGAGGTAGGGCTTTATGTGGACTATTGAGTAGAGCGCACGATTGGATCAGAGGCCGCTCACCTTGAGCTCAGTCCAAGCATCTTCTGGTCCCTCCGCCGGGCCCGATTCGTCGCTCGTGACGTTTCCAGCATTACGAGACGAGGGGTGGTCGAAGATAGGCGGTGGTGAACTTGTGTCCGAGCCCGACATCGTGGCAGATGGAGGCCCACGGCGGTCCTCCTGTGACGAGAAGCGAGACTGTGATGCTGATTCCGGCATTCGAGGAGCTGGCCCGTTCGAGAAGTCCTCGCCGCGCTTCGAGCTCGCACTGCTCGCACCGCGCTGGTGAGACGAACGATACTCGTCTACAGAGCGCAACGATGGCGCGTATCCGTTCGTCGCAGACGTCGGGGTCGCCGTCGACACTGCCCACTGCTCCTGCTCCGTACGGGTCGCCTTGCGAATACACACCGTCTTGCCGATTTCGGTGATCGTCGCGGAGACGTGGCTCGCGGCTGCGTCGAGCAAGCTGACGGGCGACATGCCTGAGCTGGTCGCGTGCGTCTTAGTCGCAGCGGCAAGGTTGCTCAGCGTGGCTTCGGCGCGCTCACGTAGGGTGCGCAGGGTATCGAAGTCGATCTCTGAGCGGTCCCGCCGCGGTTTTCGCTCGAAGGCACGGATGTCGTCGACAATGGCGGTCACGGCATTAATAACAGCCTTCATTGGCGTCAAGACACGTGTGGGCGCATTGGACCGGCCGGCGGTAAGAAGGCTGTCGATTGCGGAGACGAAAGCGGTAACGTGAATATCCAACAGGCCGCCATCAGGTGAAACAGGCAGTTGATCATCCATCTTCGGTGCTTGCAGGAATAATTGTGACGTGGCTACTCAAGTAGGTGAGATATACTCAAGTAATAGAAAAGATCGAGACGCACCTTTTACACTCCTCAATTCCGTCTTAGCTTGCTCATATTTGCGCTTGTACTCCTTCAGCTGAGAGTCAAGCTCCCGGATCAGGGCAAGGTCCGAGTCCTTCGATGCCATTAGCTCGTCGTTCCGGCGGGAGAGTTCGGATAGCTCCTCCATGAGGCCCTCCATATCTGAGCGCAGTTGATCCAAGATGTCCGGATCGGTCTGCAGAGAATGAGAGTCAAGATTGCGCGACGTAGTTGGAAGACGCACCTGTCCGCCTCCTCCTTCTGCCTCCAGACGCTCGCACCGCTCACGCAAAATTTGGAGCTCATCCTCATCCTCCAGCGATCGTCGGGATGCGATCTCCTGGTCCCTCGTCCGGTCCTCCCGCAGCGCCTCAAGCTCTTGCTGCAACGTCAGCATCGCTAAGCTCTTCTCCTCGGCGACCTGTCAGAAGCTACATTAGCGGTTAATATGTTGTGATACGGCGTGTTACTCACCCTTCGCAGCTCCTCTAGCTCGTCCTCCAGCGCCCTCACCCGCTCCTCGCTCTCTGCCCACTTCTGTTCCCGCTGCTGTGTGTCTTCTACCTCACGCTCGAGCCCCGTGATCCGCTGCTGCATCGTCGCAATCTTGAACTCGTAGTCCCTCCGCAGCCGCTCCGAATCCTCCCCTCCTCCCCCTCCACCTACGCTCACCCGTCCTCCGCCCAGCATTCGCGCTCCGATCGCGGCGACGCCTGTTGAGCGGTCTGATGCGACTGACGCGCGCCCGAACGACATCTTGTCGAAATAGTCTTCCCCACTGCGCCCCGCGCCGTCTTCATCGTCCGCATCTGCCTGCAAGCGCGCACTGAGGGCACTGAGGCCGGCTAGACCAGCTAGGCCACCAGGGGACGGACTCCGCGGGCTCAGCTCGCCGTCGTCCGTGTCTGTCTCGCGGCCGGGCCCCCGTGCGCGGTCGCGGTCGTCGATGGCAGTGCTGCCGCTCTCACGCACCTCGCGGCCGTACGGCACCTCGATGTCCTCTTCCGCGATCGTGCTCTTGTTCGGGATCACCATCCCCATGCCCGCCGTCGCGCTCTGCGCCGCGCTCGCCGCCGTGCTCTCGCTAGTCGTGCTCACGCTTTCACTCGGCCGCCGCCCGATATTCGCCCCCGGCACATCCTCCGAGCGTCGCCCGCCAATATCCTGCGAGGGCCGTCGCCGTTCGCCGCCGTACAGATCCGTAGACGGTTTTCGCCGCGACATGGAGGCAGTGGCTGCGTTCGCCGGGTAGGTGTCCGCTCCGCCATACGCATCTGCGCTCCGCCGCCCCGTGCTCATGTCCTCACTGGGGCGACGCCCGGACGGGCTGCCCGTGTACCCGCGGTCGATGCTCTCGGAACCACGGCCGTTGCGCAGCGAGCCGGGTTGAGTCGCCTTGGAAGACCGTGGAGCGTTGGGGAAGTCGGGCGAAGGGTAGTCGTCATACGTCGACTGCGGGGAGGTCATCGTCGCGCCGTCGAGGGGCTGAGGGCATGGTGAGACGATCAGCGGTAACACGAGGGAGAAGGCACTCACGTCTTCTTTGAATTCAGGGTATCGGCGCGCCAGTTCGTAGTACACATCGCTGGACAAGTCCTTGAACCTGCCCGTTGGCAGCGTCGCGAGCTTCTGCCGTGCCTGGTTGCGTTTCGGATGGAAGTCGTCTCGGACGGGAAGGAATGGGACTGCCAGCGCGCGGTCAATGGGACGTACGACGTACACGGACTCCGTACGTACCTTCATTATCCGTAGTGTTATTCTTTCGCCGTACAAGTTCGTCGTATACGTCTGTCGAGAGTTCTTGGAACTGCTGCCGCGTAAGGCGCGTGAGCTTCTGGCGCGCAGTTGAGCGCGAGTTGGCGGGTTCTACAGTGCGCGATTAGATCGGAGTGATGATGCAAAGTGTAGGCCACACCTTTGGCAAGGTACGATGCGAGATACTTGCTGAGCTCGTCAAAGTGGGTGCGTGCGATGGTGCGCGGGTCGGAGGGGGCGAAGGACGGCAGAGGCTGATCTTTGAGTGGTCGGAAGGAGTCTGTGCGATAGTTGGATATACTAGAGTAGGTAGTATTAGTTGGAGACGAAGCCCGTGTCGAGCCTGCACGTTTCATGGTGGTATGGTATTCAAGACTTGGATGTTATGGTGATATGGTATTCTGGTATTCAAGAATTGAGGGATATCAGGCCTTCGTCGGGGTATCGGGTGAAACTGAAATTCGCGAGCGCGGAGAGCGGTAGATAATGCAGAATACAGCAGGTCTCTCTCAGGAACAGGCGAGGCGAGAATGCATGTGGCACAAGCGAGCTGCGAGAAGGACTCGGGGAGGATGGCAGCGGAAGTAGTCTCGCGCTGCAAGCCTCGCTGTAGCCTGCAGGCAACCATCTGCTCTCTCACGTGCCGCTTTCGCACGCACCTGACACCTCCCACGGGTCGACACTTCTCGCTCCGGTAACTATTGGAGTTACATTTTAACTCAACGTTGACTCGGTCACCCACTGATGGTCTATAATGAATGTTTGAAGCTATGCGCATTCTGCATCGTACAAAACTCTGCACATTGGCTTTTCTCGACGTCCACCCAGCCCCTCTCGATTAATCCCGCGCATGATCTCTCCAATACTCCGTGATGGCAACTTACATCTGAATCAGGTCTCATCTCGGACACTTGTCTACACTACACAGCTCGACAGATTGCTCGTGGCATCCCAGACGCTGCGTTCAGAGCCAATGACTCTGAACCGTTCCCATAGCTGCTGATTGACTGAAAGTTGACCGCGTCAAACTGTTGCGAAAAAAATCCCACGAACTGTGGGTGCTAAGGCGAAGACAGAGGTGAGACTGCAAGCGTGCTGTACATGTTTGATAGAGCTAAGTTTCCTCATCAGCTGGGGGCTCAGAGTCGTGCCGGAACACGGTGCGGGCGATTCCAGCACTACTGAGGCGACGCGAAGCTACTTTCACTTTGGCACGGTTCGCGTTCGTTTCGCGACAATGCTCTGCGCAGCATGTAACGGCCACACTTAGCTAGTGACAGTAATATTACTACTGTCGGACTGCGAGCGGATCTCGAAGCATGGATTGCGCTATAACCTGGCGTTCGTGGGTGGCTTGTATCAGCGTAGGAGATTTATAAACCGTCCTTAAAAGGAGGTTTGCACACAATCTCACGACCTTCCCAGCTGAAATTCAATGCATAAGCCCGAGGGAATGCATAAATGACGGTAACTCAGCGACTTCATCCACTATGGGCCGATTCCTTCCTGAAGTGCTGCTCAGTAACCTTCTGACTACCTAATGATCGATGTCGCGACGCCTTAAGCCTTAGTCCTTAGGCTTTCTAAGTGCACGCAACTCAGTCATCACGCACTCGGCGTCGTCGTAACGATATTGACCTAGTTTGGTGTAGTCCATATGTTCCTTCTCGTACGGGAAGAGGTACGTCTGTCTATCCATAACGATTATGGTCTTCGAAACTCGCTTTGGCCTCAATCATATCCTAATCTCTGCCCTCCACAGCCACATCGACGCCTGGGACTGGGAAGAAGAGGAAGCGTAGTCTCGCCTCTGACACAAATGCGTCGCACGATGAAGACAAGAAGCTGCCGTGTGATATTGAAGCCTTGGTCTAGCACGAGCTGAATCCCACCCATATCTGGGGCGTGTCCATGGATGCTGTCATTCTCAGTGACTCGCTCAGGACATTTTAGCGAGCGGTCTGCGGAGGCCAGGCATGCGTCAGCACATGCGGTATACGGTAGTGAGATACTGACTGGTGTGCTCCGTAATTCCACAAATGCTGCACTGTACCGGGCGTCACTTACACCCAGCGGCGGAATGTTCTACATTCGTAAGTTGCATATGTGAGCTGGCCGATGCAGTGCCACTGGCCGGGAGAGCCTGAGCAGGAGAGGGAACTGCAGATGTATCGGGAGCCGTGGAAGCAGTAGTGATAACAGATGTATGAGCAGAAGCAATGGGGAAGACAGAGTGAACGACCGACAGTAGTGATTCGCTGAAATCCTGTAGCCATCGACCTGAACAATTGAGCTCCTCCCTGATGTGCTCACGAGTCTTCAGCTGTCCTGCCTGTGCACATTCAAGCACCCGTTGCAGATCTAGCTCCTGCAATAATATGTGCCCGCCAAACTTGAAAATATCTCTTGCCCGAACCATTTCTTTGTCTGCTCATCCCGCCAGTCGAGTAGTAGGCCGCGCAACCGCTCTTCGGCATTACTTAGGGCGTGTGTGTATGGCCCAATGACCGTCATCAGCGAACTAGTCTTCTTGCTGGCGCAAGTATCACAGAGACCTTGAGGATGGGCTGAGTTTTCGAGTATACAACAGACAGTATGGGTTAGTCTCGGAGCACAGAGCTGGCGGTCATGCGGGTGCAGCCGCGACGGCGCGACATAGACGACTTCCTTATATATACCGCCGCATTCCTTTTACGGAATAGACAGGAGCGTCCGTAGAATCCAGCACGCAATTTTCATGGCTATGCTAGCCGCTCAAAATTACTTCGATGTCTAGCCTACATTGTCCGCACGATCCACATAATGATATACCAAGATGTACTACCCTCGAGCAACTAATATCCCGACGGCCTTGCACCCGTCTTGGACGTGTCATATGCACGGATGAGCCGCGCCTGGTCCTGCCGAGCCGCATTCTCCGTCTGACTGAAAGCAAAACCCCTATTGCGCCGCATTCGCTGTACCGCACGAACTTTCTTGATGGCCTTCTGGAACCTACATGGCAAAATATGTCAGTCCAGGGAGGTTCAGCACGGGCGAATAGGTGTACGCACTGCTCCTGCCGTGGTCGATAATCTGGTATATTGTATTTTTGTATTTCCTGAGCGATGTGGTACGTTTCAGGTCGGTACGTCCGCCGATAGCTGACAAAGGTGTCAGTCATGCTGAGTAGTATCGTCACGAGAACGGAAACTTACTATTTCCACACGAAGTCGCGAGTAAGGCAAATGACAGGGACCAGAATGAGCATGAAGTAAAAGACAGCGTCTGTCCATAGCCGTGGCACCAGCCCGTAGTACTCCTTAGAGAAACCGATGGCCGGCGCGACGACAGCATACAAGGGGAGAAAAAGCATTGTGAAGACAAAAGATCCAGGGATGGCTGAGAGTCGTCAGAATAAACCTGCTCACGACAGCTCTTCGATGCTTACCAGCTACAGTATACTTCGTCCACAGGCTAATCAACATCGTTAGCGCAAGTCTCGGCGAAAAGCACACGACATACTCTGAGATCAACGCCGCCTTTCCGAGAACAGTGAGGAGGACAATGAGATACAACATGGTACCCCAGAACCAGTGTCCGGAGTCGAGACCAGTCGCCTGCTTGAGATCTCCCCAGAAGATAATTACAGAGAAACCAAAACATATCTACATCACAAATCAGCCGATCTTTCGAATGTCAGCACAAAAAATCACTCACAATGCTGTGGTACAGTGCATTAGCGAACCACAGCCAGAAGGCGGTTTTCGTGAAGAAGGCATTCCGTTGCCCGAGCATGTACAGTTGGGGATAGCGGTCGAGTATGCGAGCGGAGACGAACTGATCGAAGACGCCAATGACAAGCGGAGGTAGCAGAGTGAATACGACGTTGTACAATGAGAGTGTCCATGATTCGTAAGCGATTTGCCCAGAGAAGTTGTTGAAGAACGAGAACTGCAGAGGACAAAACGATCAATTTAAATGGTTCAGCAAATATAGGCGTTACACGCACCCAAAATTGGGTCATATACAGCACGATATTTTTGTAGAATGAATCTGTACACCGGCGTAAGTCCTAGCCTTTCAGTCTTGTCAGTTACTCACATAGAATGAGTTTCGAAAGTCGTTGATAGCTCCAGGAACCATGTACGAGTAGTAGCTTCTTCAGATACCGGAATTGCGAGATGGCAACGTCAGCAGAACGAGCCGCTTGCAGACCCTACAAACAATTCAATGTCTTGCCATGTGTACAACATCATGATTCCATACCTCGACACCAGAGATACCAACGCCGACATGAGCAGCCTGAATCATGCTGACATCGTTGGCACCGTCTCCGATTGCAAGGAGGATAGACTTTTGGTTCTTCTTCACGAGCTTCACAACTAACGCCTTCTGTAATGGTGATACACGACCTGAAGGACGGTGAGACCGGGGAAGGATATCAAGACCACCTGACTTACAACAGATAACGGCTTTGCACATGATGGCGAGCTCGAGGAAGGTCTTCGAAATCTCCTTCTCGAGTGCGAATGTAAGACTCTTGCCATCTGTGATTGTGTGAGATAAAGACCCAATGTGAAACAGACTGTGTCCGTACCGATAATCAACGCCAGATCTTCGAGCTCTCCAGTGCTTCTTTGACTCTTGATAGCTATCAAGCGCTTGTTAATGAAGTCGTGCGTTTCGTGCGATGTTTCCTCGTTGACGATGACCTGCGGCCCGTTATACTGAAACTGAAAAACCAGCTCGACGTGTGCGACATACCAAGTTCATGGATTCGGAGATCAGCTTGCAGGACATGCCGATGTTGATCGCGGTCTCTTGTCGGTCACCAGTCAAAACCCAGACCTGACGCGCACATTTGTTGATCTCGTCAAAAGGACAATCAAGCAAAAGAGTAGTACCTTGATCCCAGCCATTTGTAGCGTGTGGATGGTATCAGGCACGCCATCCTGAAGTTTGTCCTCGATCGCAGTCGCACCCAGAAGGAGCATATCCTTCTCAATGAGTTCAGCTGCTTGGTCTAGAGCCTCACCACGGCCATTGATCGTGGCAGCCGCCTGATCATAGATCGCCACCCACTGCCGGTATTCGTTCTCAGGGATGTCGCGCGAGGCAATACATAGCGTCCGAAGACCTTCAGTGGCATAATCCTATCACGAGCCGTTTAGAACATGTGAAGTGAGGGCGGTCCGGTACTGACCTCGAGATGCACTAGAGTCTTCTCGGTGAATGGCTGATTCTCACTGAGGCGCTCCAGGATGACAGTGTCCGCGCCTTTGCAGAAGAGCTTGACCTTGCCGTCCGGACAGCGCACGATCGTGGACATCCGTTTCCTTGTCGAGTTGAACTCGCAAATGTTGAGAATCTCATACTCCATCGAGGTACCGTTAACATTGATGAGCACGGAGCGCGGCTTGCGGGTCTGCACAGCGCCAACACAATCTGTCCGGTCAGCACATCGCTGAAGAGTATCTAGGAGTACTGACGTGAAATTGGTATCCGAGTTGCTCAGCACCCGCAACGAGGGCCGCCTCGTCCGGAGAACTAGCCTGGTACCGCATCTTGCCGTCGTGGAGTTCCGGGATGACGGTATGGCACACAGCCAGGAGAGTTAAGAACTCATGCACCACCTCCGCCTCGCCGTTGCCGTCGGCGCCAAAGTCTACGAACGGATTCTGGCCGCCCCCGAGCAGCGTCTTCATCTCCGCGAACGTGCGCCAACCGTCCTTACCGTCCTCGCCGCGCCGGCTCTCATCGACGACGTCCGCATACGCCACACCTCCAATACTGCAAAGCCGGAACTCCATCTCGTTGCATGTCAATGTGCCCGTCTTGTCGCTGAATACGTATTCGATCTGCCCGAGCTCCTCGACGAGGGACGAAGTGCGGCAGAGCGCCGGCGTGTCCGTCTTTGCGTAGTACATGTCCAGGTCTGAATTGATGAGCTGTGCCTGCTGGAACTTGACGACTTCCATCGTGACGATCAGCGAGATTGGTATGAGATTGTTGTACAGGATGATGAATGTCAGGATGTCTTCGAACGAAAACACCATAAGTGTACGTCTCGCTCGCAAAGACGGAACAAACCTTCGATAAATTCCTTTGCTGCACATGTGATAATCAGTCAAACACAAATACCATGTCTTCGATACTGGGACGCACCTCGGCCGCTGATCGTTGTTGTTTCGACAAGGTACCATTGTTGATTCGCAAAGAACCACTATGTGGGTAATCGTCAAGTCTCAAGCAGACCACACATGCGTGAACACTTGCCGTTCGAATACTTGCTCCTATTGACGATCCGATGGAGAGTGCTAGAAGAACTACGAACAAAAATACGATCTGCACGTTGACTTGGCGCTCGACAGCGGTACGCTTGATGGGCGCGGCGCTAGAATCTACACGTCAGCGTCATCGACAAACACAATCAGCTGCGACCCACGTTGCGTTCCGCATGAGCTTCGTCTCGTGTCCCGTGAAAACGACCAGACCATAGGCCCAGGGTGTGTTACGAATTTGCGCGCCGCGCAGCAGCATCTGGTCCGGCCCCAGGGGAACCTGCTTCGGGAGGCCCTCGCTCGTCGTGAGTTCGAGCGTGCCCTCGTATGTGTACAGCGAGTTGTTCGGGTGTTCCGAGCGTAGCGTGCCGTTCAATGCGGTGACAAGGTGGGGCGCAGTGAGATACGACGTTTGCGGCGAGGCTTGCTTGATCTTCAAGTTCGTCTCGCCGTCTAGATTCGATGTCTCGATGTAGCAGAAGCCCTCGGGTTCACTAGAGCTGAGCAAGATGAGGTCGGCGGGAATAAAGTCATTGCTCTCCAGGCGCACGACGTCGCCGACCTGGATGTCCCTCCACCGCTTCTCCGAGAAGGTCCCATCCAGTCCCAGAATTTTAGCTTTTCTCGCATTGAGCTCTGTGTCCGATTGATGGCGTTTCTGGAAGGATCACCTCGGGTCAATGCGTTGATCTAGCCCAATACGAGTAAGGACTCACTAGATCTTCCTGCATTTCCTTAAATGCGGACGCGGCCAGCACGACTCCGAGCGGTAAGATTGTTGTATATTGGTTGGTGGGTGACACACCCGGAATCTGCTGGATGAGCGCGGTAAAGAGGAAGAACAAGTTTGCATATTTGCTGAACTGCTCTGCGAGACTGTGAGCGAAGACAACGGCGAGCGACCAGCACGAAGCGACTGACCGTAGAAGAATTTCGGTACAAACGTCGCCATGTTGTACTTGCTCGTCGACACGTAGTTTGAGCAGAACTCAGCGTTGGCCGCGGAGTTGTTGAGCGCGATGACGCGGTTGCCCGTGAGGACGACCTCCGTCTTGTCCCATGGCCATCTCCACTGCCGCTTGGGCTTCTTCGCGGGTTGGGCCTGTGGGTTCCGTGAAGAACCAGGGAATGATGCTGAGCCAGAAAACGGTCGAGAAGTGGACTTGCTTGGCGGTGGTTCGTCGTCAAAGGACCAGTCTGGTTGTATGCTGGCCGGGAGAGTGAGCTGGCTTGAGCCAGCCGGAGGTGCGCCAGCGCGAGCTAAGGGGAGACCACTTTCTTTGGACTGCATCGCCGCGGGCGTTGTACCGAACGCAGAGTCCGGCATGTCGTCGTCGTCGTCGAAGAACGGGTCGAGCATGGGCGGCGACGAGCCTGATGGTGGGTAGCCGCCATTTGCGGGCTGGTATTGGCGGGTCGCTGGATTAGCCTGAGATACAAGTCGTACAAAGTCGTCGCTCATCGTGTCCAGCGATGAGGAGAAGGCTTTCGACGTCGTGTCCAGCGGTGAGGTCGATGGGGAGTGTGTTGCTGCGGACTTGCCGCGGCACTGCACTGACCGTGCCGTGACGCGCACGTCACTCCATTTCCACATGTTCTGTAACCATTGTCACGCATGCGAAACCCCAATGTAGACCCTAACCCTAAACCAGCACTTGGTGCTGGTTAGACGCCCATTGGCCGTTGGAGATCGTCAGCTCCGGCCCTCACCATTACCTCAGCCTCTCTTTTCTCCCGGTTTCAGAATTCATGGTCTCATCCAAAGCACCAAGATATCACAACGAACTGAAACGATAACTTGATCCCACAGTTAAAGGGTAGATCTCTCAGCGACTTGAGGCGCAGCCTACGCCTCCATGTTGCACTTGCCACACGCGCTCCGTCCGGCTCGACTCCCACATCATGACCTGTTGAAGAAACATACCGCTCGGTCGCCGCGCATACTATTCCATGGCCGGGAAATATTTTCCTCGAAGTTACCCCTCGGGTCCGACTTGCAGGCAGTTCAACCAAGTCGTTTGCACAAGTATGCTCAGCGGGTGCTATATACTGTTTCATTCGGCGGAGCGGTGTGGCTAATGGATAGAGAGTATAATGGATCAGCTATAACGAGAAATCTGCGTACCTTTTGGACGGTACGTGTTCTCTGCTCTGTCCGCCCGCACTAGCATCTGCTCAAGCGCCGTTCGCAAGTGCGCAATAATTGCACTGGATTATAAGCTGCACTTTAAACCTGAAATGAGCGAAAGTATACCCGCCCTGCATGAACGTGTCGCAGAACGCATATATAATCTCTTCACCTCCAACGGCGGTCTCTACATCAAGATAGGCACGCATCTTTCTATCTACCGTTTCGTTACTCAGTGCTAACATCCGTGGTCCCAGGTCAGGCCTTTGCCAACAACGCTGCACTCATGCCCAAGCCCATGCAAGAACGGTTCGGCCGGCTCTTTGACGACGCACCGCAAGTTCCGTATGCGGTAGTCGAAGGCGTCTTCAAGCGTGAATTTGGACGACCGCCATCGGGGCCCGGCGGCGTCTTTGAGATCTTCGAAGAGCGCGCGGCGGCAAGCGCGAGTATCGCGCAGGTGCACCGTGCAAAGCTGAGGGAAAAGGATGGCGGAGGATGGGTCGCGGTAAAGATCCAGAAACCGGACGTGAGCAAGCAGGTGGAGTGGGATCTGGGAGCGTTCAAAATCGTGATGTGGATCTATGAGAAGTACCTCTTTAATTTGCCAGTGCTTTTCGTCGTCGGTATGTACTTTCATCAGCATGCTTGATCTGATATCTTCATGTCTGTCCTCCTCGCCCAGACTTCATCTCCGACCATCTACGACGAGAGCTGGACTTTGAACTGGAAGCCAAGAACGCACTGCGGACGTCCATCTTCGTGGCGACCGAGCCCCGGCTCTCAGACCGGGTCTACATCCCTAAAGTCTACCCCGAACTCTCCACCAAGAAGGTCATGGTCTCCGAGTGGATCGGTGGCGTGCGCCTCAGCGACCGGCGTGCCATCATGCAGCTTATGGGCGAGACCCCCTCGCCCGACTTGCCTCCCAGCACCTACCCTGTCCCTGAACGGCCGCTCAAAGGAGGTATTACGTGGGTTATGAAGACGATGGTCGACCTCTTCAGCGCGCAGATGTTCGAGTGGGGCTGGGTACACTGCGACCCGCACCCCGGGAACATCATCATCCGGCCGCACCCCTCCGCACCATCCCGCCCGCAATTCGTGCTATTGGACCACGGGCTCTACGTCTCCGTTACGCGCAAATTCCAGCAGCAGTATGCGGCTCTGTGGAAGGGCCTGCTTGTGGCGGACCTCGGTACCGTCCGCAAAGTCGCGGACGCGTGGGGCATCGGCGCGCCAGACCTGTTCGCCAGCGCGACGCTGATGCGACCCGTGCGCTTCGGGAAGCCCGGGGAGAGTGCTGGGGCGCACGATATTGAGAAGCTGAGTCAGTATGAGCGGGGCCTACTGATGAAGGAGAAGCTACGCAACTTCCTGACGGATACGGATAAGATGCCGAAGGAGCTGGTCTTCATCGCGCGGAATATGCGGTGAGTAGTGCATAAGCTCTTAGTTGGAGAATATGGATGACCAATGTATGAATAGTATCGTCCAGGGAAACAATCAGCAATTGGGCTCGCCCGTAAACCGTATACGCATCATTGGCTACTGGGCGTCGCGATCGCTTGCGGTGGCGCCGGGCCTTACTTGGGCGGTACGATACAGGGAGTACTGCCGGTTCCTGGTCTTCCAGATTGTCATGCTCTCTATCGATATTGCGTTTTGGGCAACCAAATTGCGGCAATGGATTAAGCTCAAGCTGGGTCAGTCGGGAGAGGGATTCGAGGACCAGCTAGAACGGACGATGCGGGAGTTTGCGAAGAGTAACCTGGGACTAGAGATCGCAGAAGGGGCATTTGAAGGCTGAGTACGTACCCTGTAGCTACTTTGAAGTATACTTAACCGAAACGTTTCAGCAGCGGCGGTGTTATTGCCTCGCAAGTACTGATTTAGGGTTAGGGTCAGTGTTTCTTCTGGCCCTCAGAATAGTCACCCAGAGTCATCGTCACTACTCCAGACTTGTACTTGAATGCCCATTATAGATTACGCCTCACACTCAAATTAGTAAAGTTAACTCATAGTGTACACAGAAGATCATTCCACACGAATCGGCGGTTTTGAGCATCGCAACCAACTACGCCCTAGCCAGGAGATTATGATGCTACCGGATGAGATCTTCTGGGATTTTGCCGCGACGTATTGAGTGGTATGTTTTGTATGATCCGGTCACATCACATAGACAAGGACAGTCGAACTCACATGGTGATTCAGGATCTTGACCTCCGAGCTTTTACTCGGATGCAAGCATCTTCGAGAGCGCTACCCAGCTCTCGGGACCACGTTCGATATGTCCTGCAATTTAGAGGTAAGGTTAATGACTCTGGCAGCGAGCGGAGAGAATTGCAGTCCTCATGCACCGCAGCGCCATGCACCACCAGTTCGGCAGAGTCGTAGGTCCAAGCTGAAGATTGCGCGGCGCGGGTTCGTATTGCACCTGAGTCATCGGACCAGGCTGCTGACTGCGCAATGCGAAGAGGATATTATATTAGTGACAGCGTGCGGTAAGCTACCTCGATGGGGATGTTTCGCATTGTGGGCGTCAGTGAATCTAGGAAGAGCGGAACGCCTCATTGACAGCGCCATGCGTATGCGAATCCTAGGACTTCATCTGAGGACCTACAAAACAATCATCTGACGGATATGTGCTGCGGTAACTGGGTGTTCCCAACTTTTCGACGCTATTCTGAGAGTGAACGTGGTACGCTTTATCGGTGCCATCACGGTGAGCCTGAAGAGCATTTCAATGTTCGTGCTAGAGAGCGCTTGCGTAGGCACTTCCGCTGGCTGCCCTCATCCAAACGTCGACGCCAAGTACATACCACTCCAGCCGTCATTGTATATCATTACAGACTAAGGTACTATCCCTCGGCAGGCAAGATACCCAGTCGAATCTACCTGTGAGCTAAAGGTGATGTCGTTGTCGCTCTCTCGAACGATATATGTGCTTATCAATGTTTGTGAGATATTGATCGGTTATCCCATCATGAAGGAGAGTGCTGAAACCATGATAACGATATCGAACGAATCGGAGAATTCTGGAGGCTGGCGCACTCACCTCTATTACTCGAAAGATACCATAGAAGAAGCCAACCGTCTACTCAAGGAATCTGGGATCCTGTCTTCCGAGAGCTCGCCTTCGCAGGAAAGAAGTAGACCAGCTACTTCGACCTCATCGTAAGCCATCCACTCTCACTGTGCGATTTCCGAGTTACTGAAGTATCCGTATGGGGTCGCTCTCAGTGCCCAGCAACCTCTACGGCATTCCCCCAGTGATCTAGCGGTAGAGATCTGGTGGGACATCCTTGACCAAATTGACGATATTCGCAGCCTTCTGGTTCTTGAGCGCACCTGCAAGGGGCTTGCGGAACTGGTGGTGAAAATCCGGGATGGGCACGCAGGGACGCTTGACCGCGCCATACAAGTCAAAGCGCTTCGCGAGGAGATCGAGGTTGACCCTATCTTGCCATTCCTCTTGTTGGATGTCCACGTTGTCGATTTTGAGGTAGCCAAGTTCGCATACGAGCTTGCCGGGAAGCTGCACGGACTCCGGCGTATCCAGATATCGGCGAGCACCCAGAGCAAACTCAGAGCTGTACCCCGGCTGAACTGGGCCGTGTTCACGCAATGGTCCCATTTCTCCAGAGTCGTCGAGATCCGCCTCATTGCTCCGCGCTTTGACTCGTATGCAGACCTTTCCCGAATCGTCTGCGCATTGCCGGATCTGCGGACGCTCTGTCTCGTGCTGGTTAATTGGCGCAAGGGCGAGGCTCGCAGTTTGGCTGAGGAGCCTTTTGCCCGTTTGCTCCGGCTGGAACATGCGATGGTGCGTTCCGGCCCGTCTACTTCGTATGCTTCATCATCTGAGACGTTTCCGGCGCATAGGTTATGCAAGCTCAGGAGTACCAGAATCTCGCAGTTCTACTCACCGCCCCAGCTCTCAGACGCCTCGATCTGGCTGCGGATCCTGCGCTACTGGATGGACTACCTGTGGTGCCCCCTTCCGCGCTCCCCCGACTTCTTGTCAAAGTTTCCGCCGAAGAACAACATCTTACATATGCGTGTAGACATCGGCACCCGCTCTCGACGGCTGCTGGCTAACACGTACTTCAAGACGGTCCGCTCACAAGTGACCGACATCGATCGCATCCTCGCCTCCGGTTTTCCGTGCTTGAAAAGTCTACATGTCGTACTTGCAAGATTCGAGACTCGAGATGCCGTCGAGAACATGTGCGCGATTAAATGCGTACCATTCGAGCAAGTTCCACACGAGGAGTGCCCGTATACATTTACGATCCGGACCACGTCGAACCTATGGAATTATCGCAGTGGTTAGACGACGTCAAGGCTCGCTATGGGACAAACGGTCCTAAGCTTGAAGGCGTAGCGGGCATGTTCAAAGCGCTTGGAGACGAACGGGATGCATACTGGGCAGGAGATCATTCGAACTCGGCATTTGCTAGCATATTCGAGACGCACCGGCTATATGGTCTCCCTGATCCCTCCACAAACTCACTGGAGCTTGCCGAGCAACTCAGTTCAGCATGGTGTGTGGGAGGTCTCGTAGTTGCCGACAACGTTCCGGACAACGACCCATGGCTCCATTATCTCGAAGCCCGGTGCGATGGCATGCTGAGCCGCAATCCAAGTTTCCATCAAAACGCGTCTGATACAAGATCCAGAAACCAGTCAAACTCGAAAGGAAAAGGGGTCGCGAGATCGTCATCAAGAGGGCCGGAGATATTGGATGTCGATTAGGAGACAGCATCACAATAATGACCGGGAGGGATGAGAAGGGATGATGTCGAGTAAACACACATTCGGGCACGGCACGAGTTCGGCGGAATATGTACTAAGAGTACACGGAAGTTTGGATACTCTCTTTAGTGAGCTTAGACGTGGGGTTTGTCCACGGCCATAATGTCTTGACTATCTTGTACATATCACGACGTCTGGTCATGATAGTATGCCACCTCTTGTACCATAATCAGATGCCGCTGTATCGCTGGTCTACGATCGTTGTGGCCGCAGCGCGAGCAAATAGTAGAGCAACACATTGAGCTTCCCGTAGACCGAGCAAAAGAGATGTTCCAGTAGCCTGAGTACTAGTCCGGATGAGAAAGTCGAGGAGTAACGTCTGCCGCTCCGCGGACCGCGTCAAGACTGCCGAGTTCAGACGCCTAGACCCGTTCTGCGCTTCACCAGCTCATCCGTTCCCTGAAGCTCTGCGGAACCTGCATATATTCTGTCTTATTTGCGCGCATCCGGTCTGGTCGCGAGGACTAGTTCTGGGTCTTTCTTTGTTGAATGAACTTGGTCAGCGTCTTGGTTTGCTATGGCCAACACAGCCAAGAGGGCACCCGCACCTGTGCCGTCTCCTCACCCGAAGCGCGTTATCAACGTCGAGGAATGGGAAGCAAAGGCCCCTCTTGATGACCTTGAAATCAGAAGTGTCAACGTGCTCAAGATAGCCAGCGAGCGGCGGCCTCTTCCGCTCAAGGTACGCCACATGTGTAGTCTCTGTAGTCGACTGCTTATCGACCAAGGCGCACAAAGTTCGACAGGGACGAGTCGGCCCCGTCCACACGTCCGTCCACACCCGCTCTGCGTAACAGACTCCAGCATACCTCGCGCTCATCTACCCCAGTCCCCGCAGCCCGTTCCCATACGATGCACGCGCTGTACCCTGCACAACCGATCCAGACCCCGCAGCAATTCTACGATTGGTTCGCGCTCATCGACCGCTCCGTCGCGCATAGCCAAGAGGCTCACTTCCGTGCACACCTCGCGAGCGTATCAGAGCACCTTGACGCGTGTGACCGGATCATACAGCGGATAGATCAGGTGGACGCGGAGGTGGAGGACATGCTACAAGGGTGGAAGAGTGTAGAAGAGAGCGGGAAGAACCTTAAAGATGCTTGTGAGCAGTTATTGGATGAGCGGGTGAGTATGACTCCCTTACGAGAGGCACCGCCTTGCTGGCATAGCTGATAGCAGCCTATAGGACAAACTAATTGCACTCACCGAGGCAATTGACACCCGTTTGGAGTACTTCCAGGAACTGGAGCATGCGACACGTATGCTCAACCACCCAGGAGATTCCCTCGTTCTTCAAACAGACTTCTTATACATGGTCGAGCGAGTCGACATTTGCATTGACTATCTCAAGTCGCACGTACGCGTGGACCATCAGCCTTCCCCGTGCATCTGTCTGATAATTCTTTCAGCGACACTTCCGCGAAGCAGAGATATATTTGCTGCGTTTCCAGCAATGCATGACGCGCGCGATGACGCTGATCAAGATGTACTTCGTCGGCTCCCTACGCGCTCTGACGGCTGATGTATCCCGGAGGCTTTCTGAGAAAGTAAGTATGCAGGTGTCCAGCTTCGAGCGTGCGCACATACTCACACAAATTCCCTTCAGGATGTCTCGGTAACGGCACAGATGCATCTCCTCTACACGCGATTCCGTTCCGTCTCCGCGCAGCTCGCGCCCCTTCTGGCAGAGTTGGAGCGCCGCGCGATCGCGCATCCTGAGGAGCTCTCCGCGCTGCTGGCTGAATGCCACTCTGCGTACTTCTCGGCACGGAAAGGCCTGCTCGTGAACCGGGTAGTCGAGGAAATCAAAGGGCTCGACCCTACAAGAACTGAACTCGTCGAGTTGGTGCGTGCCATTTCCGCCTCTGTGCATTCTGTGATTGACGCTATGTGCCTCTAGACACGAGCAGGTTGTAGCTATCTTAAGCAGCTCTGTACAGACGAATTTGACCTGTACCGTTCGTTCTTCAACTCTGGCGAGGACCAGCTCTAGTGAGTAAACAGTCATCCTCCCACACTCACCGCCTTTCGAATCTCGTCCTTAGCCAGTACCTCGAGAACTTGTGCGACTACCTATATGATGACCTCCGTCCACGAATACTCCACGAGCAGCGCATCGCTGCACTGTGTGAGGTCTGCACCGTGCTGCAGGCGCTGATGGTCCTTGACATCCCCGCGACCGTTGATTTGTCTGACGACGAGAGCGACACGTCTCCTGACGAACTGAATCTCGACCTCGATGCCGGTGATCACCGCCAGCCAAAGCGGGGCCTCCGGACGCTGCATATCAGCCATCTACTCCAGATGGTGCTCCAGGACGCACAAACACGGCTGTTTTTCAAAGCGCAGGCAGTGATCCAGTCAGATATACGGTATTATGTTCCGAAACCGGAGGACCTTGCGTACCCCGAGATCCTCATAGGTTGGTGTGTAGTCACGGGACGGTTGCACTTTTTGTAACCTCTTGATAGTTGCGCGAAAGCCTACTTCGGGTTTCGAAATCAAGGAGAAGGACAATGGGCGGCAGCTATTCCAGCTGAAGTCCTTGGATAAACAGGAGACCTGGTACCCCACGCTGAGAAAGACAGTCTGGGTGCTCTCACAACTTCATGACTACGTGAAGGTAGGTATATGTGACCATCATGACGGCTGTTCTAACTGACGTCCATGTTAGCCTGCAATCTTCGACGACATTGCTCAAGAGGCTGTGGCGTTGTGCTTGCAATCGTTGGTGAATGCCGCAGAGACATTAAAGTCTACCAAACCCTCCTCGACCACGGATGGCCAGCTGTTCCTTGTCCGGCATCTTGTCATTCTGAAGGAACTCACACAGAGCTTGGATCTCGAGCGCAAGACTGCAGATCGAGGTCCCGGCTTGTCAGGTGTCTCAGGTGAGGCTGTTCATTCGGTATTGCGGTATGCTGCTGATGCGTTCGAAGATACGTTGACATCGATGCTCAACAAGACAACGTCGTTGATCCCCAGTGCGCTTTTTGCGACGCTAGGGATGCCCCGTGACGAGAACATGTCCGACGTCAGACAGGTCAGTATGCCCCTGGCCTCATGCGTACGATTCTGACAACAGGGCCAGAGCATTGACCAAGAGCTGAAGCGCGCATGTGAGGACGCCATATCATCATGCGTCGAGCCCCTCGTTGCCCCTCTCCATGCGTGGTCAGAGAGCACGCGCATCTCCCGTGCCCTCTCCAAGCAGTCCCCGAACGCCTCGAGCGCCGCCCTCGTATCGCAGCAAGCGGACATCTCGCCGTTGTTCGAGCAGTTCCGTGGCGCTTGTGAGCATACGCTGCGCGAGCACGTCGTGAGGATGCGGCTTTACCTTGAGGATGCACGGACGGTCGGGGTGCTCCTCGGTCATGCGCAGGAGCGCGTTCTGGACGAATACCTAGAATTCCGTGTACTGGCACGTGAAGCGCAGCCGGAACAGGCGGGGCGGTTGGCGACTGAGGAAGAGGTTAAGACTCTGCTGCGATCCGCGTGCGAGGAAGCTGTGGCCGTTGAGGAAGACGCGAATGGCTCCGCGGCACGCATGGCGGGTTCTTTGACTTGAACTCGACGAGTTGGAATTCTGTTGTACGTAGTTCGGCATGTTTGATTTCTTTGCGCCCTGTGGATTATTTGTTGAATACAGGCTTGCTAGCAACCTGTACTCGAGTATCGAAGTAGAGGATGCTAAGTGACATAGTCTTTTGCATCTCCAATATGCTGCACGTTGCTACATAGCAACGCTACCTCTAGTACTCATCGCGCGTCCGCATATTGAATAACGCCGTACTGAACTCCGCAATCATATCTCGTCGCAACATACATACCCGTTATCGGAACTCGAGAGCGAACATCAAGTAATGCGGTCTCTTTACTGCGCTGCGGTGTCATAGTGTGGTGGCTATCACTTGGGATGTGTGCTTCTTGCCTGCCGGCCTGGCTTGCGACATAGTAAGCCAGGGGCGAAAGGGTCAGCTATCAAAAAGCTACAACATACAATGTAGCACGGCGTTATAGTGTAGTGGTTATCACTCGGGATTTTGATCGTCAGGTCCATTCTCCTTGTTGAATTTCCCGGAACCCAGGTTCGAACCCTGGTAACGCCTTTACTGGAGAGTGTGATGTGTTTTTTGTCACTCACCTCGATTACGCCGTAAAGGCGACATGTACCTTCGTATTTGATCCACAAGCAACTCTGTGTTCGCTTTATTCAGCCACTCCGTCCGCACGTACATAAGTATCGCGTGAACCAACGACTGCGAGAGATCCTTCGCACACAGGTGAGAGCACGCGTGGAATAGCGATGTATATCGAGCCCGAGGAGTAAAACTAGTAGCACATGCCCATCCAGAGCAGAGTAGCACAAACGAGAGATACCAAAAAACCGAACAAAATAAATGCGAGCGAGCAAGCAAAAAACTCTCCTTCCGACCTTCCTTCAATCTAGCAGCCGCCACCCATCCTGCACGGGGATCCATCCGCACCTCCCCACTTCACGCCTTACTCCTCATCACACCACACCTCGAGCCTTCCTGTGCGTGCGGCGGTCTCGAGGGCCATATCCCAGTCCGTCGCGTCGCGCAGGCTCACGCGCTCGTTGTCTTCATCCGCGAACAGGAGCGCGAGTGCGTTCGGGGGCAGGCCGAACTTGGCGCCAAGCGCCGTGCGGAATGCGCCGAGGGCGGTCCCCCGTGCGAGCGCCATCCCGCGTGTCTCGGTCGCGTGGTGGATCTGCAGCGGCAGGTCAGTAACGGGGACGGCGGCAGGATCGGTAACAGGAGCAGGAGCGGCATTAGCGCGGGTTGCAGGAGGGGCGAGCGGAAGTGCAGCCGCGCCCCGGTCCAGCCCAACCTCGCAGCCAGTCCCTCCAGTATCCACACCCATGATCGAGCTCAACGCACCTTGACGCGAATCTTCGCCTCCTCCTCCCACTCGGCGCTCTCATACCCCTCCTCCTCCTCCTCCCACCTCCTCTCCGGCACCCTCCTCTTCGTGCCCCTCCTCCTCATGCTGCCTCCCCGCCCATGCTCTTCGACCGTGCCATGCTCGGCGCGGCGCTGCGCTCACTATACGCATCGATGTAGTCGTCGTAGAACTCGGTCACGCGCCCGCGGCGGTCGCGCTCCGTGTCCGGGCTGTAGGCGGACGACTCGCGCACGGGCGGCTGCGGCTGCGGCTGCGGGGGCAGCTCGCGGTCGCGCGGGTCCGAGCGCCGGATGGACAGCCCGCGCGTCGCGCCCATGCCCATGCCCATGCCCATACCCGCGCCCATGCCCCATACCCGCGCCCATGCCCATGCCAGAGTCCATCGGCGCGCGGGGCGCCATCGTATTACTGCGCGCGAGCCCCACGGGGCCTGCACGGGGCACGTCGATGGGGTCGCGCACGGGCGACGCAGGGCCGGAGCGCGAGCCGGCGCCGCCGAGTGTGACGGTGTTGATGGTTGTCTTGGCGCGCTGCAGTGCGGGTTCGGGGTCCAAGGAGCCTGTGCGAGCGAGCGTGGGTCAGTTGCGGCAGGTGGGGGACGGAAGCGGAAGCGGAGACAAGGGATGGGAAGGGGAGGGAAGGAGGCAGGTGTCACGGCGTAGCGTAGCGACGGGATCAGATGGAGATGGGGTGGACATGAGGTGAGATGTGCGTTGTGCGGCGGCTTCGGTGGGTGCGAACATGAACGGGAATGGGAGGGGAGGGGAGGGAAAAGGACGGGGAGACTTACGATCGCGGTCGGGCGCGGGTCCGCCGAGGGTGCGCGCGCGCTGGAGGCCCGTCGCCTCGTCGATGTAGACGCCCGAGGGGGTGATGCCCTGCCGCAGGCGTGCGATGCCCGAGAACTCGGTCGTCACGTCGAGCTCATCTGATGCTGCGACGAGTTTCTGCTCAGAGCGAAGGTCAGCACACGAGCCGCTGGTGGTGGGCACGGACGCACGGCTTTTCCGAGGTAGTCTTTGGCTTTTGCGTTCTTGATCTTGCTCTCGGCGGGGCGGTACAGCACGCCGACGGGCTGCATCGCACAGCGGGCTCAGCACATGTCGCGAGAGAGCAAACAAGACAGCCAGCGAACACTCACAACACTGAAGACGGTATAGCCGACGCCGCGATCGCGCAGGGCCTCTTCGATGACGCGGTGCTCCTCGCGGGGGCCCTTGCCCCTCTCCGCGTCCTGGGCCGCGTCCCACGCCTTGCGGAGCCAGTCGAGGCCCTCCTGCGCGAGGCCGACGCCCATCGCTGCGCCGCCCGTGTTGCCGCCGTAGCGCGAGTTGGGGTCGAGCTCTGCCTGGCGGAGGCACGCGAGGCCGGCGTTGAAGAGCACCTCGGCCTCGTGCAGCGTGAAGCCGAGCCCGAGCTGCGCGTACTCGATGCGCGGGTTCCCGCGGAGGTGCGTGTGCGCGGCGGAAAAGGCGGCGCGCGCGGCGGGGAAGGCGTTGAGGAGGAAGTGCGAGACGCCGAGCTGGAAGTATCTGTGCGGGAGGGTGAGCTGGGAGCAGGAGGGGCAGGGGGAGCAGGGAAGGAGAGGAGATGAGATGAGAGAGAGGGGACAAGACACGTACGCGACGGCGAGGTACTGGTCGAGCTGGACGGCGGCGTCGAACTGGTCGATGGCGGCCTCGTGCTCGCCGAGGGTGGCGTAGATGATGCCGATGTTGAAGAGGATCTTGGACGAGTCGGCGATCTGGCTGAAGAGCGAGAGGGAGCGGTCAAAGTCCTGGGCGTCGTAGGCGGCGAGGGCCTGCGCCCACATCTCGAGTTCGGCCTTGAGCGACATGTCAGCGGGGGTCTAGTGCGATGCGAGAGTGTCGATGTGCGGGAGTATATATGTTGTGTGTGTGCGAGTGTCGGTGCGTGCGGGGATCGGTGTACGCGCAGTCGGCGTGCGGCGTGCGGTGTGCGGTGTGCGGGTGCTGGCGTTGGGAAGGAGAGTGAGCGCTGCTCGCAGCGACGGCGTGGTGAACGAAGGGCGGAAAGAGAGGCGTCCGGACGCAGATAGCACCAGGCTGGAAACGAAAGAGAACAATGGATGAAGAAAGAGCCTCCTGGAGACGGGCACTCGCGGGCTCTCTCTCTCTCTGCGCAGAGCCTCCTTATGCGGCCCTCGGGCGCTGCGTGCGATGCTCGACCGAGTGCTCGCTGATGGCAGCTGTCGTCGGACTCGTCCTTCCCACCCTACTCGGCCTTTGCCCCCTCCATTTGGGACATTCCCCGCGCCGACACTCGGCGACTGCCGCGCATTTCCTGGGCCCGCATCGAGTCCCTCCGGACGGAGCCTCAATATGGGCACGAATCTCCCCTTCTGTGGACATCATCTGGAATCTCCGCCCAAAGAAATACCCTTCGAGCGAGCCAGAGACGGCGGCGAGACGTCATCTCGGTCCGGGTGGCCGAGGATCTGCCTCCGGTTGCGACGGACTCGCTGCAGCGTTCGCACCAGCCATCTCGCCGTCTCCCCGCCCGTGCTCGTCATCTCCGCTGCTTCCTTCCGTCGCGTCGTGCTCTCCTCCTGGCCCGACGCTGGCATCGCAAGCACCGACGCTGGCATCGCTACCACCCACCCCGCCGCCGCCGTCCTATCCGCCCGCCATGGTCGCCACCGCCGCTGCCATCTCCGCATCGACACAACTGGCATCACATCACGTCCTCCCACCGCGTCTCGCTCTCCCGCGGGCCCCTCGCAGCCCCCTCCAGACCGCCCCAGCCGCCCCATTTGTATATATTCCCTCTCCCGCAGCGATCTGTCATCTCGATTCACAATCCCGTTGCCGCAGCCTGCCCCGCCTCCGCACGTTTGTCACCCCGCACCCGCTCGCGCTGCGCACCATCGGCGACGACGCGTATCCTCCTCGCGATCGCGTCTTTCCCACTCGTTGCTGCCCCGCTCTGCATGCACCCGCACACGTGTCTTCCGCATGTTCGCCCTGTCCGACCGCTCTGACCGCTGCTCGCATTTATCGCGCCGCCCGTGCTCTGCTGTCGCGACAGCAACGCATAGCTCGCTCCAGCCCGCCCGCGACGCCTCCGTGGATCTCAGCTCTAATCGCACTCAATCAGCCGCACAGACGTTCCTACGGGCCGCAGCATCCTCGTACCGCAGCTCTCACATCTCCGGCACCGAGCGCACACATCGCAACAACCGGTGGCTGCGGCCCCTCCGTCGTTCCGAATCCTTTCCGTACCATACTTCGCGGCGCCTTGCACTAGCCGCCAGAGCCGCCAGCGAGGACATTATTCGAATCGCTGCGCTGTACCTCGGGTCTGCGCAGGCCGAATCGCGCGGGTGCGGGTGCAGGTGAGGACGCCCTGCCGCTGTCGGCACCATCATGAGCGTTAACGATATCGACGTACCATACCCGCGCGCGAGAAGGAGCCAGACGCAGTAGGAACCAGCCGTACAGCCCGCCGTCTGGCTTTCGCAGAGCTCGCAACCTCGAGTCTCGAGTCCCGATCAGCGCCGAGCGCTGCGACAGCGACAGATTCCGCGGAGCTGGAGCCTCGCGACGGTGCCCGCGACGACAGCGTGACATGGAAGACGGACGTCGGGAACGCGTGGCTGTATGCATGTGCCCGCGTGAATGCGGTCGCGAACGCGGGCCGTGCGCCTTTTGAGGTGACAGGTGATGTCGGCTGTTGATGTCGATGTCGACGGACGGAGGGGCCGCTCCCGAGGTCTGGAGGCGCGGGCGCAGCGGACTGGTGGTTAAAGCGGATGTACGGTGCGGGCGCAGGCGTGCGAGGGCGTGAGGGTGGGAGTACTTGCTCGAGGCGACGTAGGACGTCGCCCAAGGTGAGTACCACAGTCCATCTGGAGCACTAATCAGGTCTTCGTTTTCGAAGGCGCGACTCGCAAAGACCTCACGCGTCCGGAGCGGCGAACACACGGACGCGCGGCGAGCCCGCCAAGCCCGACGCATATGCGCCCTGAAGACGCGGCTCGGGACCGCCAAGTCTTGCTGAGCGAGCCCGCAAGTAGTCGACATCCCCGTCCTCCACCTCGACAATCCACGTACGCGCAGCGCACACCTTGTGTGCTCCCCAGCAAAGTAAAAAAAATTCAATTCAATTTCCATCTATTGCTTATTTCACAGCGGCGGAGGCCCGGCCTACAGCGCGGCCGCCGTCGACACACTCGCAGAGCGCCCCGCCGCGCAGCTCTCAGGACACGGCGCTCGCAGCAAGATCGCCGAGCTCATCTCGGCCGCCGACCGCCGCGCGTGTCGCGTGCAAAGCCCGAGTGCGCCCCGCCGACGGCCTTGCCAATTTTGCGGCCGCGCAAGACTACGCGCTCACGCCGCATCCGTCCCCCCGTCTCGTGCAGGCCTCGATAACACACCGCGCCCCCCGCCGTGCTGACGTTCCATCACCTCGGCAACGTTTGCGCGCGCTCGAGCACTGCGACTTGGACCCACGGCCGAGTCGGGCCCACTCCGCTCGGTGTCTCCAGCGCGCGACACGCGCCCAGCGCGAAAGGGCCCGCCGACTCGAAATGCTCAGGCTTCCAGCCCGCGCCCTGGACGAGCAAGCACGTGCGAACCGCGGCCGTCGCTCGACTACACTGGAGCTCCGCGCGGCGCAAGACAGCCGCATCGATTTGGAGACCGTGCGTGATGCTGTCACGGTGCGATGGCGGGCGCGCTCCGAGTTGGACCACATGCAGAGATAGTAAGTAGGGCGGCTGGCCGGGATAGCGCGCGCGCGATAAAACGCAGACAGTGCGCGCGACAGTGCGCGATGAGTTTGCTGGACAGATGTGTAGCGACGCGGGCCCGGGGGCGTGTCAGTCGTGCAGGGCGTGCTGCCCGAGCGCTGCAGCGCACGGAGACACGGACAGGGCCGCGACCCGCGGGAGGACCACTGCACCGCAGCCGGACCGTCGGACCGCCGAGTGCGCGAGGCTCGCGCGTGTGCAGCGAGCCCGCCGGACGCGGAGAGCACGCCTTGTCGGCATACGAGAACGCCCTGCGTCACAACCCTATGTCCCTTGCGGGGCTGGCACAGGTGGCAGGGATCGCTCGGCAAGTGCCCGCTTCGGAAGACCGCGCGTGAGCGGTGGGCGCGCTATACAGTCCTGCAGCGACAAGTGCACGCTCTGCCGTCTGCAGGAAGGCGGCCCGCCGGACGTCGAGCTGCGCGGGGCCCGGGAGCATGCTAATTTGTCTTGTACTCATGTAGGGCCCGCCGATCCAGGGGCTGCAGAAGTCTCGCGAAGACGTCGATAGGGTCGCGACCCGCCGGGAGAGCGCCGCAGTCGGACGGGCAGACCAACGCAAGCGTGCCGGACGTCGAGCAGCGAGCAGCGAGCAGCGTCCGGCCCCAACCATTTCGGCCGTCGTCGCCGAGGCATGAAGATCAGGATGAAGACATCTTACTCCCGAGGGAAGGCGGATCACGGAGCGCTCTCGCGCTGGACTCGCCGCCGCGCGTAGTGACGAGCGACGTATAGGACGGGCCACAGGCACGCGCCGCCAGAGAGGGCGGGCAACAGCTCTGAAGGCGATCGACGAAGCATTAGCAAGCCGCTGCCATGCTGGGACGTAGGCCCGCGGACGGCACACGCCCGCCTGCCGAATATCACGCCGCGAGGGGCCCAAGAGCGTGTACGGCCCGCGAACTCAAGAGCTGCGGAACAGCTTTATGACTTGCGGGAGCACCGCAGTCTGCGCGCGGTGACGTGCGAGGCCAGCGACGCATGTCTCGGACCGCGTTCGTACACTCCCGGACGGCGCATGTGTCGAAGATCACGCGAGGCGCAGCGGCTCGGCGCACTGGCGGGCCCGCGGACGGTCGAGTACCGCCTGCACTCGGCTCGGGCTCTGTGCTGCTGCTGCCGCCGCCGCCGCCGCCGCCGCCCACAGTTTCTATCTACGATGTAGCTACGGTACATCCGCGCCGCCTTCGAGCGAGCGCGGATGCGTGTTTTCAATATATTTATCAATAGAATTGTCAGTGAATGCCCAAAGTGATAGCAGCGAGGCGACGTACCGTAAAAGACCGTAATCGAGCCGTATGGGTACATATAGTCTGCGTGGCCCGATCGTCAGTCTATTCGAGTGTCATGCAGCTCGAAATTGCTCACCAATGTAAATTGGCCGGATGAAGAACACCTTGAAGAACCGAAATGGACGCTGCGAACAGCATTCAGGCTCGAGCGGCAGGCACAAGTCGTCGAGTATGAGTGAGATGCAATCGGGCATCTCAGATCCGATCGATACTGAACGCCTTGCAGCCGCCGAGAGGGCCACGCAACATTGCAGCGTCAAAAGTGTTGAACACGTTATAGATGCGTACAGAGAGACTATCTCACATGATAGAGGATGTGCTCAGTGGTATAGAATGCGAAGAAGGGAGGTGGAGGAGGTGAGAGATGGTGAGGGAAATGCTCAGAGTCAAGCAGTTCTTATACCTCTGAGAGCATCACTACTCGGCGGAGACAAGGATCCGGCCCAATCGCACCTGTTATCCATGCTTTCTCACCATATACAGCCCGGGTGGAGGTCCAAATGGTAATAGATTGGCCCCGGCATGCATGATACTCGGGTGCAAGCCCAGATGAGCCCAAAACACGTCTTCCGACAATTCTGACGATTCTGACGCACACGTCAATGCGGCGGAAGTGCGAGCCGATTAGCCGAGGCGTGGAAGGGTGCCACGGCATGCTGTGATGTGACGCTGTTTCATCTTCCTGTTGTAATTCTCGTTGCTCTCCGCTCGCACAGATCACGGAGAACATGCAGAATCCGCCAATGGCAGAACTTTGTAGTGCTCCGTGGTCTGTGCGAGCGCTTTGTCAGCGCTTGTGTGTACACGGGGATGCTATCCGTGTGTGTATCTGCATGCCGGGATGTCAGGAGAGGAGCTCGGAGCAAATGAAGAGTGAGTAGGGTGGAAGAGAGGCCCCCGAAGCCGACAAGAGACCTGTTTGGAAATCTAGCATGTTGTGGATCTTCGGGTAAACTAGACGTTTTACAGAGCATGTAAATATGCCTCGCAAAGTGTCCATATGGAGTGCAGGTGTAGTGAAAACAATGTCAGGATGCTTGGCAAGCCCAGGATGTATTGCCGAGAAGTAGAACCCATAGACGAAATCAAAGCAAGTCCAACAGTTTGTGTGATTTTGTGAATACCAGGTATATAGCACAGGATATCGGCTCAAAGTCAAGTTTGCGAGCTTCAAGTCAGATAGCAGGGTGGCCTCGAGTTGTTAGAATTCAATTCCGCACACAAATGGCTCATTCTTGCGAGCGCTTTTGGGCGCTTTTGGGCGCTTTTACTCCGAATTTGGTGCTATCTCATCTCGCAGTTCATCTTATCAAGCCGATCTCATTATCAGCTCGATATCCGCAACCGTTCTGTCCATCCTCATGTAAAGCTTCATACAATCTTGCTATTTTGGTGCCTGAAAGCTTGTTCTGACATTTATCTAGATACATGAAGTTGCGAGATATTCGGACTGAAGTTCAGGCCTTTCTGGTAACAGACAGGTAAGCACTCTCCGAATATTGGATTTGAGCGTGCTGCTCAAAGTGCCAATGCATCCGTCTTCATGATGGGGCCTCGGTCTACGTACTGTTGTGCCGAAGGCTGTGCGGCGTTGAGTAGCTTGTCGGGGACTACCGAGGTGATGACCACATTGTGTTGAAGTCACTCTCACGAGCCGGTATTAATTTTCCCATGGCACGGAGCACACCAGCACCCCGCAAGTTGTACTCGAGTGTGAGTTCTGATTACCATGCCCCGAGCATGTTTCGCAGCTTGAGATAAATGCCTGAAATGCGGTCCGCCTTTTTACAAGTTCCGAAAGTACAGTACTAAACTCTAAGAGAACGGAGACTAAGAGACTGCAAAGAGCCAAGGATCGGGATAACCCGACTTGGTGTGACAATTTCACATCTTACGTACCTTGAGGCAGTGCCACAGTGAGTCCTATGGCGGCGGGTTTTACACCCGTGATCCGAGCGTGCCAAACATGTTTGCTGGCAGTCCTCTCTCTGTGGGACACTTAAATTTTTAGTTATCGACTTCCTTTTGCACTTCTGAACCCCGTCTCGTTGACCCCGTAACACACAGCACGCTGCACTACTATGTGCTCACTCGCTTGCTTGCTCACTCTCTGTGTGGGCTCATTCCAGACCAGCTCAGCACAACACTCATCACACGATTTCCCCGCTAGCAGTTCTTCAAGCTTGGCAATTTCCTCGCTGACGACAAACCACGCATCAACAAGCTCATACGGGTGGTGGGCAGCCAAGCTCACATGTCACACAAGTGTATTCACTAGTTCGGCCCACCTGTTCGCTGCACGGCTCATTCTAGATGAACTCAGCAATTCCACAACGGCCCCGCGGTCTCGCAGTCGCAGCTCGTGACTTCGTAGGTATGTTTGCCTATGTTACTGATAGCGCTGCGTGTTCGGCAGTCCTCACTTCATTTGGCAGTCCTTCAATTCTTTGCAAGCTCCTTACATCAGTCGGAACATCGGGCGGTGCACGCGGCAAGACACAACGGTCTCGCGCGCCCAACGTGTGATGCCCTGGTGGTTGTGACACGACACGTCAGCGAGTTCCTCACAGGGACTGCAGCGGTCACCCTTCCGCAGCAGAACTGCAAGCACACACGAGCCGCTCGGCGGTCTTGACGTGCTGGCGGTCCCGTCGCGTGACAATTCCCTGACATTTCATGATCTCATCGCTCCGCGTGTGGACGGACACACACGGACCCACTCACGTAGAGCGCGCGAAGCGCGGGTAGCAGGACTTACGCGTCGCACAGACGCGGTCGCCCGTTCGCTAATTCGCATGTCGCGCAGTCCACTTTTGTAGGCCGCGACCCAATGGCACAGGCGGAAGCCCGGCATTCTATATCCTTCGTCGTGGGACCTCCAATACGCAGCTCAAGACGCGGCATAGCATCGCGCTCGAACGCGTGCTGCGCGGGCTATATTTGTAAGCTTCCGCGGTCCCGCTCGTCGCGGGGAAGACACGGCTGACGAGCACATTCTCACGATACAGGTGCTGGTGGTCCGAATGACACGGTTTCGCACTCGAACGCGTGCAATGGCGCGACTTGGCGGGCCGCAGAGCTCGGCGGTAGTGGGCACTGCTGCGCCACTCCGTTCATGGGGAGGGTCCTCAAGCATGCTGCATGCCGCAAAGAAGTGTGTCAGTTCGCGGGCTGCTCGTCACGGCGCGGAAGTGGCTGACGAACACGTCAGCGACATCCAGGTGCTGGCGGTCCTCTGCATCGCAACGTCGGCGACGAGCAATATTTCGAGAGCGCATTCTGCTGCGCGACTCCATTCGCTCGCGGGCCCGAAACGTCGGCGGTTCTCTCACTGAGGCAAGTCGTCCGCGGGCTGCTTGACTCCGGGGCCTCCCTCGGTCTTGCCACTTCGGGATCCGGGAGCATCACGTGCGCGCGGCTGCGCAGATCCGATGGGGGCGGCGGTACGAGGAGAGGACGGCGGTGGGCCGAGAGTGTTGTGTGCGTCGACGAGGCGGCGGCGGGGACGGCGGCTGCGGCAGATCCGAGTGGACGGCGTAGGGCTGCCACAGCGACATGTGCTCGCGCTCGAACGCGTGCGACTTCGCGGGATGCAGACCTTGGCGGGTTGCAAAGTTTGGCGGCGGCGGGCACTGCTCCGTTCGCTCGCGGCCTGTTAACGTGCTGCAACAAAAGATGAGTTCATTCATGGTTTGCTCGTCACAGCGCGGAGGAGGCTGACGAGCATGTTGCCGGCATCCAGGTGCCGGCGCGGTCCAAGCACCTCGGGAGTGTCGTACGCACCGAGGCAGCGCTCATAGTGTGCATTCCGGGAGCGGGACGGCATCGCGCTCAAGCACGCGCGAAGCGCGACACACGTGACTTGGCGGGTTTCGGAGCTTGGCGGGCTCCGGAGTCGGGAGGCGGCGGTCGGCACTGCGCTGTTCCGTTCGCTCGTGGTCCGACAGCTCTGCGGTCCTCGGAAACACTGCTAGGAAAGGTGGGCTGTTCATCACAGCATGGTGCAGGCGCAGCTGACGAGCATACCTTGGGGTTCCAGGGACCAAGACGTTGGCGGTCCGATCACGTCGCGAACACGCGCCTGCGCAAATTCGGCAGCGACAGCGACAGCGCGAGGGCGGCGAGGGCGGCAGCGAGTCGAGGCCATTGGATATGTCGTGAGGGCGGCGCGGCGCGAGACTGAACCGAGGTGGCGGCGGCGACGACGACACGGGCCCGGGGTCTTCGCGGTCCGCGGGCATCCTGCAGAAATCGGTGAGTCGTTCGCGGGCCGCTCGTCACGGCACAGCACAGCACAGAGATAGCTAACGAGCGTATCTCCGCGGTGTGGACAGCACGACTCGACTCGACTCGACTCGACTCGACTTTGGCGGTCCGCGCGCGTCTCGGGCGGGCGGCGACGGCTTAGTGCGGGCGCGAGAGCCGGACGACGAGGACGGCAGCAAGCCGGGCGCGTCGCACGTCTCGAGGGGGGAGCGGCGGCGCAATCGCAAGGGCGGGGGGACGGCGATTCGAGCGGGTAGAGCGGCGGGACTTTGGCGCTGCGCGGGGCTGTTTCGAGGGAGGTGATAGCAGCGAGGCGAGGAAAGCAGAGCAGAGCAGAGCAGAAAATACCTGTAGCACAGAGTGTTAGTTAGCTAACTAGCTAGCCAGACGAGTAGCAGAACGAACAGAACACATACCAGGTGAGTCCGGGGAGGCCGCCGTGCTGCTGCTGCTGCGAGCGACTTGCACTGGGTGCGAGGGGCGTACACCCCAAGGCGAGATCCCTACTGTTAATACTGCCCCATCCCATGCACTTACTCTCGTATTTCTTCACGGGCCAACACGCCCCCCATTTGGCACCTCGTCCACACAGTCACGCCCCCGCCCTTCGCCACGAGATCAGGCGTGAGCGGAAGCGCGGCCGTGCGCCAGCCACCACACCCACCCTCGCAGCCAGTCCCTCCAGTATCCACACCCAAAATCGAGCTCAACGCACCTTGACGCGAATCTTCGCCTCCTCCTCCCACTCGGCGCTCTCATACCCCTCCTCCTCCTCCTCCCACCTCCTCTCCGGCACCCTCCTCTTCGTGCCCCTCCTCCTCATGCTGCCTCCCCCGCCCATGCTCTTCGACCGTGCCATGCTCGGCGCGGCGCTGCGCTCACTATACGCATCGATGTAGTCGTCGTAGAACTCGGTCACGCGCCCGCGGCGGTCGCGCTCCGTGTCCGGGCTGTAGGCGGACGACTCGCGCACGGGCGGCTGCGGCTGCGGCTGCGGGGGCAGCTCGCGGTCGCGCGGGTCCGAGCGCCGGATGGACAGCCCGCGCGTCGCGCCCATGCCCATGCCCATGCCCATACCCGCGCCCC
>KB445807.1:38808-83513 GCA_000320605.2 Gelatoporia subvermispora B
CGCTGCAGTGCGGGTTCGGGGTCCAAGGAGCCTGTGCGAGCGAGCGTGGGTCAGTTGCGGCAGGTGGGGGACGGAAGCGGAAGCGGAGACAAGGGATGGGAAGGGGAGGGAAGGAGGCAGGTGTCACGGCGTAGCGTAGCGACGGGATCAGATGGAGATGGGGTGGACATGAGGTGAGATGTGCGTTGTGCGGCGGCTTCGGTGGGTGCGAACATGAACGGGAATGGGAGGGGAGGGGAGGGAAAAGGACGGGGAGACTTACGATCGCGGTCGGGCGCGGGTCCGCCGAGGGTGCGCGCGCGCTGGAGGCCCGTCGCCTCGTCGATGTAGACGCCCGAGGGGGTGATGCCCTGCCGCAGGCGTGCGATGCCCGAGAACTCGGTCGTCACGTCGAGCTCATCTGATGCTGCGACGAGTTTCTGCTCAGAGCGAAGGGTCAGCACACATATCGTCGGTTGTGCAGGGGGGAGAAGGGAGGACGCACGGCTTTTCCGAGGTAGTCTTTGGCTTTTGCGTTCTTGATCTTGCTCTCGGCGGGGCGGTACAGCACGCCGACGGGCTGCATCGCACAGCGGGCTCAGCACATGTCGCGCGAGAGCAAACAAGACAGCCAGCGGATACTCACGACGCTAAAGACGGTGTAGCCGACGCCGCGATCGCGCAGGGCCTCTTCGATGACGCGGTGCTCCTCGCGGGGGCCCTTGCCCCTCTCCGCGTCCTGGGCCGCGTCCCACGCCTTGCGGAGCCAGTCGAGGCCCTCCTGCGCGAGGCCGACGCCCATCGCTGCGCCGCCCGTGTTGCCGCCGTAGCGCGAATTGGGGTCGAGCTCGGCCTGGCGGAGGCACGCGAGGCCGGCGTTGAAGAGCACCTCGGCCTCGTGCAGCGTGAAGCCGAGCCCGAGCTGCGCGTACTCGATGCGCGGATTCCCGCGGAGGTGCGTGTGGGCGGCGGAGAAGGCGGCGCGCGCGGCGTGGAAGGCATTGAGGAGGAAGTGCGAGACGCCGAGTTGGAAGTACCTGACGGGCGAAGCGGTTAGTATGTGCGGAGAGAGTGAGGGGGGAAAAGGGGGAGAGTAAGGTGGAGGAGAAATAGGGACACGAAAGGGAGAAGAGGGGGCTGGTTGGCGTGAGCGTCACGCGTAAGGAGAGGAGAGTAGGCGGGCTAAGGAGAGGAGGGAATAAGGGAGAGAAATAAGCGGGTTCGGGGGAGGGGGGAACAAGTAAGGGAGGAGAGAGAACAGCTAAGCAAGAGGAGAGGAGAGATTGCAGAAAGTAGAGGTGGGGGAGAGCAGGGAGCGGGTTAGCATGAGCGTCATGAGTAAGGAGGAGGAGAGTAAGCGGGTTAGGGAGAGGAGGGGATAAGGCAGGGGGGTGGTCGGGTAAGAGAGATAAGTGGGCGAGTAGAAAGCGGGCAAAGGAGAGAAGGGAGCAGGTAATGGAGAGAAGAGAAGAGGAGGAAACATGGCAAAATCGAGGATTCGGAAGGAGAGGAGGGAGTGGGTTAGCGCGAGCGCGATGAGTATGCAAGGACAGTAAGCGGGTAGGGAGAGCGCGTCATGAGTAAGGAGAGGAGGGGAAGGCACGTACGCGACGGCGAGGTACTGGTCGAGCTGGACGGCTGCGTCGAACTGGTCGATGGCAGCCTCGTGCTCGCCGAGGGTGGCGTAGATGATGCCGATGTTGAATAGGATCTTGGACGAGTCGGCGATCTGGCTGAAGAGCGAGAGGGAGCGGTCAAAGTCCTGGGCGTCGTACGCAGCGAGGGCCTGCGCCCACATCTCGAGTTCGGCCTTGAGCGACATGTCAGCGGGGGTCTAGTGCGATGCGAGAGTGTCGATGTGCAAGAATATATATGCTGTGTGTGCGAGAGTGTCGGTACGTGCGGGGACCGGCGTACGCGCAGTCGGTGTGCGGCGTGCGGTGTGCGGGTGCTGGCGTCGGGAAGGAGAGTGAGCGCTGCTCGCAGCGACGGCGTGGTGAACGAAGGGTGGAAAGAGAGGCGTCCGGACGCAGATAGCACCAGGCTGGGAACGAAAGAGAACAATGGATGAAGAAAGAGCCTCCTGGAGACGGGCACTCGCGGGCTCTCTCTCTCTCTGCGCAGAGCCTCCTTATGCGGCCCTCGGGCGCTGCGTGCGATGCTCGACCGAGTGCTCGCTGATGGCAGCTGTCGTCGGACTCGTCCTTCCCACCCTACTCGGCCTTTGCCCCCTCCATTTGGGACATTCCCCGCGCCGACACTCGGCGACTGCCGCGCATTTCCTGGGCCCGCATCGAGTTCCTCCGGACGGAGCCTCAATCTGGGCACAAATCTCCCCTTCTGTGGACATCATCTGGAATCTCCGCCCAAAGAAATACCCTTCGAGCGAGCCAGAGACGGCAGCGAGACGTCATCTCGGTCCGGGTGGCCGAGGATCTGCCTCCGCCCGGTTGCGACGGACTCGCTGCAGCGTTCGCACCAGCCATCTCGCCGTCTCCCCGCCCGTGCTCGCCATCTCCGCTGCTTCCTTCCGTCGCGTCGTGCTCTCCTCCTGGCCCGACGCTGGCATCCCAAGCACCGACGCTGGCATCGTAAGCACCGACGCTGGCATCGCAACCACCCACCCCGCCGCCGCCGCCGCCCTATCCGCCCGCCATGGTCGCCACCGCCGCTGCCATCTCCGCATCGACACAACTGGCATCACATCACGTCCTCCCACCGCGTCCTGCTCTCCCGCGGGCCCCTCGCAGCCCTCTCCAGACCGCCCCAGCCGCCCCATTTGTATATCCCCCGTCTCCCGCAGCGATCTGTAATATCTCACATCCTAATTCACAGCATCGTCTCCACAGCATGCCCCGCCTCTATACGATAGTCGCCCCGCACCCGCTCGCGCTGCGCACTTCTCGTTGACCTATCTGCCTCGCGTCCGCCGCATTGTCCTCGGCGACGACGCGTATCCTCCTCGCGCTCCTCCCTTTCCCACTCATTGCTGGTCCGCTCTGCATGCACATACACGTGCATACTGCATGTCCGCCCTATCTGACCGCTCCGACCGCTCTCGCCGCTGCCTGCACGTATCGCGCCACCGTCCTCCGCTGTCGCCACAGCAACACATACCTTGCTCCAGCCCGGCCTGGCATCTCCACGAATCTCACGTCTAACCGCACTCAATCAGCCGCACAGCCGTTCCTGCAGGCCGCAGCATCGTCGTGCCGCAGCTCTCCGGCACCGAATGCACGCACCGCAACAACCGGTCGCTGCGGCTCCCCCGTCGTTCTTGACGCCGTCCGTAAGGCGCCTTGCACCTGCCGGCGGCAGCGAGGACGCTACGAGAGTGATGCTGCGCTGTGCCTCGGTCGGTGTGCCCCTCGCGCAGGAGGCCTGGATGTATGCGAGCTACTGCCTTCACAGCTTACACTCATCTTGACTTTCTGTTGTCATCTCAGGACCTAGAAACGCTCTTCGCAGCAGATCGTCCATGTTTCCCCAGCTTGGATCGGCTCTGCCACACCCGCGAGAGGGGTCCGGGGCAGTAGGGACCATTCGCACAGTCCACCGCCCAGCTTTCGCAAAGACCGCAATCTCGGCCCTCGAGCCTCGAGTCCCGATCTGCTCTTCGCACTGCGCCAGAGTCCTCAGAGCCGGAACTGGGCCCTCAGGGCGGTGCCCGCGACGACATCGTGACATCTTGATGACAGCCGGACGGCGGGAATGCATGGCAGGCGATGCCTGTACGTATGGGTTCGTGTGGACGCGGTGGGGAACACGGTCCTTCCACTTCTCGAGCCGATGTCGATGATGATGAATATGAATGTTGATGATGATGGACGGGTGGTGGGTGGACGCTGGACGCTGGACGCCGGATGGCCGCTCCCGAGGTCTGAGGTCTGGCAGGCTCGAGGATCAGATCGGATTGAGGCTGTATGCCTTGAGCGCGTTTCTCACGCGTTGTTAGGATTTGCGCGTAGCAAAAGCAGAAGCGGCGTCAGGCTGGGTGTACCGTTGTGGGAGATATCTCGACGAGGCTGCGCAAGATAGGGCGTACACCCTGTGTGATACGTCTTTCTTGAGCTTTCTCCAGACCAGGGAGAGTTCCGACAGCTGGCGGCGGCACACCAGGAGCATACAGACCAACAGAGTACGCCAGCCAGATCATCCGTATCCATGTTACGCTGAGGAAAAGTAGCTTTGCGCAACCTCCCTAACGAGGCAACCACTGATCGTCTCGACGGGTTCTTCAGCGTGTTTATGTACACACATAAGAGGGAGAAAAGTTCAGCGTTTGTGCTTTGAAAGCACACATTTCCTCCTCACCAGCCCTCGATAATCAGATTTGACATTACCATGTCCAGAGTTTTGTCACCGACTCAGTGCCAGGGCATCGCAGGTGCCACTGCTGCTGTCTGCACCCCTGATTAGCAAAGGTTGTGCATAGTACGATTTATCGAACCGTATAGGCACCGCAAAGGACTCGTCACCTGGTCTTCCTGTCTGGATCAAGAGCCTCAGCTCTAGGAAGCTGAAGACAGAACTGCAGCGAGTACAGAGAGGTTCATCGTGGTTCGCCCCCGCTATCCGCGCCACCACCTCACGACGACGCGCGGCAACTGCCGAGCACAGACACCGACGCGATCGGCGGTGGCGGTCCCATTCTTACAAAGTTACGCTCCCCCTATTCCCTCTGGAACCCTCAGCGTGCGGAAGCTCTCCGGCACGCATGGCGTGCAACCCTGTGGTACCACGATGGGGTACCACGACGGTCTCTATCGGTCCCAGTTTGCCCAGCGGCTCGAGATCTCCGACTCTGCGATGATCATCCCCGACCGCGGTCGGGAATCGGGATACCGCTGTGTAATTTCCATCGCCGGGATTTCCTCACAAGGGACTTTGCGCGATGCGGGGTGTCAGCGGTGTGCTCCTGTATGGTGTAATGCTTTGCGAGATTGGGGGAGGACTCACTAATCCCGGGGGCGATCGTCGTACAGCACTGCAGGAGGTTCTTGCAGGCAAAGCGCGATGAGGGGAGGGCGGAGGGGCTGCGGGTGGTATAAATGGTAGCGGTGGTCCCGGAGGATGCCATCAATGCTTTTGTTTGGCATATATTCCTGAACCTGCGAAGAAATCGAGAAAGTAGACATGCCTTCGTACCTCATCACCGGTGCATCCCGCGGTATCGGCGTACGTCTCGATCCAGTTGCTTCGCAATACGCACACATAGCAAGCTGATACTCATCTTCGAACCTCTGTCTCTCCAGCTCGAATTCGTTCGCCAGCTGGTGCGTCCTCACAACCCAATTCTCCACCTGCATCTCACTCACTCCAGGATCCTTTCTCGTACATTCGGAGTAGAGCAAATACCCCTCCAACCGCGTCTTCGCGCTCGTCCGCAACAAGCACACCGCGCCCCAGCTTCTCGCGCTGAGCACGCAGCACCCGAACGTCCGCGTCCTCCAGGCCGACGTCGTCGACTACGCCTCGCTCAAGGTACGTTCCTCTGCTCTCTCGTGGCATTCGATGTGAACAGGATTGTTGATATATGTGCGAGCCAGGCGGCTGCAGCCGAGGTTGCTTCCGCCACAGGCGGCACGCTCGATTATCTGATCAACAATGCGGCACTCATCGACCAGGAGCGGCACATGCTCGCCCTCGACGGGTAGTAAGTCGCCTTCTGCCCATTTTCGTACTCTTACTGCAAGGGATGTCCTCTAACTGTTCATTTTCACCAAGTCCCGAAGGCCAGGAGGCCCTCCTCGAAGAGGACATTCACAAGCACGTACGGCGCCCTTCACCCTGCTCCACACATCTCACCTCAGCTGACTCCACTCCCAACGCGCCCGTACATGCAGATTCAAGTGAACGTCATCGGCGTCATCCACACGATCAACGCCTTCCTCCCGCTCGTCCGCGCGGGCAGCACCAAGAAAGTCATTTCCATCAGCAGCGGGCTCGGCGACCACGCCTCCACGGTGGTTTCCGGATACGCCTTCTCGGCTCCGTACTCCATCTCCAAGGCCGCGCTCAACCTCGCTGTCGCGAAGTACGCCGCTCAGTACAAGGACGAAGGCGTCCTCTTTGCCGCCATCAGCCCCGGGCTCGTCAACACGGCTCAGAAGCCGCGTGAGTACCCCGGTCGCATGTCTCGTATGGTGTTTGCTGACACCGCGCCGGCAGCGTCCCCGGAGGAACTGGAGGTGTTCGCGCAGATGGTCGAGCGCTTCAAGGTCGCGGCGCCTGGGTGGGACGGCCGCCCGCTGGAGCCCGAGCAGTCCGTGAAGATGGTCCTCGCCGTGATCGACCGCCTCACGATAAAGGATACGGGCGCATTTTTGTCGCACCATGGGAACAAGGAGTGGTTGTAGGTGCGGAGACTACGATGTGGTGCGCGAGATTATGGGATGCAAGTAATGCGGCACGGCTGTCATGCGACGAATCGTGAATTTCGAGAGATTTCCTGGACTGCGGCGTAACATGACCGCTGATTGTGATATCATTCTAGAGTTTTCCAATGCTAGCAGTGATTGTAAGGGTATCGATAAGACGTCTTGAATGGACGGCGGGACTCTAGAAAGCTGTATCGACGTTGTTGCTTTGCCAGGAGAGTATCCATTTAACTTCAGACTGTGAGCACGCGAGGGAATCGTAGCCTAGGAGATGGTGGATACTGAATCCAAAACCAACAATTGTGCCACGCATGTACCATGTCTGCCAATTCTGTTAAGACCGAACGTACGCTGGAACTTCGAGCACGTAGTGAACACATTTCGAACTTTTGAGTGTATCACGTCGAGCTCTGATGAAGACCAGCGCTAGTGATGAACAGCTGCAGAAGCGCCGACAGGGTGCGTTCCGGGCCGCCACTGCGGAATGCAACCTCGTGAATTGTGAGAATGCGCACAGCTCATATATTGTATCTCAGCGTCGTCTCCCTCGTACAATTCCCCTGCCATCCACCATATTCTCCTCCTGGTATAGACCGTCGGCATGGCTGCTCAGGTTCCCATCTTCACATTCAATAACGGGAAGAATGTGCACTCTATAGGTCTAGGGTATGTCACTACCTCAACAGCCGGTGCACCCAACTCAAGTAGCTGATCTGTAGATGCTGGATGGGGTTCCATGGTGGGGGTGAAGCAGTCGAGAGAATGTGTAAAGATGCACTTCAGGTCAGCCACTCCACTCCTCCACCGTCATGCAGTCGTGACAATTATACTTGATGCCTTTGCCTGTAGATGGGATATAGACATATCGACACTGTGAGTGACAGGGTGCAATCTCTTATTGCCTCGCCATTGATTGCGCTGAGTCGCATAGGCATATGGCTATGGTGAGCTCAGGGGAATGCCTTAAGCAATGAGTGATGACTGAAAATGGCCCGCGCAGGGAACGAGCAGTTTGTGGGAAAAGCCATCCGTGAGTCGGGAATTCCCCGTGAGGAGATATACGTTGTAACGAAGCTTCCGTATGGCAAATCTCATGAGAAAGTGGGCGAGGAATTGACGAGCTCTGATTGCAGGTCTCATCACCACGGCAAGGTCCATGAATCATTCAACGAATCTTTGCGCAACCTTGGACTGGACCACATCGACCTTTATCTCATGCACTGGCCCCAGTCAGAAACCGACGACGGTATGCTGTGTAAAATACTTCAGAACTGTTTATATCCATCAAATTCCCATATTGCTAGACACCGCTAACCTACACGATAAGAAGCACAACTTCATCGATGCATGGAAGGAGATGGAGACATTGCTTGGTACCGGTGCGTTTCGACGATGACATCGCCCCGAGTCCATCGCTGAGCGGTCTGTATCCACAGGGAAGGTCAAATCTATTGGGGTCTCGAACTTCTCCATCAAGACTCTCAACGAGCTCCTACCTCATTGTTCCATCGTCCCCGTGACCAATCAAGTCGAGCTGCATCCATGTCTGCCCCAGTTTGAGCTGAAAGCATTCTGCGAGGAGAAAGGCATCTTACTTACGGCTTACTCGCCACTTGGTGAGGCTGCTCTCAATTTAGTCATGAAATCGGGGGATATTGAGTGTGATTTTGGTCATCTCTAGGTCAAGGACAAGCCGTATTTTTCACTGATCCGGATGTTGCGAATATTGCCAAGAGCCACAAAGCTACTGCTGCGCAAGTAGTGATAAGCTGGGGTGTCCAGAGAGGCACGATTGTCATTCCGAAGAGCGAGAAGCCGGAACGTATCAGAGAAAACATTACCGTACGTCGGATTTCCGAGTGCCCACGACGTAGCCACCACTTATGGGTGCCAAAACTTCAGCTCGTCTCGTTATCAAAAGATGACATGAAGACGTTAGACGAGCTACACAAGAAACCAGGGATGCATCGCTCGCTGCTGAAATACCACCAGCCGGACGGAACAGTATTTGGCTGGACCTACGAGGAACTCGGATGGCCGATGGTCACAGGAGGTCTCGTGGTGGAGTAGTAGTCAGCGCCGTTGTAAGCACGGCCAATAGTCAATTATTCCGACTGGTGTCCGGCAGGTTGATTTGACATCGCTCCAATTTTGACGCTGTATAAGTAAACGGGACGTCATCGAACTTGCAGACTGCGGGAGGATCAAATAGAGATAACTCGGGGAGATAGCAGCTACGCCCACAGGAGATAGCGGTACTTGAGAGTTAGGTCAGTGGACTGTCTACTCAACGTGAACCTAGGACGCTGTGATCTGTCATCGAGTCACCGTCGCCGGCCAGCCGCGTAAATAAATGAGATCGGCGCATCGCTTGCGCGGGCGGACCGATGAGCCGAGACGCGTCCTCGTAACTTCGTTTGCTCATCCTCGCTCGTCCTTATAGCTTGGTGCTTGAGGCCTTGCGATCGGTACTCACTAACACTCCCGAGAACATCGACCACCAAACGCACAGCTCCACTCTAGGTGATCCATCATGGCTGCCCCAATACCAGTCTTCACGTTCAACAATGGTGCAAAGGTACCGTCAATTGGATTAGGGTACGAGTCCGACATAGTTGGCAGATAGGAGGAGAGGCTGATATTTGTCGGCTGAAGGTGCTGGATGGGATACCCTGGAGGCGGCGAAGCCGTAGAAACCATGTGCAGAACTGCCCTGCAGGTATGCTTCGAAACTGTTCGGTTCGGGTCATAGTGCTCATGTGTATATTGTAAAGATGGGCTACCGGCATCTTGATACTGTACGTCGGTGGTAGGCAGCATGATTTATGATACTTACCAGATGCCCCTTCCGATACAAAGGCAAACGGATACGGTAAGTACTCCAATGGTCGGTGAAGTGTCGCTGCTGACGTACTTGTTCAGCTAACGAGGAGTACGTTGGACGAGCAGTCCGTGAATCAGGCATCCCGCGTGGGGAAATATTCGTCGTAACAAAACTGCCGTGAGTCTGCTGCAAATGACATACCTATGGTGATTGACATCTCACCTCGATTCAGGCCTGCGGGCCACGGGAAAGTTCAGCAGTACTTTGAGGCATCGTTGAATGCCCTCGGACTAGACTACATCGATTTGTATCTGATGCACTGGCCTCAAGCCATGACTGAAGGACGTGAGTGGGCACCAACTGTTTGCGGCGTGCTTGACGAAGACCTGAAAACATACGGCTGTAGCTGGCCCATGGCTAGGAGAAACCATTCCCCGAGGCAACAATCCGCTCTTCATAGAAACATGGAAGGAGATGGAGAAGTTATTACAGACGGGTACGTCTAGGGAGTTCGCTCAGAAGTTTGTATCGGCGTACTCAAACTTGTACACGTCGAAAGGCAAAGTGAAGTCAATCGGCGTATCTAACTTCTCGATCAAGAACCTCAGGGAGCTTCTGCCGCACTGCACCGTCATCCCTGCAACCAATCAGGTCGAGCTGCACCCGTGCCTACCTTCTTTCGAGCTGAAGGCCTTCTGCGAAGAACGCGGCATCATCCTAACGGCATATTCTCCACTCGGTACGTACTTCCTTATCAGGGATTGCTATCTTCGTGGAGTTGAGAGTTGACTGGAGATCACTAGGCCAGGGTCAGACCGTATTACTCACGGACCCGGATAGCAAGAGGATTGCGGAGCAGCATGGAGTAACTTCAGCGCAGGTCATGATCAGCTGGGGTATCCAACGAGGGACGATCATTATTCCAAAGAGCGAGAAGCCAGAGCGCATGATGCAGAACATTAGTGTAAGCCGTCATCACTTTATCTTGTGCGCGAATACAATGCTCACACTGTCTATAGCTCGTGAAACTTTCAGACGAGGACATGAAGACATTAGATGAACTTCACATGAAACCGGGAATGCACCGCTCGCTTGTAGATATTCACAAGGAAAACGGCACTGTTTTCGGGTGGACGTATGAGGAGCTCGGCTGGCCTATGACGACAGGTGGCATCGTTGTAGAGTAAAGCAACATGTGCGGTGCAGGTCACATAGTAGAACACATGTCGGTCTGACCAAGATGATGATGAACTCCAGACTGCTCAAGAAGCTGACAGATGAGATCTCGAACGGAAAAGCAGAGTGACTAAGTATCTCCTGCTTCGTCTGCTTCTAGCAGGGCAGTGTGGCAAGTATGGCTGAAAGCGGAGATAAGGTTTTTCCGATGTAAGAGTTGACTCACACGTTATACTTCCGATTCTTGACGAAGAATATAGAAAACCTTGATCTTAAACCGTCGAGAATGAACATCGTGCTTCATAGGCTGTCAGAACTCTGTCATACCTGGTTGACATGCGGTGCACTAGAACGATCAACATATACATAATGGCGTCGGGGATCCCAAGTACTCGCACGCATTGTCCGGGGACATTCAGAATGTCCTTCGCGAAGACCTGCGTGGGGTTCAGCTGGTCAGATGTTCCGTTTAGGACATATTTCCTGCGCGTCATACGTACGCATCACTCTGGCAATTGCTCGCGGTAACTCTATACACTGAAGTCGACCGATGCAGACCACCAATGCACCCGGCAAGTTCAGTTCGTATCAGCTTCTCCGGCTTTGAAAGATTCGACATGTCGCCAGTAAGCACTGTCTGACCGGCAGTAATTTGCAATTTGCAATCGACAAACGCTTATCACAAGGACCAAACAAGGTCGCGAAGCACAAAGATGCACTTTGAATAGCGCGTGGTGTCCTCATGTCCGGCGGACGCTTTGTAGTGAGGGTCAAGTCGAGTCTGTTCAGCCATTATAAGAGGCACTGCGGCACAGCATCTCGCTGCCAAGTTCCGCAGTTCGTGTAGAGTACCCCAACATCCCTCTCAAAAGCTTCCATATGCACCCCAACGATACTTACAATGTTTCCTTCCCTTCCCAAACATCGGGCATTCATCCAGCGTTCACTACCACCCGAACGTCCCGTGGGAATTCCCCTATTGGAGAGCAAGTATATGCCGACAACTTGCTCGCTGCCCAAGCGCTTTGGGAACGCATCGTGAACTCACGTCTAGGTTCGCATGTTCCGGTGGTCTTAGCAGGATCCCTTGTGCTAATGATCCGCAGAGAGTCCTTTGGGTGCGTCATTTTTGGAGCGTAGCATCAGTGGTGGTACGCAGACAACCCACCACGTCAGCACGCCCGAGAATACTTTGATAGTATGCACTAATAATTCATCGCGCTTGATGTAGCACTGAATAGTGCATCTAGAATGGGGCCCACAGTGCGAGTCAGCTCTCCCACGGAGGAGAGCTTACAGGAACACACGGGCTGCCCCTCCTGAAGAACTCAACAGCGTATCCAGAATGGGACCCACAGCGCGAGTCAGCACTCCCACAGTACAGAACTTACAAGAACATCTGGAATGTCCCTCCTGAAGAACCACGAGACCAACTCGTCGCCTTAGCAGTGCAGGTCAGTTCCAGATGCAGTTCGCTCTGTAGACGGGATGTTCAATGCCTCGTCAGCCGTCTGAAACTCAGCCGGAGGATCCGGTTGGAACGATCCTCCCCGAGCCATGGGCGCTCTGGCGATCTATCAATGATTCTCAACCATCTCTATTGCAGCTGGCGCTTCACCATGGTTCCCAGAATTCGGTCGATGCACCACACCCTTATAACCAGGCATACAATGACATTACGTACCAGGGTATGTGTACTGCGCTGTCCAGCGCCGATGGCGGTCACTGCGATGGCGGTACGTTAGCAGAGGAATGATCCAAGAAGCTACGATATGATGTTCACCGTATTACAGACTTCACTATGCCGCACATTATGGGCCCTGCTCAAAGCTCAAGCGTGGTACATATGGCATCCAGGCTCGACGAGCCTAATGGCCACATCAGCAAGAGGAAGAAGTGCGCGTACGGCACAGCTTGCGATCTGTGCAGCGAACGTAAGACCAGATGCGTAAGAGACAGAGATAATGAGGATTGCCGGTGAGTTGCCGTTTAGTCCGCCCCTACTAGTGCTACCGTACCCGAGACTCACAGGAGATCTCAATCATACAGCGAGTGCCGGGAAAATCCGGCGGCGGGAAGACGATGTGAGATCAAGAGAGATATCAGATGGCCCAGTCGTAGAAAGGGGCCGGTCAACAGAGAGAACAATTGGCTGGGGAGGGCTTCTATGGGTGCGGGCAGAGCCGATGGTAAGACGACCAAGGGAAAGAGTCGCTCAGCTTGATCCGAACTACGGTCTTCCTGGGTAGAGCAGCCTTTCTTGAACCTCTTTAACGATGTCTCCGGTCTCGGTTCTTGTCTCCCAGTATGGTCTAGTCAGCCCCCTTGGTCTTCATGGAACGTTCTGTCCGTGTCTGTGTCTCCCTTTATACTATTATATCTGTTAAATGTAGCTCCTTGTGCACTTTGCGGATCAGCTTACAGGCGACACTGACAATTGCACATTACGTGGATGATCTTCGAGATTGGTTGAGTGTCGTGCTGTATCAATAGTGCAGCGAACGCGGCTACCACTCTACGGGATCCCTAATTCTTGCTCTAGATTCAAAATCTGAAATGATAACGAAGAGTCATTCACCTAGTGCAACTGAACGTCGACAGGTGAGACACATCAGGTCAACGACAATGATGCGATGTGATAGCGGGGGAGTGATCGATTGATCTTTCAAGGATCCGATACAACGATGTATAAGTCTGCACGGCATCCTTCTAGATTAACAATCTCACAAGTACCACAGTTCCAGTGCATCCAGGGACTTCGCGTCGCATCCTTGTAGCAGACTAGCAGTGCTCCACGATCGATGATCAATTGATCAGCGAGTGCAGGGGAGGGTATGCATGGCCAGGATCAGAGCAGAGGAAATCAAGCAGATCACGAATGTCTAAAGCAGAGCTGTTGTTCCAGATGAGGAAGAGAAAACGACGTGAATGCTGCAGGAGAAAGACGCGGGTGAATGAGCAGGATTGAATGGATCTCGTGACAGGCGTCTATGAGCTGAATAAGTACAACGTCGAACGTTGTATTCATTCGGTGTTCCGAGTTCACTCGAGGTTCACGCAGAAAATCGCAAGGAGTCATGTATCAAGTCCAAAAATCTGAGACTCGTAGACGGCACCATACATAGGAAACGAAGCGAGTAGTAGTAATACATCTACGAGGGCTTAATTCACATACACGTAGCATCTTCCAGACTACGGGATATCAAAACACCACCAAGGGTCAGCACCAAGGACTAATCCAATCCGAACTCCGAGCTACTTCATCTCCGAACGCACAACAGAAACACACACCCATAACTTACTCCAAGTTCGTTCGTGTTTACTTCTTCCCACACCTATCCCGGACTCAGAGGCCTGCCGAGTCCCTTCGTCGCACTCGTGTCGTGGTCGACGGAGGGGGGTCGCTCACGCGCGGCCGAGGTGCGTGCCCGCGAGCTCGCGCTCGAGTTCCGCGGAGGGGTCGTCCATGATCGGGCTCGGCGCGCGAGCCATGTCACTTCCAAAGCCGCCGCCGTTCTCGAGGATTGGCGACGCGAGGATCTCTTCGCGCGTGGGCATCGGCAGGCTGCGGGCGCGACGTGTTAATGTGAGCTGCTGGAAGCCCAGTGAGAACAGCGAGACATGAAGACTCGGCTCACCTCTCCTGCCGCTTGATCTGGCCGGCCGCGCGGGCCTGTGCGCGCACTTCTGCACGGAACGAGTGCACCTCCTCGACGATGAGACGTTTCATGCCCTCGATCGAGTCCTCCTCTTCAAACCCGAAGTCAAACGGCTAGCATCAAAGCTCATCAGCTCCGCATCCGACGCAGAGATAGAGGAGTGTGCTCACCGTGGGGCAGACAGGTTCGTCCGCAGGATCGTGCCAGACGGCGAGGTACGGGTGGTTGAGCGCCTGCTCACACGTGATGCGCTTCGCGGGGTCGAAGTGGAGGAGCTGACTGAGCAGGTCGATCGCGAGCGGGTTCGCGCGCGGGAAGAGCGTCGAGAACGGTACGCGTGGCTTGATTGGCAGCGAGCGAATGTAATCTTGCGCCTGAGGATTGGATATAGCGTCAGTGAGGAACCCGGAGTTAGAGGGGAGATTGAACTGCATACGCGGGGAGAGCCGACGCGCCGCAGGGTGTCTTCAGAGGGTGTGCCGAGGTAATGCAGGATTTGGTTCAGCTGATCGACGTAGCTGTACGCAGATGAGAACGGAGCGCATATATGCAGTGGGACGAGGACGTACTCTCGGCCCTTGAAGATGGGCTTGCCCGCGAGCAGCTCCGCGAGAATACATCCGACCGACCAAACGTCAATTGCAGGGCCCTTTGGTTGGTCAGTCCTTGCGTACTTTTTGAAACACGGAACCATCCACGTACATAGTTCGCAAAGCTCAGCATGATTTCCGGCGCACGGTACCACCGCGTTGCAACATACTCGGTCATGAAGCCCTGGTTCGCCGCCGTTGCGCGCGTGGTATTGCTACCTCCCGGAGAGTAGCCTCTGGCAAGGCCAAAGTCGCAGATCTTGAGCTCACAGTCGGCGTTGACGAGCAGGTTGCCGGGCTTGAGGTCACGGTGGAGGACATTGGCGGAGTGGATGTATTTGAGCCCGCAAAGCGTCTGGTATATGAAGGACTGGAAGTGCGCATCAGAGAGCGGCTGCTGCGATCTGATCTGTAAACCCCAGGTGAGCAACCGCATTGAGACAAGTAAGGTGAAGACGCACGATGGCATGAAGGTCAGCCTCCATCAACTCTTCCTGTGCAAAGATCAGCATGTGTACGCTTAGGAAATTGAGTAAACGTACATAGAGGTAAACCTCATCAAAGTTCCCATCCGGGCGGAAGACAATGTCCATGTCGTACAGACAGGTGATCTAAGAAGGAGTGAGCCGTGGAGGTCCGGCGGGACCGCGCATACACCGACATTTTTGTGGCCACGGAAGTGATGGAGCAGCCTGTAGCGCAAACATTGATTAGCATGTGCATGTGCAATGACGAGTCCAAGACGCACTTGATCTCGCGCAAGCATCGCTTTGTGAGGATCCGCTGCGAGGACATGAGCATGACCCGGTCCCGCCGCACAATGCGCCTCGGCCCGCACCTTGGTGTTGATATTGGTAATCTTCTTGATAGCGCAGCCGTCTCCAGATCTGCGGTGCTTGGCTGCGACGACACAGCCGTACGCGCCCTGGCCGAGTTCCTTGACGAACTGATACTCGGAATCGACGACGAAGGTCGAGTTGAGCGCGGTGAAGGTGTGCCTCTGCATTGCGCGGTGAGCTCAGCCTCAGATGGATGGAAGTTGAAGTGAGCAGAGATGGGATGAGATGCGCCGGTGGCGAGGCTATGATATAGGACGATGAGGACGACGATGGTGAGTGAGATGCTGCGAGACGCGATGAAACGCGATCGATGCGATGAGGCTCTGCCACCGCCCGCGTCTCCCGCCCAAATATGGCAACTCTCCGAATATTGGTGTCACTCGCGTGTTTGCCTCCGTCCATCATCGTCTGAAGTCTGAAGTCTTTATATGCCTATCAGCGCACTCCGCCACATACTCGCTGGTATCTCTACACTCAGTGTTTCCGACAACCCGTGCTAGCGAATGTGTGAGGCTCCAAGCGTCTTTCAAGAACCGCACAGGGACGCATACTCATCTGAATTCTGGGATGGCATGTCATCAGCAAAACGCTCATCATTTTCGCATCAGTCTCTACCTGAAATCTTCCTAGCCGTCAGTAAGGCTATGCTCGCGCATCTGCGCCAATTTGCGCACTTGGGTGACTTTGCACAGGTCGATGTCGACCAGGTCCCCTGAGCGCATCACTTACTGCTGCCATGAACATCAATTTCAGCTATACTTCAGTCGTCTATCTTCATCGCTTCCAAGCTAGTGATTTATAAACATACCCGAGGATGCGGAGAAGAGTGACGAACGGCGAAAGCAAGGAGATTGACAAAAGCGGAGGGTTTCGCATGTTGCAGCGCTGGCCAGCTCTAAGTCTGAATCGTCAAACTGACAGTAGCACCTGGGCCGAGTCGAACATGATTTCGTGTACCGGTGTTATCGAGACAATGCAATTGTATGAAGCTTTCAAGATATCATAGTCCGAGTCTGATCTCTCACAAACTCGGAGTGGGCGAATGTTGTCGGGAAGCTGGATCCGGTATTTCCCACTGTTCCTGGATCTCGCTCGCGTGCCTGCCAGCTGGCTGAGCTCTCCTTCTCTTCCTTTAACGTTGCTGAGCTGACTGTCCGCATAGACTTAGCTTTTGACTCTACGATGCATGACTTCGAGATGCGAAAAAAGTGTGTACTATACAGTGTCTGAAATCCGCTTTTCCTGTCATGTCAGCCGGCCCCTGCCTTTCATCGTGCTCATGGAATTTTCGCTATCTGACATTCGTCAACGAGCGCGATCATTTGAGAGAAGCCATGCTCACCGAGCTGTCGTGACTCCAACTCTGGGAGGGAAGGCTCTCGCTGTTGCGTTACATTGTCTGGCTTGAGTATCAAGGACCCTACTGCCTCGCCGTGAACACATGCCCGGGGCTCCCAGAGCCCCTCCGGCTTCCCAGCAACCCAAAGCCGGGCGCAGGAGCGTGCAATGCCGTTGTTCTCTTACGTACTCCAAGCGGTGCTGATCAGCAATGAGCAGGACGACCCATCTGCACATGACGAGCTTCCCGCCCTCCAGGCACCCGCTCAGCACGGGAGACGTGCATCTCGTCCATCGATGTGATGAGCGCTCGCACATCGGGATTCCTTCTTTCGTATCTCACAACAGGGTTTCTCTCGCGTGTATTGTTCTGCTTCTTTTGGGGCTGCTCTGAAAGAGCCTCCTGATCTAACGTCTTTGTCTGATGCGTCTAAGGAGAGGTGTCGCCTCAGCCTATCACTGCCCACTCCAACATATTCTCAGGTTTCATGCTGCGCACTCGAAGACGCCTTGAGCCTAGCAGCACAATACGGAGCATGCCGACTTGCTAAATGCTCGCTACTGATGTTCTCGCCAGCGGTTGTGCAGTGCCCTGCGTCCCCTTCCCGGACACGACCTGGGCGGATGTGCTAGGCTTCCACATGGTTGCTCGAACGCCCAGGATCCTCTTCGCATCATCCCTGATTATGAGACAGCGCAGAGCTATATCAGCTTGATCGTGATCCTCCGTTACTATTGTCATATCCCCTAGTGATTCGTCGGTCTTCTTCCCCGTTGGTTAGCCTACAGCCCGCTCTATCGAGCATCGGTCCTCCATGCAGTGCCAGCGGCGCACGATTGCTGCGTGCGGCACTACCTTCGAAGTGGTCGCAAATTTCAAGTATGTGATGGAGTTCCCGGAGGAGGAGGGCTTCCCTGTTGTCGTGGTGCAGTGGCCAAGCAAACTAGAGTGGGATGCAGTCAGGAAGGTTTCTGGTATCAGTTCGAGCGTATGTTGACACTCTACTCGTTCGTCCAGCTCACAAAGTTACCTTACGCGTCTAGCACATACTACGCAAGAAATGTTTGCGCGAGCTCAAGTTCGTATGCGTGCGTTGTTCTTGAGACAGAGCAACAGCTTGATGCAGCCCCGATTTAGGTTACTGAGAAAGTTCCACGGGAGCAACCAGGTGCTCAAATTTAGCACTGTATCGATCGAAAGTAAAACTCATCGAAATCTAGATCGAGAATTTGCATGCTCCAGATCTACTGGTTCAAGCAGACGGCGATTTCGACGAGCTCTACCTCTACGTGTGTTGTCAGTTTCAAGCATCCGGGAATAAAAGCCTTACGCCCTCTACCAGCGAGACTTATTTCTCAGCGGCACTGAAGACCGCAAGAGCGCACTCGCTCGCATGGGCTATCTGCGAGACCACGCAAGTACACTTATTTGCCCGTAATTCGAGCCCGCTCACATTGTGGACAATCCACTAGATTCCTAAAAGGGAAGAAGACGTGCGCAGAAGCTGGCGGATCGGCGCCGAGCGGCACCGAAGTGTCGTCTACGACATTCTCCGGGGCTTGCACTACATCCATTCTGCGGGAGTTATTCACTGCGATATTCGCCCGGGGAGTATCCTCGTAGATGAGCGTCTGCTCGCCATAATCAGTGCCTTCGGTCTTGCTCGAAAGTACAAATCCGATGGTCACAACAACCGCAACAGCTCTCCGGCGAAGAAGGGATATGTGGTTGTGGACGATGAGACGCTGTGGTACCGAGCACCTGAATTTATGCTTGGATTTGACAATTGTGTTAGTGACACGCTCCAATTTAGGGACGCTCACATACTGACCAGAAATAGGGACCGGCAGTCGATATGTGGTCAGTAGGATGTATTCTAGCGGAATGCCTCCTCGGAAAGCCCCTCTTTCAGGGAAAAGAGTACGTTGTAGACTTTGGGTTGAGGCATCAAACCTGACTTGAAGTCGCAACTAGCTGCCTGAACATGTTGCACCGGATCGTTGACTATCTCGGCAAACCACCTGACAGCGTCTTCCGTAGTATTCGTTCTGCCCGTGTATGTCCAGTGACGCATTGGAAGTGTTGCAGTATTTTGTTTACTCTTTCTTTCTTTCTGCCCTCAACCCTGTAGGTGCGAGATTACATTCACTCACTACCAGATAAGCCACCCGTGCTACTGTCGAGGTTGTTTCCCGACGAAGATCCCCTCGCGATCGAAATCCTTGAACAAATGCTGGATCTAGACCCCGAGAAGCGCATATCCACCGAGAAAGCTCTTGAACATCCCTATTTTAGCTTCTTCCGCAACAAGAAGTCGGAGCATAAGTGTCGCTCGGTAAGTTCCCTTTGCTACTGTATGACGCATACTTCTGATGAATGTGCAATGGACACGGTGCATTGTGCAGTTAGTGGACTTCTCGTTTGAGAAGGAATACAAAACCGAGAAGCTGAAGCGTCTCATTGCGGATGAGGTGAACACCTTCTACAAGAAACTTCCTTGGACGGTGCGGGATTGGGATCAAAAAAGCTGGGTCAACTCCTTCACAGACAAGGTTCGTGGCAAAGCACCATCAGCAGAAAGGTGAGAAATCATGAGGGTCTTTGACTTGACTCGTATCTGACATACCCAACGTTCATAAGCAGCACTCCTCGCCTCTCGAGCAGGACAATTCTGTACCCTCCATACCAAGAAGGCGATGTCGGATTTGGAACTGCCGCTGGACAGAAGGCACGATTCCGACTTGACAACTCCAGCGAGGAACTTGAGAATGCTCTGGTCGACGTCAAGATGTATAGCGAAGCAAGGTTTGTGCTTCTGCCATCTATCAACAGTGATCACATGTTTGACGCGTTCGACATAGCGAAGTACAGACGTTCCTGTCGCACTTGAACGCTTGCTATGACCGGATCATCAAAGCGGAGCAGCGGTTCATCATGTACAAGGTTCTGCATAGTCCACGATCTGCAGTCTCTTCGACTAACGAGATATTCGGCAGCATTCGCTGCGGCAGCTCGTAGCACTTTGTGATATTTATGCGAATGTCCACGCAAATGATTCAGCCACCACTCCAAAGACGAGTAAGTAGCATATATATCACTTATCATTGGTTATATGACGCTGTTTACCATAGGTTCAGAAATGACTGCAGCACTAGATTGGTTCGACGCACTCTGCCATTGGTTGGAAACCAAAGTGACGTTTGATCCAATTTCTATCGTAATGAATTACGTCGATGTGGAGGCCCAGCTCATGTCTTTCTTTTCCCAATGCCCATGGCCCGTACGCGAGGTGAGAGAAACTCTTTCGGGTGATTACAGACGTTTTATCGTTCAATCAAATAGGCATACTTTGAGTCTGTCAACTCGACCCCGCAATCTCTGTCGCCTACCTTTTCGGAAGTCTTGGACGGTATCCGAGTTCTAGCTGCGAATCATGAACTGGTAGAGCGAGTTGCATTACTCAGCGGCGACGAGGCGGAGGTATTCGCTGACATACTAGACAAGGTGTGTTCCCACTGCTGTGCATCACATTGGTCCTGACTCGCGGGTCCAGGCGCTCAACATCATAGATAACTCAGATCGTCTCCGCCGGAAAGCGTTTGATCTGTTAAGGCGAATTTGTGGGCTCAATCACATCATTCCGAGGTCGTTCACCCTGTCTCCTGATGCGACACAGCTCTTGAGCGATCGACCTGAGGCATCGGGCGGTTTTGCGGATATTTGGCGAGGCCTATACAGTGGCCGTACCGTCGCTTTCAAAGTGTTCAGAGTTTACAGGCTCGAAGAAGCAAGCGGTGGTCAAGCGGAGCTGAAGGTAGTTTACTAAACATGCGCCGCAGCCGAAAATGAGCTCACGTAGCATAGGATGTTTTTCAAGAGGCAGTGGTCTGGAAACGTCTTCAACACCCAAACATCACGTCGCTGTATGGGATCGATGAAACTACGTTCCCGTCGCAAGTAGCACTTGTGTCAGACTGGATGCCTCATGGCACTGTGGCAAACTATTTGAACGAGAACATTCAAGCTAATCGACTCCAATTAGTAAGTCCCCGCAAACACTTGCATCGATGTATTTTGATTCTTAAGCGAACAGGCTTTGGGTATCGCATCTGGTTTGCAATATTTGCACGAGATGAACGTCGTTCATGGCGACATGAAGAGCGTGAGTAGTTCATTCCGACCCTCTGATCTGATTCACTAACCTACACACGTGTCAACACACAGGCAAATGTTCTGATCAACGAGCACCGCATTGCATGCATATCTGATTTTGGCCTTGCGGCATTAAACTACTCGAGTAAACTAGTGACATTGTCCGTCCAGGCGGGTTCAACACGCTGGATGGCACCTGAACTCCTCGATCCAGAGCACTTTGGGCTTGAGCGTGCTGAGCTATCTGCTCAAAGCGATATCTTTGCACTCGGAATGATCATCTGGGAGGTGAGTTGCGTACGATGTCACTTGTCCGATCTTGAGAGTAATGTTGTTTTCAAGCTGTTCACAGGGCGCATCCCATACTACCATCTACAGAAAGATGCTCAGGTCATGTCCAGCATCTTGCGCAACATGCGACCTCTACGCCCTGTCCAAGCTGTGTCATTCGGACTCGATGATGATATCTGGGAACTAGCAGAAGCATGCTGGGCAGAAAATTTGCGGGAACGCCCTCCTATGGCAGTGGTACTCGGTCGACTGAAGGATGCTTTGACTCGTTATGGTGAAGCTGAGACATCGAACGAACCCCAAGTATGGCCACTTGTATTGACCTAGTAGTGTGATGATCTATGGGATGCAGAACGTCACGCGGTGCGCGCGAAGCAATCATGCTACAATGTTTCGAGATTATACGTACGCAGACCTCAGCCAATAGATGGCCGAGATCGTCAGGAATGCAACCTCTTACTGAGCCCATGATGGTATAACAACGACGGCACAGGCACAAACTATCTAGATTAGAGATGACACACTTGTAGCAGCATACGGCACGCCGCACGCCACCGATCTGCCAAGCCCATATGACACCTTCTGAGAGACTTCGGATACGTCATGGGACGCGTGTGTGTCCAGGTCATCAATAGCATGGCGCATTGATCTGTCCTCGTCGGCAGCTTCGCAGAATTCCGCCGACCATAGGCGAACATGCCAGGATCACACATGTTCGGCCTCAGCCGCTCAAATGCTGTCCCTGGACGAGACTTATAGGACCATCATGCGAGGTTCACTATCTGATCCGTCCCATTGACCTGCCCACAACTGTGAAGAAGCTTCAGGTCACGGCCCAAGGATATCTCACCACTGTCTACTACTCAAACGTAGTGGATGAGCGATGCAAAGACACACGATTGCTGCCAGCGGAACGACATTTGAGGTGATATCGCAGTTCAAGTTGACGGTGGAGTTGCCCGAGGAAGATGGCTGTCCTGTCATCGTGGTGGATCGGCGAGGTTGGGCGGAATGGTATGTGGTCAAGAAAGTTGTAGGCATCAATTCGAGTGTATGTCTCTATCAGTTCCCCTCCCATCGTATCACCGACTTCTTTACAGCACATATTGAGGAAGCGGTGTCTCCGAGAAATGAAGTTTGTACTCCCGAGTTGAACTCAATTGAGAGTAGAGTCGGTCTAATATATGGGCTAGATTGATGAGGAAGTTCCGGACCTATCCTCAGGTACGTTCAATCGTCACATTAAGTTGTGAATCGCACACTGAATCAAATACAGATTGCATGGTTGAAAGCACCAGACATTACATATGGGCCCGATGGGGACATCAGAGACGTTTACCTCTATGTGAGTAGCTGATTTTATGGTCATCCATGAAGCAGGGTTAACTCCCGTATAGAGGACATTACCGTACGTCAGACCTGGAGACACTAAGGAACAGTTGGGTAGGACGACATTCCTGGATAAAATTGTGAGCGGGGTCAAATTGTCTTGATTTGCATCTTCGACATTTCCGTGCTTACAATCGGATCTATAGATTCACAAGGAACCATTCCCCAAGCCACACCGGGCAACCGCCGATTGGGAGCAGCAGAAATGTGCTTTCAGAATCCTTGGCGGTCTACACTACATTCACACCGCAGGCGTGATTCATTGCGACATTCGTCCAGGGAGTATATTCATTGCCCACAACTCCGAGGCTAAAATAAGCAGCTTCGGTCTCGCGCGCGAATACAAACCCGACGGCGCCAACAACCGCGGGATTTCTGCGTCGAAACAAGGGTTTGTCACTGTAGACGACAAGACGCTGTGGTATCGTGCCCCGGAGTTTATGTTGGGGCTCGAGAACTGTGTCAGTACAAAGTTGATTTTCCAAAGTGCTCACTCACAAATTTTCCAGACTCCGGCAGCCGACGTATGGTCGGTAGGCTGCATACTTGCGGAGCACTTGACACGAAAACCTCTCTTCAGCGGGAAAGAGTGAGGTCCTGTATGAGCCTTGCTCTCAAATTTGCTGACATATGCGATAGTTACCTAGATCAACTGAAGAAAATCATACGTCTTCTGGGTAAGCCACCGGACAGTGTTTTTCGCAGTATCGGATCTTCTCACGTGCGTGTCCATCCATGACATTGTTTTGTCTCTAACTTGTCACGCATTTAACATTTAGGTAAGAGATTATGTACGCTCTCTTCCCGATGCTCCGAAGAGACCCCTGTCGGAAGTACTGTTCGGTGTGGACCCTCTGGGGGTTGAACTAATAGAACGTATGCTGGATCTCGACCCTACAACGCGTATAACGTGCAAGGATGCCTTGAACCATCCTTATTTCACCTTCACCAGTAAGCCACGGATTAATGAAGATCCCATATCGGTATGGAGTTCAGAGTTCTGCTGGGCGATTCTGATTGTTGATTATGATGACAGCCAATGAGCTTCTCCTTTGAGGATGAGTACACAGCTGAGGGCTTGAAACGTCTCATTGCTGAGGAAGTGCGCTCCTTCCACGAGAGGTTTGCCTCTGAGTTACTCGAATGGAGAAAGAAAGACTGGGTCAATGAATTTCGGGATGTATTTCGCAGCAAGACCCCTTCAGGAGATCGGTGCATCATTCAATGTCCTGCATCAAAAACTGTTCTGACGCTTAGAATATTAGTGGCAGTACACCACAGCCAACAGATCAAACCGTCTTGTATCCGCCCGTACTTGAAAGCGATATCGGGTTCGGTACTGAAGCTGGACTCAATCCACGATTCAAACTCGATAATCCCAGAGAGGAACTTGAGACAGCTATTGCTAACATTGTGTTGTACGTTCCGCAGAGGTGAGCGTCCAATGTTGTTTCGATGTCTGTGGTCATGAACCAGCGCTAGTGGGACCACTACTTATGTGCATTGTGTTCGCATCGTGCGTCTAGCGAGGTCGAGTCATTCCTTCAGCAGCTGCACGCTATCCACGAGAGGATCGGAAAAGCCGAACAGCGTATGATAATCTATAAAGTATGCGTGCACAAATTCCTAGCGCTTTGCTTGTTCACCTTCCGGACTACAGCAATCTCTGCGCCAACTAATCACTCTTTGCGATATATATTCAAGCGCAAACCCAGTCCAGTCAACCAGTACTGATCGCACCAGTAAGATCTTATCCAGCATCATGAGGCTGGAGGTTGACGCGGGATACATCACAGATGCTGAGATCACCTCGGTTCTGAAGTGGTTCAAGTCCATCCGTCGGTGGCTCGAAAGCAACGTTTCACTTGACCCCATCTCTGTTGTGATGAAATATGTTGGCATAGAGTCAGACCTACTTTCAACATTCTCTCAGTGTCCCTGGCCTGTTCGAGAGGTCAGCATGGCCCCGCATGAGCATGGAACGCACTCACAATTTAGCAATAGGCCTATTTCAACTCTCTCGGCGCAGTGGCCGATCCTCCATCAGTGACCTTCTCAGAGGTGCTCGACGGCATGAGAGTCATAGCTGCAGACCCTGTGCTAGTAGAGCGTGCCGCGCTTCTTAATGGAGCCGAAGCAGAGGCGTTCGTCGACATCCTCGACAGGGTACGTTCCCATTCCAGAGCCTCCTCAAACTTTCGTTGACAGAGCATACAACTGATCATGTAATTTCCAGGTTCTCAACATTGTGGATAGCTCGGACCGCCTCCGCCGTAAAACTTTCGACCTTTTGAGGCGTATCTGCGGGGTGAACCACATCATCCCGAAGTCGTTCACCCTGCATTCCGATACGATTCAGCTCCTAAGCGACCGGCCGGAGGCATCCGGCGGGTTTGCAGATGTCTGGAGGGGCATGTACAACGGCCGCACCGTCGCCTTCAAGGTGTTCAGAGCCTACAGGCTCGAGGAGGCAAGTGGCGACCAGGCCGAGTTGAAGGCATGTGTCTCTGATTTAGGGTATGTTGTACTTGATATCGATGTTCATGACGCGAATATAGGATGTCTTCCAAGAAGCCGTGGTCTGGAAACGTCTCCAGCACCCGAACATCGCGCCGCTATACGGGATCGACGAGACGACGTTCCCATCGCAGGTGGCACTCGTCTCTGACTGGATGCCCCACGGCACTGTGGCCAGCTATCTCAACGAGAACACGGCTGCAAACAGAGTCAAGCTAGTGAGTATCCATTTCAACCTTGTATCGTCGCAATCAGATCATCCTGGCCGCGAATAGGCTCTCGAAATTGCGTCTGGCCTACAATACCTGCACGAGATGAATATCATCCACGGAGACATGAAGAGCGTGTGTAGCCCTCCCACTATAACGTATTTAGACTCACTCACGCGACCCCGCCACCTGCAGGCCAACGTTCTCATCAACGCGCACCGCGCCGCGTGCATCTCCGACTTCGGTCTCGCCGCGCTCGCCTACTCGAGCAAGCTCGTGACCGTCTCCGTGCAGGCAGGCTCGACGCGCTGGATGGCGCCCGAGCTGCTCGACCCGGAGCAATTCGGGCTCGTGCGCGCGGAGCTCTCCACGCAGAGCGACGTCTTCGCGCTCGGAATGATCCTCTGGGAGGTGCGCCACCAGCATCACGGCCCAAATCCCATCGAACTCGGATACTAACCAGGGTTCCTAGCTGTTCACGGGCCGCATCCCGTACTACCACCTGCAGAAGGACGCGCAGGTCATGTCGAACATCTTGCGTGCCATCCGGCCCAAGCGGCCTGCACAGGCGGGCCCGCTCGGCCTCGACGACGACATCTGGGCGCTGACGGAAGCGTGCTGGGCGGACAACCTGCAAGAGCGTCCTCCAATGACGGCCGTCATTGTACGTCTGAAGGACGCACTTGCTCGTTTCGGTGACGCCGAGACGTTGGACCCGCCCCCGGTATGGCCATTGACTGTGGACTGAGTAATGCGCGTCGATCGCAGAATGTTGTATGCTATAAGCGTGTTTCTATGTGTAACAGCCAGCAAGTCGGATTGTGCTTGACTCTAGTCGTATGGATCAAGGCAGGTGATCAGCAATGGTCACGACAAGTGTTAGTGCGAAAGCTTTTCGCATTCCGCGATGCTGCTTGCAGCAGGACGGACACTCCCATGCTATCTCTTGGATGGCACCCGGACCTCGAAGCCTGCACAGGTATCGACACTAAGTATCGAGAGCAACGTCAGCGCACTTGCGGAAGCCATTCCAGCGGCGCATCCGCGGGATCGTCGTAGGACAATAACGATCTCCCCTCATTCCAAGCGCGCACCAAAGTGGCGCACACGAACCGATCTGAATGTCGCATGATGATGACTTCGCATCCTCGATAAGCGTCTCCCACCGCGGACTGCATTTCCATTGCCAACCTGGGCGGAGAACGCCCATCCACCGAGGAACGAGCGAGCGACGCGATGACACGATACGTTCCCATCAGGGGCTATTCGGGCTGCAGGGTCCAGTGCGAGCAGAAGACGATGCAGAGCTGGGCCGAGTCCGAATTTGAGATAGCCGGGCTGAACGGGTCGAGCGAAAACGACGAGCAACGGCCGGGTAGTGCGCCTCCGAGGAGTCGGTCGCGTCGCTCGAGATACCGTCAAGACTGAGTGATCCGGGCAGGAGTGCAATCTGGGGGAACATCGGGCGCTCTGACTTTTTCAGCCGAGCATAGCGTAGGTGGTGCTGCGCAGCTGATCATTGTAACTTCTCGCGTTCATACATCGCGCACCTTCCGTCTTCAGCCTTTCGTCTGTCGTCTTCCACCCGCTCCCCGCTCACTTCGCATACTGCTCCATCACCGCGCCCGACGCCTGCAACATCTCCGCCACGGTTTCCTCCACCGGCTTCAGCGGGCGGCCCAGGATCTGCTGCAGGAGCGGGTCGACGACCGCGAGCTCGCCGCGCGCGAGCGCCCTGTACGTCGTCGCCCACTTGCGCAGGAACGCCTCCTCGCCGCGCGGGCCGGGGCCCCCCGCGTGCGCGCGCACGTACTCGTCCTCGGGCACGACGCGCAGCGCGAGCGTGCGCCCGACGAGCGCCGAGACCGTCGCGGCGAGCTGCGCGAGCGTGCGCGCGCGCGCGCCGGAGAGCAGGAGCGTCTCGTTCGCGTGGGCGCCCTGCGGCGTGCGTCCGGGTCAGCGCGCGGCGCGGCGCGGGAAGGGGGGCAAGGCACGCACCGATGCCATGATCCGCGCGGTGCCCTCGCCGAGGTCCGGCCTGCTCACCCACGCGACCCCGCCGTCGCTGTGCGGGACGCGCACCTCGTGCGCGCCGCCCGCGGGGTCGAAGAACCCCAGATACAGCGGGAAGCTCTCGCTGTAGATGCCCTCCCTGAGGATCGTGTACGTGAGCCCGCTCGCCTGGAGGTAGCGCTCCGTGTCGAGGTGCGCCTGCATGACCGCGGCGACGCTGTCCCCCGCGAACGCGAGCGAGGTGTAGTAGAGGTGCTTGACGCCGCAGCGCTTCGCGGCGTCGATCGCGTTGGTGTGCATCTGGACGCGCAGCTCGTGCGCGATGGACGGGTACGAGACGATGAGGAGCTTCTCCGCGCCGGCGAAGGCGCGGTCGAGCGAGGCGGGGTCGGCGAAGTCGCCCTGGCGCACCTCGATGCCCGTCGAGAGGATCTCCTGGCTGAGGCCGCTCGGGTTGTGCAGCGAGACGGCAATGTCGGACGCTGCGCAAGTCGATGCGTGATCGGTACCGCCGCCATCGCCGCGAGGGAATCGTGGTGTGCTCACCCGGGACGAGCTGCAGGAGGTACTTGAGGACCTGGGACCCGAGTCCGCCAGTCGCGCCAGTAAGCACGTACTTGACCATCTTGTAGCGTGCGTACTCAGATCGGGTTGACAAAGTGGAACAAGTAGAAAGACAAGGTGTGCTAGCTCAAAAATCTCGAACGCGCCGCCCTCAGGGTAGTCGAACCAAGTACGAGACCAACTCGCACGGAACTCCCTCGCCACCGGACTTGATAAACTCAGACGGGGCGCGCTTTGTCATCGCACAAAAACAGGCGAGCCCTTCTCAGCTGAAACGGGCAGGAGAGAGTTTCGATGGTCGATAGGATGATATCATACCCACCGCACAAGCGCCGAGCGCGCCGCCGAATTCGTCCACAAATGGCAATCCACACCAAACCAGCCTCCGTTGGACGGGGGAGCACCTCGTACAGCAGCGCACCGCTAGGATCTTTGAGGGTGCGCGCACCGTCAGGATCCCTATTATTATCCTATCCTATCCTATCTTAGGTAGGACCGAAAGACCATCTCGAACCCAGGACGCCGCAGCGTGCGTGAGGCACATCCGGATCTACACACGCCTCGAATCGCTACTAGAACATGCTCCCAGTGGCAGGTCGAATCAACCGGACAAAATAGAGGCGCAGACAAAAACACGACTTTCGCACAGGATAGGATACGACGAGCCCCGGGGCTAACCGTGTTGGCTAACATACCTTTTCTCTCGCAAATAGACTGCTTTCACCGAGGACCTCGACATAAGCACCCGTAAATCAATTCGAGCAAGGCTCATAATTTTCTGTACTTCCGCACCGTCGAATATCACCACTGCGAATCCTCATGTGCCCAGCTGACACCGACTGCTTGCGAGATGAAGAGCACATGACGCAGGCGGGTGGCATCCCCGCCAAACTACCCACACTCCAAAGCGTGGTCGCATCAAACCTCGAGAATCGATAAAATGTCATCAGAGCGTGTACATATAAATACAATTCACAGCTTCTCAATCCCCAGTCCCATAAATACAGACACAGCATAGCATGCACATGTTCTCAATGTCCCATGTCCCAAGATCGCAGTGAAAAACAAGCTATCTTACAGGGTCGCGACCGGAGATTAAAGGAAAAAGTCGAGCAAATAAGAATGACGAAATCCGAGAATTCTGCGCTCATCGGGGGGCTCGCTGGAGCCCAAGCTGACCCCGGCGCAAGCGCACGACAAAGCCGTCGAGCGACTCCTGCTCGAGGCTGTTGAGCCCGCTGCCGTGCTCGGCGTGGATAACGCGCCGCGCGTTCACCTTGTCGAGGACCATCTTGACCTCGGACTCGACGACGGCGCGGCGGTGCGCGCGGGGCTCCGACGGCGGCGGCGGTGGCGCGGGGCTGTGCAGGCGCAGTTTCTGGCGCAGGAGCCGCTCGAGCTTCGCGGGGTCCACGATGGGCGCATGCACGTCCAGCAGCCTCCACGACGACGATGACGACGAGGGCGACGAGCGGTCCGGCGGGGAAGGGGTCGCGCTCGCTGCGCGCGCGGCAAAGTGTGCAGCGGCGGGGTCGTCCTCGGCGACGCGGCAGGTGCGGAGGGTGTGGCGGACGGCGGCGTGCTGCTCGGGGGTGGTCGGGTCGAAGAGGTGGACGCAAAAGTCGAGCGCGCGCTGCACCTCGTCTTCGCAGAGCTTCTTGCCCATCTCGGCGGACCCTTGGATCACTGCGCCCATGTCGTCGTCGAAGCGGAAGCAGACGTCAGAGTGGAGCCAACATAGAAGCGGAAGCGGGGACATAAACAGAAGGACGTCAGTCACGGGCGTGAGACAAGCCAAGCTTGGGATGACGCACCTGGCCGAAGGAACGCAAACGCTCGATCGAAGCTCTTCTCCTCAATGTCCGCCAGCGCGTTCGCAGACTGCGCGCGGATCTGCTTGTATGCGCTCAATACAACCACCAAGAATCTGCGCGGGCCGATTTGAGCTCAGCGTCGGCCAGCATCAAACGCGATTGGGCGTACCTGGTGTACGACACCGACACGCGGCTGCTGTGCCATTGCACCGCCTGGGCCTCGCTGCAGTCCCCCCGGATCGACGCGGCGATGCTCGTCGCAGCCGACAGCCCGCTCGTCATCGCGAGGTGCACGCCCGACGAAAAGAACGGGTCGATGAACGCTGCCGCCGCACCGTACCCCACATCGCACGCAAAATACAAGGGAAACCAAAGCTGTCAGCTCGCGTGTCCGCTTAGTAGCCCGACCGGACGCACCTCCCGCGTCCCCGACGATCCTGTACCCCGGGCCCGCATACCGGTCCGCCGAGTAGCTATAATCGCTCGCACTGCGCGCAAAGGGCGCGTCCGGGTCGCCATACGCGTGTCTGCCCTCCTCCGTGCTCACACGCACGAGCTCGCCGTCGCCGATGAGCTCGAGCACGCCCGGCGCGAGCTGGAGGAAGGAAAGATAACGGTCCGCGAGGTTCGACGACGTCTTTTTTGTGAGCGCCGGGCGCTGGGGCGGGCTGGACGCTGGGGACGAGGTTGATGTTGACGCGGAGGCGGGACAGGTGGATGTGGAAGCAAAGGTAGAGGGAGTAAAAGGCGTGCTGCTCGCGGACGAGGCCGCGCGCGAGCGGATGCCGAGCTCCTTCTGGCCCATGACGACGCCGACGGATGTGAGGCCGTCGCCGAGCGGGATGAACCACGCCCAACCCGACTCGTCTACGCCCGCATCGTCAGGTCAACTGTCGCCAGCATACACCCGTCCAGGGGACTCACCGCTGAGCGCCTCGAACCACGGTGCGTTCTCGCGGTCCGTGCCGTGCCCGTACATGCCCGTGTTGCGCCAGTATCCCCACACGGCGACGTTCTTGAGCGACTCGTTGAACTTGCGGTTCTTCAGGTACCTGTATGCGCGCACGCATCCGTATGCATGAGCCACTTCCCTTCCCCTCGCACAGCATAGCGCGATGCGACCCACTTTGTGCTCATGAGCCCCGCACGGCCCGTCGCATCCACGAGGTAGTCAAAGGCAATCTCGCCGCGCGCCCCGAGGGCCGTCTCATAGCACGCCGCGACCGGCCTTCCAAGTGCGTCCGCGCCCGCATCCGCATCGGCGGGCGCGAACCGCAGCGTCGTCGCGCGCGTCTGTTCGAAAACCCGTACGCCGCACGATGCAGCGTGCTGCAGCAGGAGCTGGTCAAACTCGGCGCGCACGACGTTCCACGCGCTGTTCTCCGAGCCGAGCGCGACAAAGTCCGTGTCTACGAGTGGTGGGCGTCAGTACGTCGCTCATCGGGGTGGAAGCGAGGAGGGGCCAGATAAGGAAGGTGCTGTGGTTCGGACGGGTGGAGATACGAGGCAGGGGGGGAGACTCACAGCCCTCGCGCATGTATTGGTTGAACTTGACTGCAGAGCCGGGCTGCGGGCGGTGTGAGCGTGCGTACAGGACACGCGACATCGGCGGATCAACATTGAAAAATTCGCAGGGGTGGGCCTCGCGGAGCATCCTGGGAAGGCTGGTGTGTCCCTGGAGGACCCCGTTCGCAGCGAGCAACACGAGCACGCCACATCTCGCGAGAACGAATCTCGCAGCAGGCTCGCGTTGAGAAGGGCATCCCGTCCACGAGCATCGCGCAAATGGATCGACACGTCAACAGGAAATGCCAAAGCATTTGCGAGCGAAGGCTAACACACGCGAACGAGCGGGGACGACGCGTACCTTTCTCGTGAAGCCGTAGCTGGCGACTTTTTCCTCCGCGCCGATGAAGCGAAGATAGTGGCGCGCGGAGGGGATGAGGGATTCCCCGATATGATATCTGGACAGCGCATCCGCAATTAGCATGCAGTCTGCTGTCGGGAAAGAACAAGGGCGCCGTGGAGATTGGGTCTCGGTCGCAAGACGCGTCCGTGGGGCGCGATACCCGAGTGTCGGCGGGGGACGATAAGGCTCACCTGGGGAACTGGGACATCTCGAATAGGACGACGTTGAAGCCCTCGCGGGCGAGTGCCGCGGCGGTGTAGCTGCCGGCGGGGCCACCGCCGACGACGAGGACCTGTGCGGCCTGTGGTACCTGATGAGCGCCTTGGGATCATGGGCGACGCGGGATGGCGGGGTGGACTCACTTTTGGGGGCTCGGGGGCGGGCATGTTTTGCAGCAGAAGGGCGTGAGGTGCGATCGGAATGTCGAGAGCGGCGGGGGATGCGAGGAGAGGTGCAAGCCGTATGCAAGGGCGGAGCAGCCGGGCGTCGGCTGCGGCGGGACGAAGGCGGGCGCAAAGCAAGATGACACCCACAAGCAGGTGGGCGGAGGATGGCGAGCAGATGATGCCCTCCGCCTCGGTGTGCGCGCCCTTATAAGCTCGTCGCGCGCCGCTCTGGAGGGCAGACGCGGAGCGTTCTACATGGGCGTTCGCGGGCGTTCTGCACAGAAATGCGTCATCCTTGTTCCACAAGACGCAACGAGGAAGCCGCCCTCTGCGAGGTCTTCTGGTCTCTGTTAGGGCACGACGCTGGCGCGCTGGAAAGTTCTGCGAAGGAGACAAGGAGTGGGCACGCGGGGGAGTTCTACGCAAGGGCTCGCTTCGGCGATCCGCTCAGCTCGCACAAAGAAGGCCGCATCCGGCCAGCCCCCGCGCGCGTCCATCGAGATCGCCGTGCCCCGCACGATCTCGGACGCGTCTCTTCGGCCGCGTGCGTGGCGTGCCCTTCCGCGCAATGGAAGCCCCGTCCAGGCGCGCGCGAGGCGACCCCGCGGACGCGTCCAGGGCCTGTGCGCACCGCAGACGGCATCGTCGTGCACATGTGCGGCCCCTCGCGCGCTGCTCGCGTCCGCCGCGCACCGCCCTCCAGCGGGCTGAAACGCACGCACGAGAGGCGAGCGCGAGGATGCGTGCGGACGCCGCGCGAAGGAGCGGTGACTCGCAGATCGCTAGAACGTGTCGACGCGGACGGCTTCTGTCGAGCGAGCCTTCCCTCCGCGCGCTTCCCGTCCCGACCCTCGTGGCGTCGTCCACGTGCGCGCGCATCCCTCGGTCCGGGCGCGGCGAGCGAGGGGTGTAGCGCTGCGCCGTCGATAGACTGCACGAAGCAGGGCAGAGGTGGACCACCGCCGACGCCCTTTCATGCGCTCGTTGACAGAAAGCAAAGACAGACGGAACACCTGGATGCGCTGCGAACTTCATGCTCATGCGCATCCACCAACGCCAGCCAGGGCGCAGAACTCGCAGCTGCCCAGGACAAGTCGGGCCACGTCGCCCGTCAAAGCACTCAGCGCAAGAGGCAGCCCAGATCGCATCGGGGCAATTCCGGGCTTCGGCGCAAGCTCGACAGACAGGGCGTGCAGCATCAGTCGACGAGCAACGAGACGTAGAACATCACAAGCTCGAGACGTGTTTTTCTCTATCAGAACAGCTCAGGCGTGCAGAGTGCGAGAACACGTGCGATCGGAGGGCGTCGAAGAGGGTCCATGTCATCGCGCGTCGAGAAGTTCATGCAACGATCACGTGATGAGGGATCGACGCGACCACGTGACGTTGGTCCGCCAACTTGGACATGCGTCACTCTGGCTCGCACTCGTCGGCGCACTACGTAGCTTCGTGTCACTGCTTGCCCTTCGTCTGCGATACGAGCGGTAACGGAACCTACCGCTCGCCCATCGATAGCGCAATACAGTTGTAGTACCCGTCCGAGGTGGACTATCCCATTCCCTAGCAGCTCCGTGGCTGCTGTGCGTCCTGGCGAGCGAAGGGTTCGTGTCTGGCACCCAACCACCGCACCATTGCGATGCAACCTGCGCCAGAATATACCACCACCGACATCATCCTCTGCGTCTAAATCTTCGCGATGCGAGTGCATGCCTAGAGCCGCGCTTCAAACTTTGCAATCTGACAAGACATCTGCAACGATGAACTCTACCAGATTCCCATAGAGTGTCAAGTATGTACTGTACCGTAAGTCTGACTAACTGACGTCTGACTGTGTTCTGCTACGTTACGGCTGGCGCTCTGAGGGCCCCCGCGAACGCTTCCATTGTGAGAGGGGACCTTGACGGTGACCAGCGAGCACCCAGCGCTGCGTGCAGAACGGCGTTGACAACAACCTCACGTCTCAGGTCTGCACAACTTCGACTAGATGTCGCCGGCATTTGTCGGCCTCCTTGGCAGCTCCCGTTCGCTCTTGGAAGCATCCCATGTGAGCGAGAAGTCGGTCATCGTGAGCAGTCAATACGGAGCTAACGTTCGATAAGCGTTACACGCACCATAGAGTGCTATTGTCTGCTCTCGCGTCGTCCACTGCGGTCGACCAGATGGCTCAGCGAGTCGATCAGGGGGCAATGGACGAAGCAGCGCAAGATCGACGATTCGAGCGTCCGGCTGAGTCGCTGGTGTAGAATCACATTTGAGTGAACCGACTCTGTACTGACCTACTTAGTATAAGAAGGTGAACTTCGTCGCGCAGTATATATTATCATCGCTTCCTATCTGCAGCAGCGCAGTGCTTCCCCATCGAGTTCCTCGAGACCGCAGATCCCCTCACCTGCGTGGCAGTTCGACACACTCCGTGGCTACATGCTCACCCCAACCTCTATGCCTTATGACTCACCGTGTATCTCAGATCGCTGATCGATCTCCACCGACCCGCCTGACTCTCAAAATCTGGACGCGAAAATCTGACAACAATCAAGAAACGTAAGCTGAGCAGAGTTTGTTATTCGAGTCACGTACACTAACAGATTACATCGATGAGCGGGGTTTGTTATTCGAGCCACACACACCAGCAGATCTGCCCCTACTGGGGCACTAAACATGCCGTCCAGAACCCGCGTATGTCCAGTCGCAGCCACGACCACCGGGCCGCCGCGCCCCCATCTAGGGCGGAGGCGCCACCGCCTGAACGGCCACGCTCAGCCCGCCCAAGATCAGCCCCAGCATCGTGATCCACCACACCCGGTACAGCGCCTTCCAGCCCTCTTCATCCACTATTTTCTTGAAGCAGTCGACAAAGCCCAGGTAGGGATCCTCCTCCGAGCGGAATCTGCAAACCATCATCAGCGCGCGGAGCGCAGTCTCGGTCAAGGACGAAGCGCACCCTATGACCTCCTCATCGGGCGCATACTCCTCAAGTGCAGCGTCCCCAGCTTCCTGCTCCGTAGAGTTGTGCCCCGACACCGCGTGGTTGCGCTGGACGGCGAGCTTCGCGACCATCACGTCCAGCGGACACAGCACGGCCACGCTCAGCGTCTGCACGGCCACATAGATCACGAGCTTGACCGTCTGCAGCGTCTCGAGCCCGGACTGGCCCGCCCCGGGCGCGGGCGCGAGCCACACGCGCAGCGCCTCCACGAAGACGGCGGTATAGGCAAACTGGAGGGCTGCCGCGGCGAACAGCCCGGGCGTTGCGTAGAGCACCCAGGGCCTGCGGCGCTCCGTGGGCGTCAGGAGGACGCGCAGAGCTTTGATAGGGCGGAAGGACGACAGCTTGTACGGCGTCGTGATCGCGCTGCAGCAGGACGCGATCAGATGGGCTCCAACAAGAGGACGCGTTGCATACCGGTATGTTATGATTGTCGCGGGAAGGAAGATGAGATAACCGACGGCAGCAAGCGCGAGTCCCAGCGCGCTCGTAATCAGGGTATTGGCTCGGTCGTGGATAATAGGCTTAGCGATATGGATTGCCGTGGCTGTGGGCACTGAGAAGATCAACACCGTAAGAAGCGTCGGCACTGACGATAGTGGTCAGAGTATGATTCTCGCTGGCGAAACCGAGACGCTTACTGAGGCCCTTGTAAAGTCCGGCCCAACCCTGATAATGCGATTCTGTCAATAACGGTGCTCAGACAACGACTCTTCCGACAACGAACCTCGAGTCGCTTGACGCGTCTGAGCATTCCGAAGAAAGAGGTCACAACAGGGCCTGTATGAGGCTCAACATCGCCTTCTACATCAAGCTGGAGACCTTTCGGATTGTAGTTCGCCCTGAGACGGACGATGGCGCCACTGAACGGTACCGAGATGAGGAGAGAGATCGATAGGGTAAGGATAAGTACAGGAATGAACAAGACTGTGTCGTAGGCCCCCATGGTGAACGGAGGGAGTAGATGGTGGTGGTATACGGAAGACTCTGCTACTACGGACTGCGGCGACCCTGTTCGCGTACGAGGCAGTGTTCACTAAACGCCATACCCCGGCCCTAATCGCCGGCCAGCCTAAAATGGCCTGCTTTCCCTGTCTAACCGTATCGCTTTCTCGCGATTTCGATCTTAGCATCGCGTCGAGAAGTGGTTTCCAGAATCACTTGCAAGATCGCTACAGCAACGGCTCCTTATGACCACGCAGCGCGCGGACTTAACAATAAGTATGACACCGGTCCGTCTAGGTATCCAGGATCTAGTCCCATTGCACTCTCCTCGCGTATTCGCGAATATCAGAGACGAACGAGTCCTGGATCTCGTCTCCCGCGCCGGCAGCCACCTTTAGGATGATCTCGTTGAGCGCGGTCGACCCGAGGATGTCGACATGGTCGCTAGACATCCCTCCGCCCCGAGGGATAGTCAGCACGGGCTTGTGCGGGAGCTACAGTACAGAACCCACATCAGCATCGCGATAAGTTGCACACCACCTGAGCGCGGGGGACGCACCTCGACCGTGACGACCTTCATGCGCGCGGGATTCCAGCGCTCGCGCTTCCAGCCCTCGACACACATCGCGCCGAGGCTGAGCAGGCTCACCGTGCCGTCACCCTCGCCCATGTTTACGCCGTTCACGACGCGCGGCGCGAGCGCCTCGTTCGTAAACTCCGAGTCGATCCAGCTCTTCCGGAACATCGGCATGTCTAGCGGTGGGCGCGACGAGACGCAGTCGCTCGTGTTCGCGCACGTCGCGCCCGCCGCGTCCGGCCGGATGTCGTCGTACTCGTATTCGCCATGGGCGTACCTGTGTGCGCGCGGCGAATCAGTCGTATCCGTGCGACGTGCGCTGCGTACTGTTTGATGATGGAACACACCAGTAGGAGCGCTACGAGGTCTCAGCGAGCGAATAGTGCGATGTAGCTGGCGATACGTACCTCGGTGTCCTTCCCGTGCCCATACACGCAGTAAATCTTGGTCGTCGGCGCATTGGGGAGCCTAAGGACAAAACGTGAAGCACCATTCCCGCCCATAGCTGGCCGATAGACCTACTGCACTTCCAGCGGATTCGTCCACTTGCGATGATCGAGATTGTTCTTCTTGAGCACCTTCTCATCTCGCTCTAGCCCGAACGAATAATTGGTCGCAATCATTCTCTGCTCGCTCGCGCTCATTAAGACATTGATTCCGCCTCATCGCAACCGTACAAAGGCCACACACACCTGAAAATATGTTGGCGTATGCTCCAGCACGTACGTGCCCGCCTCCAACGAGGTCATGTTCTGCACATCCTTGTCTGCATCGTGCGCCGCAACCGCGGACGCTGACATTGTCGCTGCATTCTGGCGGAAAGCAAAGAGCTGCCCATGCGTATGGCTCCGGTTCGCAACATCATCCGGTGCCCACGTTGCGTTGCCCCAGACCGCGTCGCCGCCCTGGAGCTTTGAGCGCGCGCCCGCGTCCGGCAAAGGGAAACGAGAGCGCACCTTAATCCACATACTGGCGCTACCGGCCCAGCTGCGGAAGAGCTTCTGGCGTTCCTTGCGGGAGAAGAACCGTTCGAGGACTAGAGGGCCCTCGTGAGTCAGTTGCGCACCTCCGACGAGGACGGGTGGACGTGCCGTAGGCTCCTGCGGGATGTACCTGGACGGTGTCCTTCATTTCTCCTGATAGGAATGCAGCCATAGCCTTCGCCTTGTAGCACGGATCAGTGTGATGTGTCTGAGTACTCGGTGAACTGTCCTACCACTCCCTGGGTGGATCCGATCATGTCAATGCCCGGATCATCACATATCGAACAAATACGTACGAGATGTGTACCCGCGATGGTAATCAGCGCCTCGACATGTTTCTAGCGCTCCGAGATGAGTCCCGCCACTTTCTGTACAACAGATACAAGCCGTACCTCGACCCAGTCCGGGCCTCCATTGCCGTGCAGGGGTGACTCGACCCATTTGAAACTATTCCGGTGACGACGGATCCACATCAAGAAGTGTGGCAGTATCAGAGGCAGTCAAAATGTTCGGCAACGTTGAGATGAGCTAAGGGATGTGTTAAGAGGGAGTGTACACGCACAAGTACTACGGCTTTGCGTCAGTGCTGTGTGGGGACATAGGTTAAACACCGTACCAAAACGACCTGCGTAGATGTAGTTTACTCATATCTATACTAGAAAGTGAATTGAGAACTCCTCACGGTGCTGCCCATCGAGTGTGCAGCGAGAACGACTCGCCGGTCCTCGCGGGCTCTGCATGAGGTGAGATGGTGCGTGTGCAATGGTAAGTGATCCAGTGTGATGCCGCAGACTATTGATCGACGTACTTGAAGCCTTCTATGGTTGCCTTGAGCCTCGAAAAATATCCATCGCGTTCTTCTAGATTGTAATATGACAGTCTCCAGTCGTATGGTGCGAGATATAGGTTATTAGTATCATAATTCATCACTGCAAGGTTCTCTACGATTTTCGACCTGCACTCAGTGTCAGCGTCCTTCAATCTCACAATACCCGTCGATGCCCGTACCAGAGCCAATAACCCTGAATGAAGCTGCTGGCAGCATCGATTCCCTCTGCTGCGCGAACGCGGACGCCAGGAGGGTCGAGCCCGGTAATGGGGTCGAGCATGATTGACGCCATCCACCTCTCTTTGTTGAACATGACCTGAGAGAGCATCGAGAAGCCACCCCAGAGCTTTTGGCGGAAGAAAGGGCGGAACTCGGGAGATGCCGACCACGATTCAAGTCCCTGAGGCGTATCAGATACAGCAAAATCCAAGAACCGGGGGAATGCAATCACGGTAGAAATGATTCCGGGCACGAGTATGACTGGATGTTTCGCAGAGAGCCCACGGGCAGCCATGTTGTCCCCAACAGTAAACTCGAGCCCATTGTTATTGAGCTTCCACGGCTCGGGGATGTTGGCCCAGAGTCGGCGCCATTCGCCCTCGACGCGAGTCAGGTCAAGTTGCGGGAGGTCGATCTGGGGCAATTGGGGCATGCTGATCTCGTACTCATCGAGAAGCAGAGCAAGATGCGTCTGAAACTCCGTAAAGTCTGCGGGTTGGATGAGGATGAAGCCGAGCAGGACTCCAACTGCAGAGGAATGAGTATATGCACGGCAGTCGTCGCAATGCAACTCACGCATGACCCCTAGAGGGAAGAGAAAGCGGCGGGTCGCAAAGAACCGACGATTATTCTGTAAGATATGATTAGAGGGTTCGTATGAGATATGAAGTGAAGGCGAATACTACACACTGCGACTCACCGTGCTCTTGAGTTCTCGTGACTTTGCCTTGAGCTCGTGCTTGAGTTCCCGTACGTCGCGGGTATCCGAGTCTTGCGATACGGTAGTGTCCGAGCTAGCTTTACTGTCTCTGGACGCGTCCGAGTCGCGCCGCGGCCGATTGCGACGAGTAAGAGCCATCGTCGTTGTTGGGATAAGCGCAGCGCAGCGTCGAACGAGACAAGTGCGTCATGAACACGCTCAGACTGCGCCCCTGCTAACCCTAACCTTGTGTGGAGACACGTGACTTGGACGCGACAATTTCGAAGGCGCCGAGAAAGACCCGACTTTGCCTGAGTCAGTCTATCCCGTTCGCTGTGCTGTCCATCCAGCACGGGTCTGCCCTCCGTCGCAATCCCCGCCCATCACCATCTCTGCGCTGCCTAGTGAAGGTCTTGGCTCGCCTCACCGTCCAGCATTCACAGCGTTGCTCGCCGCCCACACAGCCGGACATCCTCCCATCTGATCATCTGTTTTTCCTCCTAAGTTATAGACCAACTCTCCTCGCTTGTGCCCAGTACTGCTTCCTGCTAATCGACTTCCATTATGCCTCTCCCTGCTGGCCTCGACCGTGCGCTCGACGTGCTCCTCATCGACAACTTTGACTCCTTCACCTGGAATCTGTACCAGTCTCTCTGTCTCATCGGCGCCGATGTCACTGTCGTCCGTAATGACGCGCTCAACCCCGCTGACTTCCCTCTCCTTCGTCTCAATTACCTGATTATCTCTCCTGGACCGGGACACCCTACGACAGACTCTGGCGTATCGCGAGAAGCGATCAAGTACTTTGCGGGAAAGGTTCCCGTTTTGGGCGTATGCATGGGTCTGGAGTGTCTAGTAGATGCTTTTGGTGGTACTATCGCGTGAGTGTCCTGTTTATTCGATGCGGGAGACGGAGAAGCACTCGTGAGCTTCACGTTCCGCCAGCACGCTCTTGGTCAAGGTTCCTCTACCGGTCTGCGGACGTCGCATAGAGCAATCGTCTCTTCCCGACGAAACGTGAGCTTTGGTATAGGACCGTGCCGAGAACTATACCAGCGCACGTCTCTCTATCCCAATGTAGTTCTTTGCTCGAAATCGTTGTTTTCGTCGTGTTTTCGTCGTGTCATCGTCGTGTCATCGTCGTGCCTGACTGGCGTTTCACAAATGTAGTTAACGACGATTTGTTATTCATGAGAGGAGGAAATTCGTTTTCCCTATTTTCTGAGATGCCACCATGATCATCCGCATATGCTGACCGCATGCACCAGTTACGCCGGCGAGATCATGCATGGCAAAGTCTCACCCATCCTCCATGACGGCCGCGGATGCTTCCTCTCCCTCCCTCAACGACTACCTGCAACCCGTTATCACTCCCTCGGTGCATCCCTCAAGACCTTACCCTCTTGTCTCGCCGTAACAGCCACCACCGCCGAGAGCGGCGTTGTCATGGGTGTACGCCACCGCACTTACACCCTCGAGGCCGTGCAATACCACCCAGAGAGCATCCTCTCAGAGGGCGGCGATAAGCTCCTCAAAAACTTCCTCAAGCTACGCGGAGGCACCTGGAAGGAGAACCCCGAATTCCGCGTTGGCGAGGACGATCCGCCGTTCAACGTCCTCGGGCCCGTGCCCGCCGTAACCGTGAACGGCGCGAGCACCTCTCAAGCCGGGAAAGCTCCCACTATCCTCGAGAAGATCTACGCTCGCCGCATGCAAGACGTCGACGCGGCGAAGGCCACACCTGGTACGACGCCCGACGACCTCCGCCGGCTCCTCGAGATGCAACTCGCGCCGCCACTCATCTCGTTTCACGACCGTCTCCGTAATTCCGCGCGGACCCCCGCACTCATGGCCGAGATCAAACGCGCGTCGCCGAGCAAAGGCGCCATCGCGCTGAACGCGAACGCTGCGCAGCAGGCACTTGACTACGCCCTCGCGGGCGCGAGTGTCATCTCGGTGCTTACTGAGCCGATGTGGTTCCGCGGATCACTCCTCGACATGCGCCTTGCGCGGCAGGCCGTCGACGCGCTCCCGCACCGCCCGGCCATCCTCCGCAAGGACTTCATCTTCGACGAGTATCAGATCATGGAGGCGCGCTTGCACGGCGCGGACACCATCCTCCTCATCGTTGCGATGCTTGACACTGAGCGTCTACACGCGCTCTACGCCTGTGCCAAGAGCTTCGGGATGGAGCCGCTGGTCGAGGTGAACAACGCGCAGGAGATGGCTACCGCGCTTGAGCTGGGCGCGCATGTAATCGGGGTCAACAACCGCAATCTACATAGCTTCGAGGTCGATATGGGCACGACTAGCCGCCTCGTCGATATGGTGAAGGAGCGTGACGTCGTGCTGTGCGCGCTGAGCGGAATCACCGGCCCCAAGGATGTCCGGACGTACCAACAACAGGGCGTGCGCGCAGTGCTTGTCGGCGAGGCGCTCATGCGCGCCAGCGACACGAGAGCATTTGTCCGTGAGTTGCTTGACTGGCCAGAGGAGACCAGGGACAAACTCGACGCGAACGCACCACCATTGGTCAAGATCTGCGGCATCCGTACCATCGAAGAAGCGCAGGCGGCCGTCGATGCTGGTGCAGACATGCTCGGACTGATGTTTGCGCGCAGCAAGCGACGCATCTCTCTTGCGCAGGCAAGTGCTATCGCAGCCCATGTCCGTTCCATCCGTCTCTCGCAACACCTCCCTGAAGACTTCGACTCCGATATCACATCCACCCAAGAATCCGAGCCGAACGCACCCTGGTTCGCCACGCACGCGCGCCGACTCCGGGCCACGCTCTCCGGACCCGCCTCGCATACCCGCCCGCTCCTTGTCGGTGTCTTCCAGGACCAGCCGCTCTCCCACATCCTGCGCGCCGTCGCCGAGGCGCAGCTCGACGCCGTGCAGTTGCACGGCTCCGAGCCCGCCGAGTGGGCGCGCCACGTGCCCGTCCCGACCATCCGCGTCTTCCACGTCAGCCCCGACAAACCCCAGCAGGGCCTTGCCGGCCTCACGCGGCCGGGCGGCAGCGAGTTCGTGTTGTTGGACGCCGTGCGCCCCGGCGAGGCGAGCGGTGTAAGCGGTGGGACAGGCCTTAAGCTCGATTGGGACCTTGCGCAGTCCGTCGTGGAGCGCGGTGAAGTTGGCGCGGAGGGCGCAGAGGACGCGGAAGTCGCTGACGAGACTAAGTCGAAACGAACGGGATGGATGCCGATCATCCTCGCTGGCGGCTTGACACCCGAGAATGTACGGGAAGCAATAGAAAAGGTTAGACCGTGGGCAGTGGATGTCAGTGGTGGTGTTGAGAGGGAAGGGGGACAAGGCAAAGATTTGAGTAAGATCCACGCTTTTGTGCAGGCAGCAAAAGGCCTGTAGAGCAAGATTCTGCTACATTTGTTCGAGTTGCTTGTATGTGGCGCCAGATAATAGTCAATATACTAGAAGGCATCAGGGAAATGGAGTGTTGCTATATGGTGCAATATAGGCTGTATGACCCCGATAGCCACCATCGGAAGGTCCCTTTTTATATCGGGGTGCCATAACGGGAAACACTTCACGCGGTCGAAATACAACAAGACGGGGCTGTGCCCCCAGGCTCCTAAACCAGCCGTCGTTATAGAGTCGCCCTCCATAAATCCTAGAGCGTGGTCCGTGTTGATTATGTGAGCGTGTGTCCAAATGCGTATATATGCCCGATTAGAATGAGCAGCGAGAGGAGGACGACTCTATAAGACGGCTGGCCAAAGCCGTCGAGCGCCCGCAGGGCGCTTGTTGGCTAGCCCCAAGGAATCGAGGTCATTGCGCAGTGTGAGGAAAGGAAAATGTGTGCAGGACCTACTGGCATGCATCACGACTCGCCAAGTGTCGATATTTATCATATAGAACGCACGCCGCCCCATGAGCGCCTCGCAGGCGCTTGACGGCTTTGGCCAGCCGTCTTATAGAGTCGTCTTCCTTCTTACCTGCCTTCCAAATTGAGACCGCCCTCACTCTGAACATGTGACCACTCACATAATCAGCCTCGCACACGCCTTAGGATTTGTGGAGGGCGAATCTATAACGACGGCTGGTTTAGGAGCCTGCTGTGCCCCAGGTTCTCGAACCATCTGCCGCTGTAGAGTTGCCTTTCATTATGACTAGAGCGGAGTATGAATGTAATCATGTGAGTGGTATCACGTGTTGAGTACTAGATTAGGACAGGCTTCTTAGTATAGGGTGGTGAACAAAGGAAGACAGTAGGTAGAAGTATCATAGTTCACGATCATTTCGAGCGGATCTGGGGAATGAAGGTTCAGCCGGTTATCATTCAGTCCATTCACCGTGACCGTGATGATTGTGACTCATTGGGTCACAGTTGTTCATCATCACATTCATGTAATCCTCTCCTTGGTCTGCTTGATCTCTGCTTTCTCAATTCTACACATTATGGATCCATGTCATTTATGCACAGCAGGTTGCTAATCCTTGACATATGCGCAAATGCAAGCTTTTGGGCTACAGCTGTTTGAGCCCTGTTGCTCATGCACACGACATGACCTTTCCCCGTGACTGTGGCGCCTGTAACTCTGTGACATTGTGCTTTGGAATGGATTAGATGTCAGCATGTTCGATTTGTATAGTCGAATTCTCTATTGCAAACATTTCTGCGGGCATTCACTTATATTTCAGCCTGAAAAGCTTAGAAATTATTGTGTAAAGTGAGTGAAAAACACCTCAATAGTTTCTTAGAAATAAGGGCTGGACTTATTTGAGACATATGGATTTATTGGAATTATTTGAAAGATATGCGGATTTCTCAGCTTAACCTGGGGCTTATTTTGAATGAGACCAGCCATTAACTGATGAACTTATCTGCGCAGTGTGCAATCATTTACCACGATATGATCACCATTTATTCAACAGAAATATGGGTGATTGTCCGCGATGAGAAGGGGAGGCAAAAGCAACTTGATAGAGCTTCTAAGGGTCATACATAGACATTTGAATGGAAATGATCTTCTGGTGAGACAGTTTTGTGTTACATGACTGAGAAAATAACTTCAAATCCCTGTCCGTGAGGATCCGACGTGTGTCCTCACACGTGCGCTACACACATACTGCAATGGCCGTCAGGCATACTTGCCCGTTTTGGAAATGCACAAGCTAGCCGCCTGCGCTGCCTGCACTGTGACCAGTCTTGAAAACTAACACTTCTTCCTTAAGAGGGACTGTCACAGTTTTTCGAAGCTAAGCGCTTAACCAGCGCTAGAGCAGTGGCAAGCAGTATGTGCTCTGTTCTCAGAACAGTGACAACTTAGCTGGTAGTGGCTGCTTGCATGGCTCCAGGCTAGTCACGTGACATAGCAAGCACGTGATGCGCAAATGTGCAGGTTTCCCAGAGTCACATGTCCTAGTCTAGGTCTGGCTAGGTATGACTAGGTCTAGAAGGAGTCTAGAAGCGAC
>KB445807.1:84501-111923 GCA_000320605.2 Gelatoporia subvermispora B
ATTAGTGAGTCTTTATTGCTAGTTGGTAGATAGGTGCTCTGCCAGGTGCATATTTGTGACAGAAACACAGGCTGAGTGATTATACAAAGTGCTTCACCTTTTGGGCTGGGGAGCAGCTTCGTCAGGGTATTGGCCACCATAATATCCTCATAGAACAATAGTATAGCGATATCTTTCTGTTTTCTACCGCCCAGCGGCAAATGAAATGGAAACAGATGTCAATATATTCTGTGTGTGCATGCAATTAATCATTTTGTGCAATGGCGGACTGGTTGTCAGAGCGTAGGGTGGTAGGCATGGTGAAGGGCGCAAAGATCTCAGAGATAAATGTGCAAAGCCATATAGGTTCCTTTGCTGCATGCATAGCAGCGACATATTTGGCTTTAGTTGTTAATAGTACCATAATTTCTTGACACACTTTGAGGATCACGAGACCCAATGAGGAAGGCGTATCCCGACACTGCGTGCTGGTCTTATGTGACATGCCACCTGCCTCGGTACATTCTATAAGTCTGTCGCCATGTCCGCCGAGTACTAACTACCAATCCCATGTGCCCTTGAGATACCAGAAGACTCTCTTCACCACCTCCTAGTGTGCTTACCCAGTGTTCTTGGAGTATCACGCCAAGATTCCTACAGTATACACAATGTCAGGCCTTATACCAAGCACGACGCACATCAGGGAGCCAATAGCTTCTCGGTATAGTATGTCTCACATTTTCAGCAAACTCACGAGGTGTTGCAGGGCAGTCAGATTTTGATAGTTGAGAGTGGGGATCCATAGACATTGATAGTGGTTTTGCATTCGATAGCCTGAAGCGTCCCAGTATAAAGTTGATGTACAATCATTGCAACAAAGAGATAGTGTGGGCGCCAGTGTCTCATTTGCTCTCAATACCCAAGAGCCAGTGAATTTTACACAGATCAGTCATCTCTAGTCGACACTTGAGCGTGTCCTTGAGGTGGTTTATGAGTGCCATACTATTTGCCACCAGTGTGAAATTATTGACGTGAACTATTCAGAGAATGGACGTGGAAAATTGCATGGTCTGACTTGCATCAGATTAGGCCAACTTTGACCAGTATTTCCCAAAATGTCTGTTACTAACATCGTCCACTTTGCTTGAGGCCATATCTCACCTTTTGCAGACAGAGAACCTTGCCCGTCAAACCTGTGGTGTGATATCTGGGGGGCTGAGACATGTAGATCCTTTCAAATTTGTTAAGCTTGTCATACAGTTAAGTCTGGTGAATAGGCCAGTTGTTTCTTGTGGCCATAGCAAGTATGGTTCAAATTGATATTAGCTTGGCGACAGGGGCAAAAGTATTAAATAGTCTGCTCCCAGTACCTGTGTGTATCCCTACATGATGAGCAGTGCCTTGTACTTTTTGATTTCTCCAGTAGTGTTCTTCTTTTTCCTTAAGACCCATTTGCTTCCTACAATGTTCACTTCGGTTAGCTTTTCAACCAGCTTCCAGGTTCCGGCTTCCTCGAGCTTTACTAGTTTGTTTTGAATCGCTTCCTTCTACCATGGCCAGTCAGAATAGTGCTTCGCTTCATCCAGTGAGTGCGGCTCTAGCCCTTTGGCACCTGCAGCAGCAGTTCCTATCGCTGTCTTATCAGATACTCCCCCAGAGTGGTATAAATCTGTATTGGCTAGTGTGGCAGTCCCAACGGTGTTGCATAATCTAGTGGGCAGTGTCTTGGAGTTTTTGCCTTTGATCATATACTGGACATATGCGCTAGGTTTGCGCACGAGTTGGGCATGGTCCCGATATCTCTTTGGGTATGCTGCTAGGTTTGGGAGTGGTCTGCTCAACATTGACTTTGTTGACCATGCTCAGCTTTGGCAGCTCTTTTTCCCCTTCGAGTGATGCACTCTCAGGCCTGTATATCACGGTGCGTTTGACGGTGACTGTGCAAGTCTTTGGTCAATATATACAGTAACCCTTGCTCTGTGCGTTTACACTGACCCATCGTCTCTCGTGGGCATGTTCATCTAACTTTGAGCTGGAGGGGTCATGCACCCAGACATTGCGGCCAAAAATGTGAGCACATAAGAGGTTCAGCTTTATACCAAAAGTGGTTTCAAATGGTGTGGTGCTGTCGCCAAGAGATCACATTATAGGTTGGGTCTTGAGCCAGATGACATGTAGTGTAGCTTCACCCTAGAGGAACTCCGGGAGCTTGCTCTCATGTAGTATTGTGCGCACCTTTTCTAGCAGCACCCTGTTAAGATGCTCCACAATGCCGCTTTTTTCTGGGGTGTCGTGAACTGTGAGCTGCTAGTGTGTGCCATGTGGCTCGAGAACCTCCTGCAGGTCATTTGGGTAGGTACTCTCCTCCTCTGTCACTTTGCAGTGTCCTAATGTTATACTGAAGTGTGCCTTGATTTACACTCGGTATCAAATATACATGCATTTGACTTCAGATTTATCGCACAGCAGGTACACAGCTATTAAGTAGCTACAGTCATTGGTGAACAAGACATAATACCTCTCCTTTCGAGCGAGACCACTGCTGAGGGTCCCCAGATGTTGGTATAGACCCTCTTACTTATCTCTGTTACCTGAGCTGACTGCTGAGTCTTAGGGATGGGTTTTTGAAATGCCTTGCGAAATATACACAAGTCGCAGAATAGGTGTATTTGCTCCCCCACAAGTTTGATGCCGATGACAAGGCCTTGTCAAACCAAATCCCTGAGTTGGGGGCCACGTGTCCGAGATGCTGGTGTAGCTCCTCTAGAGTCACCTCCTCTGAAGCAGATCTGGCTTGTTCAACTGTGTGCTTGACTTGGTATAGACATCTGGTCTTCACAATTTTACCAATGAGCTGGCCCTTTCTGTCGCAGATTTGGCAATATTTCCCAGCAAAGAGCAATACATGGAGAAATTGGTGTTATTTTTGTTCTGGGGCTCAGAGTTTGATATAGAAGCCATCCACCTATGCTTGATAGTATCATCATCAGCCATGGTTGTGCTCGCAGCACCAGCCTCCTTCTTCTTTGCTAACTGTTTCTCCTTTGATGATTCGTGCTTCAGACTAGGTCATTTGTCTTTTCAATGGCCTGTCCTGTTACAGTTTCAGCAAACGAGCTCGGCGGTACCTAAAGATGACTTTCCCTTAAAGAAGCAAGACAAGCGCCCTCTGCCACCTTTGCTGAAGGTTGTGCAGCATAGCTCTTTGCCATTCCAAAGTAACTGATGTGTCATGCACCAGATGAAACAGCCGTTCGTGCAAATTTCCCACCTCAGAAATTACCAGTCTGCCTCTGATATAAATCAGCTCATTATCCACAGTCATTTCTGGTATTAAATGATGGAACTATAGCAGTTTTGCACACCAGTGATCAGTCTGGTAGCCAGCCCTGATTTTGTCCAAGATGTTATCATTAGTGCGGACAGATACCACTGCGGCGGGTACCTCCAGCTTCATGTCGGTCATCACGAAGATAGTGTTGTTGCCCAGGTTGTTATGGTCTATGGTTATCAGGCACTCATGACTGAGTACTAACTCCCGAATCCGGTTAAAAGCTTCTTTATGTGTGTGCGTCCACTGTGGGAACACCTTATCTGCTGCCTTTGTGGCCAAAGGAGTTAGTATGGCTGTTTGCTCAGCTAGTTAAGGGAGGAGTACCACGATGTACCGTACCAGTCCCAGAAACTGTCTGACTTCTTTGGCACTCCGCAGTCTAGGCCAATTTGCGATTTGATCTACCTTGGATTGGTCCACTTCAATGTCACATTGTGATATTCAGTGACCGAGGAAATTGATTCTGTCACAGAAGAGTTGGGTCTTTTTGAGCAAGCAGAACAGCTTTGCTGTGCGGAGGGCTTCCATCACTGTCGCAATGTTGTGCCTGTGTTTGTCGTCATCTTGAGACCAGATGATAATGTCATCCAAGTATACGTGACAGATCTTGCCTATCAATGAGCGTAACGCTACCATCATGTGTTTCTGTAATTGGCTGGTGCATTCTGACATCCTATCGGCATAATCAGCCACTTATACAGATTGAAAGGTGTGTTGACAGTAGTATACTTAACATGTTCAGGATGCACATGTGTTTGGAAAAATGGGTTCGTCATGTTAATATTTTTTCATATCTTTCCCTTTACGCAGTCCGCCAGGATGTCATTTAAATGGGTTTGTCATGTTAATATTTTTCCATATCTTTCCCTTTACGTAGTCCGCCAGGATGTCATCTATGTGAGGAAGGGAAAATTGGTCAGTGATGGTATTATCATTCAGTTTTTTATCATTATTAACCTAACAAGGTAGCACTGTTGGATTTGCCTTGGGTATAATGAACCCTGGTAAAGCATACTCGTTTGACAATGGATGTATATGTTCCATATTCAGATGTTGCTGCGGGAGGTCCCACCAGGCTTCCTCAGGCACAGATATACCCGGGAGGCAATCACCTTGTTGAAATCTTCTAAGTGGAAAGCATGATACACATTGGTGGGCAGCTCATTTGTGTGAGGAATGTCCGTCGGGAACCTGTTGGCATATTGCAGCTTCAGCTCAGCATCCCTGTCCGATAATCATTACAAGTGCTTAAGCTGTTTGATGCATGTCTGTATGGCTGGTTGCAGATTATAGTGCAGTGTACACATGTGTCTGTCAATGTCTGCCTGTTGCTGTTCTAGACGTGCACATAGTTGGTCAATCATGCTGTGCATCGCTGCCACTACATGTGACCACCGTTCACCTAGCAACATGCCAGGCAGTGAAACTGCTCGATCTAGCATGCTCATCGGATTGAGAACGTCGTAACCCGATGTCTTGTGGATAGCTGTACGCTCATGGAAGTCGACATTAATCTTGTTGACCTTCAGGAACGGTGGGTCAAGGATTATATTCAGGGTTTTACACAGAATATACATGCTGGGAGGCCGATGGACCGAAAACGGGAATTGTGGGACTCGACACAAAGATGAACATACTCATATAACTCACAGACAATTTCATTATCTGCTTCCAGTGCTTGTTGAATCTTTTTGGGATTGGGCAGGCGATAGCGACAGAGGCCAGTCTGATTGATGGGACTAGAACTAACCAGAACTGTGTGCAAGCCAGGGTCAAGAAGTGCATCTACGGAGATTGGGGAAGAAAGAAGGGGGCCGTCGAGCAGGCCATTCCAGTAGAGGGTAGGCAAAGTAAATAGTTCAATGTACTCCAATTCAGACTCGGAAACAGAGTCATAAACCATAGTGCGTGACGGCAGCACTGCGGCAAGGATGTTTGTCTTATCTTCCTCCTTCTCCTCGACAATGGCTGCGACCATGGGCTTCTGGTTCTTCGCAGCGCGGATGGTTGCCAGGCTCCATGACTGGCTTGTAGTTAGTTGGTTGCATCTGGGAAACTGTAGGGGCAGCTTGTGCAGACATGTTTGATGAATGGCCTATGGCACTTGTAGTAACCTATCATTCTCACAAAGAAGTTGACACATGGTCTCTGTCAGGTGGGGTAGCTTGTTCTTAGTTCCGGCGGGAGTGTTCACCATGCACGAGATCATAGCCATATGGAGAATAAACAGATTGGACGTCTTGTTTGGCGGGGCCTTGACTTTAGCTATCACCTTGGCAATTGCCGCCTGGACTTGTTTGTCGTTTTCGATATGTTCTTCATTGAGAGCCTTGATGGCTGGCAACTACTGTTAGAAACTGGTGTAAGCGTCAAGATCATTACAGTATTTAGGTGAGTGAATCAGGTGCTTAAGATCCTTGTTTGCGTAAGCTTGCAGATACTGCTTCACGTCATGATCAGAAAGCACCTCTACCGTTTTCATCACCAGCTTTACTTTGGCCTGTACTTCGTTTGCCCGGTCCCAAAATGACCTCTTCTCCAGGCGTAGAGCAAATATCTTGTCCTTCAAGAGACACTCCCAATCGCAAGGTAGCCAGGTGTCCCGCATGAGTTGCAAGAAAACATTGAATCTGAAAGAGTCATAGTGATTACAATTGGCCTCATACTAAACCTGGAGATATGGATTCTCCAAGTGTGAGGTGACCGTGGCGACCTGTAGCTCATTTGTGAGCGAGATCTTTAAGAAGTGCCAGTGACATGCTGTCTCCCAGCGGTCGAGCATTTCTGGGTCTAGGTTTCCAGACAAGAGCTTCAGTGAATCTTGCTCTTTAATGTGTTTGACTATGGCTGTTTTGGGTTCAGGCATTATTTTAATGGTTGACAGGGTGACTATATGCATCTTAACAAGTTGTATTTTGATCAGTAGTAGAGTCGCTGTTGGACACAGCTCTGAATTGGCGGCAGTGGTGCTATTATCGGCATTATTAGGACTGTCCACCTTCCGCTCGCTTGGTGGTAGTGGTAAGAGATCAGACCAATCCAACAAGGGGGTGCTCGGTATGCATATGGAAGTATGTGTATGAGTAACAATGCTGGTGGTGCTGACCCAGAACGTTCCGGCAATTTGTTGGCTTCAACATGGGCATGCTCTCTTGTCCGCAGTAGGACCAGGATGAAGGGGCAGTATCAGTCTGACATGGCAACTTCGATAGAACAGTTGCAACTTTGAAAAAAAAAGTGAAACACAAGCTCTCTTGTGAACACTTGGACTGCAACAAAAGTTGCAAATGCTCTATTGTGTGCATAAGTACACGGGGGGAAAGGACAGAGAAAAGGGGGTGCATGGGTAAGTATATAATATGAGGAAAGAGAAGGTGAGAGCGAAGTCCGAACAACATAACTGTAGGTAGCAATGTCTTAATTAGGAAGGAGAGTTGTCTGATCGGGAAAGTGAGGCCGTGTCGGCATTACATAGTGCATGTGTGCATTGACACATTGCTCAGTGCACCTCTAACTGAAAAAAGTCCCCTCTAGTTCCTAATTCAACTTTGATAACTCCCTCTATTATATAATTTATGTAATACATTAAGCCTTTTAGTCATCTCACTCTCTCTGTGCTGTGAATTTTTAACTCTAGTCAACATTTCTTGGACACAATCTTACCTAAGGTTCATGTTCAACACTGCTGAAAACTCCTGCCCAGTCCAGAAGTAGAAGATCACTAAGAAGGCTACTACAGTGGCTGATGACCTGCCAAACAACAGAGAACATCCTCTTCCAGAAGTCTGGGTTGCTCCAAAGACCATGGCCACAGTCTACTCACAGTCTACACATCCCAGTTTTCTGACCTCCATGACATGCTGGCCCTCTTGTCTGATCCTCCTCCTGGTGTTTTGGCCTTCCTCATGCTGTATTCTAATAGCTCATCCGCAGCGTGTCGGTCACAACTGTCACTCACAACGATAACAATGCCATCACCCTTAGCAGTAATGATAAAGATATTCCCGAACCACCTTCAGTGGATCTGGAGGATGAGCTCAGGGGACAATGATTTTTGCTTCTTGATTATCTTATCTCTCTTTCTTCCACCTACAGAGCAGCTTTTAAGCTGCTGGACTTCCATGGTCTATGCTTTTTTTAAGCCATATGTTGACATTATTCACAAAACAAATAGGCATCGCGTACATATATTTAGCTGCGCAAACCGTGGCTGTACTGAGAAGGTTAAGCACTACCTTAACACCCAGAACTTCACCTCAATGTCTAACCTTCAGAAGCACGCTCACCCTGCTGGGGTGAGAAAGCGCTCACTGCAGCCAGCAAGCAAAATGACATCGGAATTGCACACACAGCCATTTAGAAGTTTGAGCGTAGTAGCTCTATCACTGCTGCTTTCAACCATGTTTCCAGCACATGTATTACTAATGCTAACTACCAGCATACTGTGATTAAAGCGAGGTATATCATCCTGTCAAATATACTGATCTCTTAGTCCTTTATTAATGTGTTTAGAGCTGTGATTATATATTGGTGCTCAGAAGCTAGCGCCTGTTCAGTACAGTCCTAGATGAGAGCTTCAAGTGCCTATGAAAACAGGAGGGCCTGAATATCAGCTTCCTTTAGTAGCAATTATCTTGCGCGATATCCATGTAGCCTTCAAGGGAGCTCAGAATTGTATTGAATGTCTTCTAAAAGGGTGTCATTACTCATGTTATTACTCATAACATCTATCTGAAAAACTGATTAATACAGGTTTATATATTTTAGAAGTATTTAGGCCAACTGAGCTTCGCTACGGATTGCTGGACTTTTTACCGTCTATTTCTATTACAATGGCAAACCTATAAGTCTGCTTCTCAATATTATCAAGTGACCCTGGTTGCACTCCAGTCTTAATCTGGCAGACACTTTTGCAGCAATTCTTGATGAGTACAGCTTGCATAACAAGGTACAACACATCTGCATATGTCTCTGTTCTATTACTTATTATTTTGTGCTTAGATACTCGGAATTACTGCTGACAATGTCACAGCAAATGATGTAATGGTCTACAAGCTGCAAGACCTTCTTAAAGAGTTTCCTGGGAACTCAAATCACATGCGCTACTTGACACACAGTGAACCTTATCGTAAAGAGATCTATGCAACAATTTGACTTATCTAAGAATGCCAATGATGTGCTAACTGAGGCTCAAGCAGTGCTGACTGACATTTTCCCAATCTCAAGCTAAATGACTCTAAAGAAGACAATGCTGACCTTGACAATGAGCTTTCAGATGATGAAGATGCCCTGGCAGGTAGACATGCATACTTGTCCATGGAGAGCACAAGCAGCTTGACAGCAATGTGAAGCCCATCAAGCTTGTGCTTAGAAAGAAAGCTTTGGTTCCCCTTGTGTGTTTTCTTTACCATCAGCTGACTAAACCTTCTGACATATTCAAAGGCTGTCATTTGCCATCATACACTTCTCAATATGACTGCTCCTGGCATGGTTCAGCGTGTTGAAGAAACTTGATCTTCCGAAGAGGAAGATGCCTTGTGATGTGGCAACATGCTGTAACTCTACCTTGAAATGCTCCAGTATGATCTGGAATATTGTGACACCATTGATAACATGATAATATCACCAGTGACCAAATGACAGACTTACACAAGTTTGAACTGAGTGACAATAAATGGGAGGTTGTGTCACAGCTCATGGACGTTCTAAGGTAGGCTCAGCCACTCAATGCTCAATACTCTCACCAGCTGATGATTGTCTGATTCTTCTGTTTTTTTCCAAGCATGCAACTGAATTTTTCTCATGTGCAATACCCAATCTTGCAACTGCCATACCTGCTATGACACCGGAAATGCGGTGGCACAGGAATATGAGCTCTAAGAAGCCATGGTTTGAACTTTGCATCTTCGGAGTCCATTTCTCATAGACCTTCTGGATTTGGATTTGTCATTCAGATAATTCAAGTGCGAACTTGGAGCAGTTCCGGGGTAGCTACATCTCATGTACTAGCCATTAGAAGTACAGACCAAAACTAACAGTTGATGATAAATAAACCTTGGAGCCTCCGTCCTGACTTGCTGAGAGCTCCTAGAGGCTAGTTGACATTCTGAAATTCCAGTTACTGCTTTCTTTTTAGCACTGTAAAAGTGATACTGTCATCCAAAGAGAAAAAAAGAAATATATTAACTTCTGAGCCCCCAGAAGGTGCAGGACTTAGCTAGAGGCCTTTCAGAGATCCACAGGCTGGTCCCAGAGAGCGTACAGGAGATTCCAAGAGTATAGTGTTGCAGAGGCAAGAAAGGAGTGGGGCTCCGAGGTGGAAAATACTGATTGCATGAGGCTCTGAGTTTCCACAGGTATGTTAACGAGTTCTGCGATATACTAACAGTGGTCAGGGCCCTTGACAGTGATTAGGGCAAAGAAGCGACCTTCCAGCAGTGGTTCTGGGGCATGAAGGATACCTGATAGTAGTCAGATGAGAAAGCAACTTTCTCGCGGATGAACATGCTCAATCCCTGACACCCCAGGAGCAGGAATTACACTGCCATAGACTATATTAACAAGACCCTGATCAATGCATCAACCAACCATTGCTACTTGTCACGTATCCGCGCAGCCTTTCGCTCTAGGAAAAGCGACCCTTGACAAGTACTATGACAAGACAGATCATTTGGAGGTTTATCGGATCACAATGGGTATATTCACACCATGTCTTATGCTTATTTTCATGCTAATCTAAATCATGAGTACTTCATCTCTGCTACAAGCTCTTGTACTTCAAGATGGCTGGCTGAGAGCAAGAGTTGATTGATACCACTAAGGACATTGTTTATGCTAAGTGGACATACAAATATGCAGACATTGCAAGTGAGCTAGAACTTGCAGAAAGGTCTCGGGCTAGGCAGAAACTTGGAGAAGTATGTTCCTTCTATTCTGTTATTATATTAGCGGAATTTATAGTGGGTTTCTGCGCCATTGAGAGAGTTGTTGCGGAGTTTCTGCAATGAGCCCATAATGATGCAGAATTGTGGAATCACCTCCAAAGCCACTTCCGGTTTTGAGATATTGCAGGCTCGTTGCGAGCTATGTGTTGCGAGTGTGCCGTCTTGACATGGCTTATATCATAGTATTGTGGCATCAGGCACATGGAACATACCATATCAGGTACTACACTCAAGCTCCAACTGCGTGGTGCCACAGTGCAGCAAGACAACATAACACCATGGAAGTGAGCTGCATTTGGGGGAATTCACACCAGAAACGTGTTGCAGGAGTGTAACAAAGTTCTTTAATGACCTCAAAACGCATCTTGGAAACAGGTTAGAAATGCTCACTGTGAATTTCCCTATTGATGCTCATTATCATTTTTGTGCTGTGAAAGCGGTCTAAGAATATGTTTAATAACATGTTCTCGTTGAAAACTGGCGCCTCATTTCAAGATACTTGTAATGAATTAGACCGATATCTTGTAGCCAATTGCAAGGAGGCAGTTAATGACATGATATGTTGGTGGTATCAGTACCACCATTAATATTCTCGGCTCTCCCGGATGACCATAAATTACTTGAGCATTCCCAGTAAGCAATTCTTTGATGACTATTATCATAACTGGCTTTGCTCATTCTGCTGTGATTACTGTTAGCTACGTCCATGGACATTGAGCATGTTTTTAGTTGTGGCTGCCTGCTTCTGTCACATGTTCGAAATAGGCTATTTGCACATTTGGTTTGTGCACTCCTTTGCTTGAGAGACTGGTTCCAAGTGGGATTCTGAAAAGAGAAAACTATTAATATCATTGTAGTGTTTCTGCATTGAATAGGTAATACAGTTGCTAATTAGGCTACTGAGACCCTTTATACATAGTCTACTCAAACGAAATTGTGCACTGTCGTGCTACGACCCATTGACCCTTCGGCACCCATGGGACCTGCAGGTAACCCGTGCAGAATCTGTATCCTTTGACACAGGTTGGTAACCCATCCAGGTGTGGGTACAGGTCTAGGCACTAGTGCACACCATGGGTATACCCGCAGGTATCTTGTTTTCTACCCATACCCACACGGCTTTGCAACCCGTCATACGGGCATAGGTAAGATGCGGGTTGGGCAGGTTGGACATGGGTCTCATGGGACGTGCAGTACTGGCAGGCCCCTGCTTCAATGCGGTGACATAGGCCTCTTTACCCCAGCATGCCTTTGGGTGCTTGTGTAGGTTTGTAGTTGACGCTGAGTCACTTGTATTGAGATAGCGCCTAACGAGTTTGATGCATCTAGTATTCACACACTTGAAAACATGTGCACGGTTGCTTTTCAAATTATGGTAAACCTTCACATCGGGGTTAAATAGCGCATAAATGGATGCATTCCAGCCCTTCTGCAGGTGGGCTTCTCAAGTGTGTGAGTACTCTTTTTGATGCAAAACTATATTGGTACTCACCTGGCTCTTCAGTCGTGGTTTCCTCCTCCTCCTCATTATCAAGAACAATGACTGTGTCAGTCTGCTTCCCAATTGGGACAGGGAGGATGCCCTTCCCAGGCGGGCCAGTTTTTTTGATGGCAGATCCAGTGCGACTGATGTTTGATATCAATATAGTGCAGTTTACATTTGATGTTGAGATAGTAGTGGTGCGGCTGACATTTGACAGTGGTCCAGTATGAGTGACATTTGATAAGGGTGCCATCTCTGAGTCCTTGTTGCTTGTAGGGCTGGTACGGCTTTTTTTGCGAGATTCAGTATTCTCTGACTCTTCTGCAGCAGTAGCAGCAGCCTTTTCGGTGGGCTTGTGTTTATGGGGCGGGTGTTCGGGAGCCATCAGATTACCAGAAGCAAGGAAGATTTGCGAATCATAGACATTGAGGCTGGCTTGTTGTCCAGATTATCTAAAGTGAAGTTCCCAGGTCTAAGGTCCTTGCAGAGCTTCATACCCTTTTTCACTCTGTTCATCAAAGCTTCCAAGGTTTGACCTTCCTGCTTTCTGATAGACAACAAGTCATGATAGGCATTTCAGCGATTCCCAGGGGCCTAGTAAAGGTGTACTTCAGCCAGCTTCTTCTACATAGACACTGGGTCATCCTTAATGCTCTCGAAATAGATCCTCTGGTCATCCTTCGCCATAATATAGATTCACCCAGCAGCCTTGTCCACAAAGTGGTCCCAGTTGGCAGCAGTAATGATGATACCAGGGGTAGTGGATGCTTCGGAGGTTGCAGAAAGGTGAGCTTTGGTGAGGGAGCCTTGAACTAGGTGCCACAGGCCTTGGGTATAAAGCCAGGCTTGCATCCCTTGGCACCATGAGCCATAGTTAGAGGAGTTGAGCTTTGAAACAGTGAGGGAAGAGTTGGAGGACATGGTTAGAGACAGGAGAAGTCAGGATGTGCAGGTTTGATGGCAGTTGCTTGTGCAATGGAATAGAGGATGGACACCTGTTGAGGTGAGCCCAATTACCAGCCAGCTGAAATGACCAGTAATCAGGATAAAGTTGCCTACTGGCTGCCCAGCAGAAGCTACAGTAATGCAAACTAATTTGCTACTTATGTAGAGTAACTATGGACTTCTAATGTCATCTTGGACACAGTCTTCAAGCTCAGTTCAGCGAAGCCGTCTCGTAGCGCTTGCCGAATTGTCAAGTGACAAGGACAAGTGTGGTTTCGGCAGACAGGGTCTACCTACCATGCCATCAAACATGCTATTATCAGAAGATACCGTTAAAGCTGTGTGTAAACGTGCCTTTCAGAAGTGCCTGCAGCTCAAAGACAATATGCCCAAAGGCATGAGCATTGTGCAATAGTGGGGAGTAAATGAACAATACTTAAGCTACACGTTGTGAAAAATGACTTGGTTAATTAGCTCAATAGGCATCACTATCTGGTGGGGGCATTCCTCACATGGGACTACTTAGCTATCATGTTGACATTAGTATCGAGCAAGCGCATTTTCTCAAGTGTAGGAATTACAAGCACGAAATAGCATAACCATCTCAAGGGGGACATCATAGAAGCGCTGCAGGTGCACTAGTGGACTCCAGCATTGTACTACAATCTGCCCACAACTATGCGGAGAGTGGTGTGTTACTTGTGGCCCAGTTGTTAACACCTCATACAATGTGAGATGTATTGTTAGTGCACCACATTCACAATGTGGGACACATTATTAGCGTGGTATATAAACAATATGGGACACATTGTGGCATACTTTTGAAAAGCCCTGGAGCACATTGTATGCATCTGTGACAATATGGAGCACATTGCATGCATTTGTAACAATGTGAGCCACATTGTAGTAGGTACTTGTAACTATTCTGAAGCACATTGTACACATCTGTAACAGTGTGAGCCGTATTGTAGTACCTAAATGTGATGATATGGGCCTTAAAGTGACAATTTTTCAAGGTTGCTACTAAATCAGCTATTACACATTGAAAAAATTGAAAAATATAATGATATATTGTACTTATTTTCAAACAATATGGCTCACATTGTAATATTTGTCAGGTGCAATGTGGCTCATATTGTGATAGCTTAACCCAGCCCCAGGTTGGGTTAATGACAATATTGCCCACATTGTAATAGCTTAACCCAACTCCAGGTGGGGTTAGTGACAGTTGAGCTCACATTGTAATGACTTAGTCTAACCCTAGGGTAGCTGAGTAGGGTAGTTCTAGATTTAGACAATTTCAGATTTAGACGATTATAATTTATGTTCAGCATAGACTTTTAGAATAGTTCTATCACTCTATATTTATTTTATATTTTTCCAAACTGAGATAGCTTATAGCACTCTGATGTATAACAATTGTTGGCTTTATTCTAGTAGCAGTTTGATTAAAGGCTTAGTTGATATAACTTTAGACTAGCTGCTATGTGGCCACACACAGCTATACAAGGGCTTGTTTATATTATTTATACACAAGTTTATCTTTCTCATCAAGACTACTATGCCCATGTCTAGATGTACCTTTGCGCACTGACTAATCTGTACCTCTGTCTATCTATAACTTTTCATACTTCTTACTGCCAATATGCATTATCACAGCAAATTCTTCAAGGATTTCACTACTGTTGAATTATTTGCACTATTATATAGAGTCAACTGTGAAACCTAGCAAAATAGCATCAATTGTAATTGTCTTACCCTAAAAGCATCCCACTAACCTACCCTAGGGTGAGGCTAAGCCATCACAATGTGAGCTTTACTGTCACTAACCCTACCTGGAGTTGGGTTAAGCTATTACAATGTGGGCAATATTGTCACTAACCCAACCTGGGGCTGGTTTAAGCTATCACAATATAAGCCACATTCAAGCTGTGGTGCGATTACATGGCCTCGCAGCCCTTCTCCAGAACCACCAAACCCATCACCCTGCCTGCCCACTTGTGGCTGCTGCGAGAAGGCCTGCGTTGCTCGCATTCCAGACATTCTGCCTTAGCCTCGCTGCGCCCTTATAGCTGGACGCGGGCTTGCTGCACTCTCACTCAAGGCAGAACCAAGCTCAGGCAAGCCCCCTTCCCCGGCAACTCACACCCTCTTAACCTATAACGGCACTTACTCGCATATTTGGAGAACTTCGCAAGTAAACTTGTCCAGCAGGCCGTGCAATGAACGCTCTCGCAGGATAAACGGCAGAGCCATCTAAGCTGGCTGCAGGCACACTCAAATTTGTGGCTGTTGTTCGGTTACCCTCCTCTAGAACACTCTCACAACTATGCCAGGTTCCCACGCCCTTCGTGTTCGCATGCCACATGTGGTTCGCCCTCGAATGTGCTCTCGCTGAGGCGGCGTGCATCCTCTGCATGTGGCACTGCTGGCTGTTAGCAATTCGCCCAGTGCAGATGCGTAGGTGCCAGTATGCAGTTGGTCGCCAGCAAGTGCATGAATGCAAATCTGCGTTCAGGCCCAAGTACGTACCATTTTGGGCACAAGGCCAAAATCTTGGGGCAGTCGCGCAGGATCGCCAGCTTTGGTGACGTGTCGATCATGGAATGGCACACTGCTTCCATCCTCCTTCTCTGGTGCTGCAATGGGCGCAGTGGCTACCTCTGCTGCCAGCCCATACTCATATGCGAAGGTCAGCGGTGCTGGTAATCTTACGAGAATACCGTGCAGGTCCAAGATTCACGCTGTGCACCCTTCGTGTGCTACCTTTGCGCGCTAGACCCAAGCGCTCTGCGAGAGCTGTGGTGACCAGCAGTACGCGGCTGCCTAGACGTGCGGTATAAGTACTATATTGAATAGCTACACTGCGATGCACGCAGTTTCTTCCTGCCCAGTAACAGCCTCAGAGTGGCCCCACGGCACGTGGGCGGGTGCAGGTGTGGATTAGCATGCATTCTGTGCTGGCCTTCCACCAGAGCTTATGCAGCAGGCATGGGAAGCCTGCACTGTGCTGACTCCCTTCATACTGGAGAAGCGAGTGCAGCAGCTTTTCTCCACCATCCTCGCACAACTGAAATAGGTGCTGGTGCCGCAGTAAAGTTGGGCGTTAGCATTTCAAGCAGTGCAGATGCGCAGCAGCCAGGAGGTGGCCTGGCACCAGTAGTCTTGCAAGTGCAATGTGATATTACAATACCAGGGCGTTGAGATAGGGGGTGCCTTTGCACGCGCGCAGGTAGATGAGCTTGGGGGAGGCAGCCAAGGCCTCGCTAAGGTGGTTCTTTAGCAAAGCAAGCACAAGCTCCCCGAGTGCAGTCACTTTGTCGGGTGTTAGCGGCTCGTGGTAGTTAAAGTGTGTGGGACTGGAAGAGCAGGGAGGACACATAGGGCGTTTGATGAGAGGCCGGGCACTCATCGCAGGGGCTTGGTGCAAATCACTTGGTCACACCTATCCTATCTACAAGTCAGCAAAATTCCAAAAACACCTGCAAAGACCATGGTATTCAGCATCTTCCTGTGTTCTATCCCAGCGACCATCTATTGCCTATCGCAGGGCTTCCAGTCCGCAACGGGTTCAAGTGCAATGTGTGCAACAAAGCAGCAGGAAGCAAAGAGTATATGGAGAAACATGTTCACAGGGACCATGCTGGCTTCCAAAACTCTCTTGTGACCATTGTTGTAGCATGCTCGATCCAGCAGTATAATACTCAGGGAACTACTACTCGAATGGCGTTTTGCATGTATTCTCCTGAAGGTGATAGCCGATCGGACTTACCTGGTCAAGAGTCTTTTGCTGACTTTGTCAAATCAATAAGTCTCTCACTACCACCATTGTACTTAGCCCACCCAGAACAGTCAGTATATCAGCCCTTGGTTGACATTCACTCACTGGCACACATTTACTAAAGCCCATTCTATCTCAATTTTTCGCCCCTTTGTCGCTGCATCCACTGATGCAGATTTCCGCTTCTTGTCCCAGATAGTGCAGAGCTACTATGACACTACCTTGAACCTCATCAAATCTCCAAGTTGATTGGTGCTGCAGCGGCTCAAAACAGACGATCCAGCTAAGGAGTGAGTGTTTCCCTATTACTGCGTTCCAGAGTACTGATAGCAAGAGCCAAATTTGCCAGCAGTATCTTCAATACACCTTTTCGTGAGCACTAGCAAGCGCATACACACACCGATTATGATACATGTTGTAAAAGGCCAGTGCCTAGAATACTGTACAAGAATGCCTACCAGCATCAAGATGAGCATGGTATCACCCTGCCTGAAGATTCACCCCGATGATGACAAAACAACACTTCAGCTTGGTTTGACAATTGTGATATCTTCCCGATTGATGGGTGTGTGGAAGAAGTACCAGGAGCATACTTGGTCAGAGGAAGTGAAACAAGCAGCATTTGAGGAGTATGCATCTGCTCTTCTGGATGGAGATAATGGGAAGGGGATTATGAAGGAGATAGTGATTAAGATAGGGATAATGAGGATGGTGAGGATATTAGAAAAGACGAGGAGAACTGCTAGTTACAACAGTACAGGCTATGATATTCCAGTTCTGTTGTGTAAGAGAAATTATGTAGCCCAGTAGCTTTTCCCCACAGGGTTTGTTGATGCACCTACGGCTATAAGATAGCTACCATGTATATTTCCCAATTTGTATGCATTTTTCTTCTATCTTGCTATCTGTACTGTATTTTAAGAGTTGTGCAGATGAATAAGGCATTGTAATCTGGAGATTATGCAAACAACACGTGTGACCAAAGTGTTGGAACTCGACTAGGTGACAAGAGGTTACTGGGCATGGACGCGCCACAAGGACACGAGGCTACAGTACATGTCTATATGTTGCAATTCTGCTTACCTAATTTATAGTTCAGTTTGTCGCGATTCACGTCTGAGCACCTCAGTCTTTACCTACATGGAGACTGAGAGGAGTTATTACTTCATGCAATACAAAGATGTTAAGTAACGCTCCCGATTAAAAAGAAACTTAAAGTCTAGTAGCTACCATCCTATGTCCCTTGTAGTGCATTTCAAGGGTACATCCGTGGGTGTATGCACCTAGGTAGTAGTGCTCACCATGGGTACAGGTATGGGTCAAGGGCTGCTAACCTGTGATACCCGATGGTAACCCGTGGGCCACCATGCACCCAACGTAGCATGATTGACTCCTGTATCCTTGCTTATATTATACATATCAGTCCAAACTCTAATCCCGATACATGTTGTGCGACCCAGCACAGAAAACTGTTTGCACTTAGAGCTCTCCCCAGGGAAGATTGTGGCAGCTTTATTTCTTTGCTTCTCCTTGTCAAAGACATTGACAAGGAGGTCATTCAGGCCGCTTTCAGGACTGAAGACACCAATAGGCGTCGCTCTGAGGCTGCTACCAGAGACCAGGCCCTTGCTGTTTTGGCCAAACTGCTCTGTAACTTCTGTGGTGCTGAAGAACACACTGAATCCCAGTGTTTTGCCTATCAGAATGCGCAGAAACAGGCCAAACAGCGGCGCCAGGAGAAGAAAAAGAATCATGGTGACAAGCAGAAGGCTCACCAGGCCCAGGCTCAGGACAATTCCTCTGCCAATACCCCTACTTCTTCTGATGTGGAAGAAGCTGCTGGGAAAGCAAGTCCCCCTTCTGGATCACACCATTCCCATATTGACTGGAATGCTGACACAGGTGCATCTGCTCATATGACCCCTCATCGTCATTGGTTTTGCTCCTATACCCCCTACAAGGTGCCAGTGAGACTAGCAGACGATACAGTTGTGTGTTCAACTGGTGTTGGGTCTGTGGTATTCAAGCCCGGAATTAAGGGCAAGAATGTGCAGACCATAGGGTCTTGCATGTACCAGAACTCTGTAGCAATTTGCTATTCTGTCTATATTTAACTCGTGTCAAAGGCTTCAAAGTCGTCATTCACTCGAACCACATGCAATTTATGCGCTCAGAGAAGACTCTGTTTACTGCCACAATCAATGGCAAGTATGCTGCATATCTTGATGGTAAAACTGAAGTCTCTGCTTCGGAGTTTGCACATGTTGCATCCACATTACCCCTTGATTATAATCTCTGGCATCGTCGTCTTGCACACCATAATTATACAGACATCCAGAAGATGATCAATGAACGTCTGGTGACCGGTCTTGTGCTTGATTTGAAAGAAAAGCCTGATCCTATCTGTGAGGCATGCCTTTTTGGCAAGATGCATGCACATCCCTTCCCTACTTCGTCCAGTTTTACCACCCAGCTCCTAGAACTCGTCCATACAGACAGCCATGGCCCCATCTATGTCAGAACCCACTCTGGATACCGCTGGTGGATCACATTTAACGATGATTACACCAGGTTTAGAGTGGTCATCTTGATGAAAGCCAAGTCTGAGATACACTGAGAACCATTTTGGACGCAAGATCAAGGCCCTGCAGGACGATAAGGGTGGTGAATACATGTCTACAGAGTTTCACAAATTCTGTGACAGTGAAGGGATTGTCAAGAGGCATACTGTGCGCAACAAGCCTCAGCAGAATGGTGTTGCAGAGCGTGCTAACTGCACTATGTCGGATGATATATCTGCTATGCTTGCAGAATCTAACCTGTCACCTCAATTCTGGGGGGAATGTCTTGCTGCTCAAGTGCATGTGTGGAATAGGCTTCCCACCTCTGCTATCAACGCAGTATTTCCTGTGAGCTGTGGCATGGTGGCAAGCCAGATATATCTCATCTTAGAGTGTGGGGTTGCACTGCTTATGTGCATGTCCAGAGGGATTAGTGCAAGCAATTTGGGTCACACATGCAGAAGTGTGTCTTTATCAGATGCCCTGAGGACTACAGGGACTGCAAGTTCTATTATCCAGCGTCTAAAAAGGTCATAATATCTGAAAGGGCTGAGTTTGATGAACACTGTTTTCCTGGCCTTAAGGGGGAGAAATCCTCTACTCAGACAAGACAGCCCCTTGCATTAGTCCCTTTGGAACCCTCAGACATTGTGCATGTGCAGGATTTAGGGGGGGATAATGGACTGCCACCTAATTTTGAGGCCCCACCTCAAGAGCAGGCAGCTCCTGTTCCAAATCCTCCACCTGCACAACCTGCTACACAAGTGCCTCTAGTTGAGCCGCTGAGAAACTCGCCCCCTAGAGAGCCTGGCCCAAATCTTGCTCTCATTCAACATGCTGCTCCTCAGCATGAGCCTCCTGAAGAGATGGAGCGTCCTGTAACTTCTCTACCTCGGCCTGTACCTGTTCCTGCAGCTCCTGTGCATCGTACTACTCGCATGTCTTGTTCCCCTAGCCAATGGTGGGCACTGCCTGAACGCAGACCAGGCAGTCTACCACCAGAGAACGAAGAAAGCGCAGATCAGCTTGCAGGACTTATGCAAGTGCAATTTGCCGGCCTTGCATCGAGTGCAGACCCTAGGACGTTTAAAGAGGCCATGAATGCGCCTGACTCCAAGCATTGGTTGAAGGCTGCTAACGAGGAGATCATGTCTTTGATGGTCAATAAGACATGGGAGATAGTTCCACTGCCTTCAGGGAAGAAAGCCATTGGCTCTGGCGGGGTTACAAGGTCAAGCGCAACCCTGATGGCACAATTGAGCGGTACAAGGGCAGAGTGGTTGCCAAGGGCTATTGTCAATGCCCTGGCTTCGACTACACCGAAATATTTGCACCTACATTTCGCACTTCTGCCCTAAAGCTCATATTTGCGCTTGCTGCTACTGAAGACCTGGAAATGCGCTCTGTAGATATCTCTTCTGCCTTTCTCAATGGTGATTTGGAAGAGGAGATCTACATGAGACAGCCAGAAGGCTTCCATGAGGGTAGTCCCAACATGGTCCGTCGCTTACTCAAGTCGTTGTATGGGCTCAAACAGTCTCCAAGACAGTGGCACAAGAAATTGCGCTCTGTCCCTGAGTCCATGAGTTTTAAGCGGCTTAAATCGGACCACTCCATCTACCTTGTACACGAAGGATGATATTAGAATTACTCTTCCAGTGTGGGTCGATGATATGACGCTTGTTGGGCCTCATAGAAGGCAACGTGTCCTGCTTTGTGAAGGAGCTTGCCAAGCACTTTGAACTGCGTCATTCGGGTCCCTACCACATTCCCATTGGGCATAAAGATTACAAGGGGCAGGCAAGACCATATTTTGACACTCTCCCAGCGTCAGTATATTAATGACATGCTTGACTGCTTTGGGATGGGCAACTGCCACCCTGTAAAAACTCTTATGGACCCTAATGCGCACTTGACTAAAGATATGGGGCTGTCACGTCTCAAGACAGGCAGGAAATGTCGCAATACCCCTATCTCAGTGCTGTTGGCGCTCTCGTGTACTTCGCCATCTCAACCAGACTTGACATTATGCATACTGTCGCATTCTTGGCTCGCTTTGATGCCAACCCTTATCTTTCCCACTGGCGAATATCTAGTGCCAGAGTGTTCTGGGCACCAGAGTGTGACAAGCAAGTGAAGTTAAACAGCAAATTGTGAAGTCCAGCAGGCTTATCAGCAGCCACACAGCTGAGTACCGGAGCACCTTGAATATATATGGCTGAGGGTCGCGTAATGCGTGTGCACATATGACCAATTCGGAGGTGAGGGCAGCGAAGAACACATCTTCAGATAGGATGGTTCATGAAGGCAAGTGCGTGCATTGACGGATGCAAGCACACATGGATGCGAGCACGCATTATAAGTGTTTAGTCGCATGGGCGCACCTGCACTGTGGGGGTACCCACATCCAGCTCGAGATCAACTACCACATGGGCACGCACACCACCATATACAACTACTTCACAATACACTCTGACCCTGCCACACATGACCCCGTCGCAAGTCTGGGCATGCTCTCATCGCACCCAGTGAACAGGCCACAGTGAGTGGGATTGACCTTTACGACCAGCTCGACCACTTTTACACGGACACTGTGCGTGAGCTGTACCCCAGCGCACCGCATGACAGCGTGATTTTCATTTCGCTTCTGGGTGAGCAAAGCAAGCATGAGCAAATAGAGGTATACAGCAGTCAGTAAGTCCACCACCAAAATCAACCTCCTAGTCCTTCTGAGTGGGCTCCTTCAACACCCATTTCTACTCACACTAGTATCTTCCATCATTATACTACAATTGGCCCACACTTGTGCAGAATGTGTTGTGCTTACCATAGTGCATGTGGTGACAATAGTACAATGTGGTACCAAATTGTTATATCTTTGCAATATAAAATGGGGCACATTGTCAATATGCTAACTAGACAATGTGAGCCACATTGTGACCTGTAAGTTTAAGAATTGTGATGCATATTGTGCACATTTCTAAGACTCATATCAGACTCTAGCTGTCTTGTGGTGTGAGTGTGTGGCTAAAGACTTTGTGCACTAACTCACTCCCTTGCCTGATTTTAGCACTCCATATAGAAGCTACCATGTTCTCATACAATCTGATCTTCTGATTCTAGGCTAGACAGATTCAAGCAATCAAGTTTCCCAGAAGTAGTGATAGGACCGATATTTTGTGAGGATGAAGTAGTACTGTCAATCCGTTATTTTGACATTATTGGCTTTCCTCCTGCTTTATTGGTCTTGCTGCGGTTATACTATACTTACCAAGGACACCAGCTGTAACCATCTTGGAGAAACTTGTGCTATTGTCATGTAAGTGTGTGTCTCGGACCTTGTGTACTTCTACTACGTGTACTTCCACTTCTGCACACACTCATCATATTTGCACAGAATAGTATGCACTTGCGGACATGCAGAGGGCAGCCATCATTGTCATGCATCTGGCCATATTGTTTCGCCATTGCAGTACTTATGTGCAGCTCGTGAATTGAGATGCATAGATTGTATCAAGGTATGGCAGGCTGCCACAGTCAGACAGACAGGTTGAGTTGGAATTGTATTTCTTGTGCATATTCTGTATACTCGCTCGTTTGTACAGAAAATCTGCCAATGTCACTGCATGTGCATTACTAGCTGTTGCATAAATGCAAAGCACTTAACATGACATGCTAGATCACAAAGCACAAGGTAAACCTAGCACTTGAGATAACTACTCTGTTCTTTGCAATTATTGTATGCTAACAATGTAATGCAGGGCTTTGTGAAGAAACTAACAAACCATATATTGGGACATCTGACGCAGAAGGCATATAATGGCAAGAAGCAAACTTTTTTAGATGCAGAACATATGAGATTGCAATTTAAACATGATCTCTACAGACATAAGAAGTTGGTGCTAAACTATATGGCTTACAATATGCATTAGGATCAAGAGTCGATCAACCCACGGACTCACATGGACATTATACTGATGCCTTACAAGGATAAAAAGACAAATTTATACTTATACTGTTACACTTATGTTATTAGTATATTTCATGTGGTAGTGCATTACAAAGAATCTCCACAGAAATAATGTGAAGAACATGAAGTAGACTTCTTTTAGGTGCAATGATATGGTCATCACTTGAAAATGAAGAAATCTCTATTGCAAAATGGCTCCCATGCATTGGCTTTATAGATACTGATGAAGCTGGCATGTTCAGCTTTGTTGATCCTGCAGTTGTGTTTTGTGAGGCTCTTGTGGTCCCTGTGTATACATTTAGTTAAACAACAAAGTAGATCGGCCCTTCAGTCGCATGCAAGGCAGGTAAAGGTAATGAAGGTTAGTTGTTCTACCATGTGAACTGGTAAGTGTTATTAGTATCATAAAGTATATATAATGCTAATATGCCGGACAGGTTCCCAGATCGGAATATGTTCATGTACTATGTAGGTGGTGCCCCAGGACATAAGGGCAATGCTTACCAAGCACCTGACACCACAGCACAAGAGTGTGCAGATAATGACACAGATGAGATAGAACAAGAAAATGTGAATATGAAGGACAATTGCACAAGTGCCAATGATGAAAAAGGAATAGGCAGTTATAAAGTGGACAAAACAAAAGCTGAGAAGTGGAATAAGAACTGAACAAATGATCACCTGGCTGAGGAAAGGGACTAGTGCTATAAGAAAGCATGGCACCATGATAATAATAAGGAAAGAGGGGACGAGCTAGAGAAGGAGTTACCAAGATCAGGATACAGATGAAAAAACATTATTAAACTGGTCTCTAAAGAAGATTGCTAAACAGCTCAATGAGGTAGATAAGAATAACAAGGAGTCATTCGGTGGTTATATGACAGTGGGCTATGAATGCTTCTAGTACACAAGATATAAGGTGAGTTCTAATGACATTAGCTTAATTGTTCAATATCTTATAGATAATAGTAAGCCAGTGTTGACAAGTTACATAAGATTGCGATACATGTGTGTGGACTACAAAATATTTTTAATGATTATCTGGCAAATGTGCCTAGCACGGCAAAGTTCATGATAAAGAAAATATGCAGATAAAAAAGGCCCACATTTCAAACAAGTACTGGGATAGTATCACGTCTACTGTCATCCTCCGGCAGAACAAAGTAAGTGTGCATGTGTAGAGCATGTGAAGCAGACCCTAAACTGGAATCAGTGTGAGGGGCACACACTAGGTATGACATAATGTTAAGAAGACAGAGAAGTCTCATGTGTGAGAATGACATCTTGAGTAATAAGTGAGAAATGCAAGTTCAAGTTAAGACTGGTTGGTGGTGTTTGGTAGATGAGACATTATAGCATAGAGCAAGGTGTGTGGGTGTGTAAAATTTAAACCTGCAAGTGAAACTGATTTTGGTGTCTTTATTGCAGATCACTCTAAGCATTCACTGGAAGGTATGATTCTGGGATCTCGAAGTACATGTCCCACCAGGTTCTGAAGACAAAGGATCAATAAGCTGGTGGAGCACGGGTGTTCACTGCAAGGCTTCACACTTCACGCATCAAACATGCTTCAAAGAGCATGCATACTCACACACAGCAGAGGAACAGCAGGGACCGGAAGCTCCGAGTAGCAGGGCAGGAGCCAACACAAGTGTGAAGGGTGAATATCATCTCATGTTAGAATTCCGTAAGCAGGTCTCATTGATGCTGTGCGACAATGCGCGGGCAAATGACTGATGAGTCCCAGGTCAAGCCCGGTTTTGGAGTGTAGCTCTAAGCTTACTACGGATGATACGGCTTAATAATGCTCGCGACTCATTACTTGGAAGGCCCCAAAGCCTGATTGCACATCTCACGTTGCTCTCCATCTGTGCAGTCTGAATTCATTTGTTGAGTGCTAGTGTATCTTATCTTCGTTTGATAATGGATGAGTTCCATGAAAGAATGATCAACCCTCGGCGACCGTACATCTCTGAACAAGGTGGAGTCCGACGGCCGGCGATCTTGTAATGTCTCTCGACCACAAGTTCTATATCGCGTACCCACCACACACAGATACTTCATTCATAATCTGCGCAAACAAAAATGTCTTCTTACAGAGTGAGCCTGCCATATTTCGACCCTCCTCACATTTCCTCCCGCTTTCCCTATTGACCAATTGACACGATGTATCCTCATGTAGTAGCTTGATGATGCTTGCAAAGCTGATAGTGATTACTAAGCCAGGAAGCGATGCGTCCTCCGGGCCAGATCTGGGCAAATTTCAGCTACCTCACTGTATGTCACGAGAGTGCCGTGGACCTCACCATTTGCGGTCCGTTAGTGTCATCTTCTCACAGGAGTCCTGTCGCCACGATGATTGCTCGAGCGCTCAGGGTGAGCACTCTCCTGCGCTCTCCGACTGTACGTGTTCAAGACTCGTTGTTCTTTACGCAGTGTCCTGGCCGGTTTATTCGCAAGTTTTGCGGTTCTTCCTGAGAAATCATACTCACCGTTTTCAATGCCAGCACGTCGGGAGATTGCCTCTATCGGTGGGCTCTCGCTCCTCGACCTTGCGCTGCCCACAGTTCTGCCCGACTAAGTGGCACTGGACTCTGATAGTGTTCTGAATGATCTTGTTTGAGTATACATGATCTTTGCACTTGGATCTATCTAAGTTGAAACCACAAGACATGTGACTTCATTCCAAGCATGTGCGAAAATGCCGAGTGAAACCAGTGTGGCTTATCAAGCGCATACACACCTTGACCATTCACCATCATGACTATGCAATACTCAAGTAGACTATTGTGCAGTTTTGACAGCTTCGTCGAGTTTACCAAGTGGAAGATTAGAAGTGACATCGTGTAAGTTTCATTTGATAATAAGATTTACTAATCTGATCATAGATTGTCTTCAACAGTGTGCCTACTCACTATAAGGACCATGGTAAAGTAGAGGATGTAAGGAATGAGAATGGAACTCTATCAAAGTGATGTGAGGTCCCTTTATCCCCAAACTTATCAGGTGTCAGCTGAGGCATGAGTGGCTTTTAGTCATCAGATACAGTAGCAGCTACAAGAAGTGCTGCCAGCGTGTAGAAAAGAAGCTGGTGCCTTTGATACAAAGTGTCCTATTAGATATGAAGATAGCAAAGCCGAACCTTAGAGATAAGGTTACTCGCGTCCTGCTCATATCATACCAGGAAGTTATCGATGCATGATGCCGGGTAGAAAAGGATAATCTGGATTCGGATACAATGGTTGTTCAAATCATGGAAAGGAGTGACCACAAGCTAAAGAAGACTCTGAGTCACTGGCCCAGGAGGAAGACTTGGAGGTACCGCAACTCCAAGTCTTCTAGTAAGGGCTCAGACTCTGAGTCCGCTGCTACAGTCCAGGGAATAATGCTTTTGTCATGATATGTATCGCATATTGTCATTACATGGTGATATGCATGATTTAGTTGCATTGGACATTACAGAGAGAAATCTAAGTACACTAAGAAAGCTCAAGTGCTTCAGCTAAGGTGCCGCCAAGATCATGCAAATATTCGACTCCAGATCAATAACCCATGTTAAGACCCAGCCATATAAGATGAAACAAGTAGAGTGTAACCTTGCTAGTGGGGACGTGTATGTTCAGCAGACTGGCGGTCTCGACAGCACACACAAGCGGGGCTTGCTGTCCCACGGACTCCGGTGTGTGCAACGGTCCCAGCAGCTTGTACGACACGGTTTCCGGGCAGGACAATAGTGCGTCAAATTGACTACTAATTCTGTCTGATTAGTGCTCGCTGCTCACGAGATCTCAGCACGCTGCGCTCAGCATTTGCGGTGCCCCTCGCACTCCCTCCAAGATCACACATGCACTTGCAGTCTTCTATCAATGTCAACATGTTGGTGGGCTGCTTACACCACCAAACTTACATTCCTTGACCTCACACTGCTGGCAGTGTTATCTCGGCTGAATCTGCGGACCACTGAAACGAGTAATTGTCAACGCTTCAGACGATGTCCTGTTCAATTCGATTGTTGTGATTGTGGCCTTCGAGGATGACGACGGCGAATGTGCCAAGACTCAATGGGTAGGACAACAACAACGGCAATATAACAACAGCAGCACAACAACAGCAATGCAACGATAGTGGTGAGTCCAAGTCTGATAACACTCATCTGCGTCCACCGCGCTAGTTCTCTGGCGGCAGCGATAGTGCCTCCCAGACCCTCGCCTTATATTTAATGAGATTCTTACCCAACTCCGTCATGCACAAGCAGCTTTAGGGCCCGCTCAGATCCTAGGCAGGAGGTGTATAGGTCCCGGTCCCATGTACAGCCAAATCAGCACAATTTCATGAAAACTAGGTGCTTGACGGCATCTTGGCTTGCCAGACCTTGATTCTACTATAGGGCTGATTGTCACAAATATGCACCTGGCAGAGCGCCTA
>KB445807.1:125824-154804 GCA_000320605.2 Gelatoporia subvermispora B
AGCACCTTCCTGTCGCTTCTAGACTCCTTCTAGACCTAGCCATGCCTAGCCAGACCTAGACTGGGACATGTGACTCTGGGACACCTGCACATGTGCGCATCACGTGCCTGCTATGTCACGTGACTAGCCTGGAGCCACACAGGCAGCCACTACCAGCTAAGTCGTCACTGTTCTGAGAACGGAACACACACTGCCTGCCACTGCTCTAGCGCTGGTTAAGCGCTTAGCTTTGAAAAACTGTGACACGTTCACGTCCCAGTCTGATGTGCTAGATCACATGTCCCAGTTTATCGTGACAGCTCACATGTGCTCGCGCAGTGTCGCCAACGCCAGCGCTGATCGCTGCCGTGCTAGCAACTGAGATATCAAGACACTGCTGAATACGACATGGTGAGGCAGGTACATCGATAGCACAGGGACAGGCTGCAGTAGACCAGGGTCTGCAAACGCAATTGATGCGTCAAGCCTACAAGACGCGAGACTCGGCGGTCACCGTAGGAGATTAAAATATTACTGTACTACTTCCAGCGGCGGCACAAGGGGATCTGGTGTGACATGCAGCATGACTACCGCCCCGGCTGACCGCATCAGGTGCGGGCTGTATCACGCACACAAGATACAGGACTCAGAGCAAGGCGACCTCAGGCTCTGAGCTGCTCTATTTGATCGCAGACACGCGCACCCCTGTCCATGACATCGCGAAGTTCCCAGCAGATTCTCCATGATCTAGACCCACAACCGCATTCTCGACACCCAAACACCGCATCTGCGAACGGCCCCCACGATCCCGCTGTAATACCAGATATGTGCCGGCCCGGGGAACCGCTGTAGGACTGACCACCGCGTGCCTCCCACCACACCAGGGAAGGAGCGGAGAGACCGCGGAACATAAGCTAGAACTGTCACCCCACTCCGCAAACATCGCATCCAGGGCATGACATGGGGCCTCGCTGGACGTGAACATAGAACCCACGGAACACAATCCAGAATGAACGCCTCAGCACCACTAGGCGGCGGAGGCCGACCGCTACACGGAATCCGCACCAGAGCCATTCGGAGATGAAGCGGGGGCAGGGAGGCGTATTAATTCCAAAGGAGCACAACGCGATTTCTACGACAGTTCAGTCTATCTAGTCACGGGGAGCGTCTACACGACGCCGCCCCTCGTACATGGGAGCAGGTTCGACACTGCCCTTGACGTCCTCGGTGGGCCAGTCCCCGAAAAGCAATCCCGCCAGGCGCATAAGGCATTCGTCGAGCTCTCCAAATACCAGCGTGCGGCGGGGCGGAGCGCCCGAGTGTGCGCGGAGTAAACTGAGGTAATGGCGCGCCCTCCGGAACAATTCCCGGTCTACATCGGCTACGCAGAAGGGTTAGAAAAGGCTGCAACCGAGTCTGTCAGAACACCTACGACCAAACATCTCTATGGTTTTGTCGAGCAACAGGGAGCGCTCGTGCATGCACTCCGGAAGGGGCTCATACGCCGGGCGCCAGAGACGAAGGTGTTCCGAGAGGAACAACATCCCGGGAGCGTCGTGGATGCGGGTTAACCCGAAATCGAGGTGCGCGGTGATACTGGAGACCTCTTGGAGCGAGAAGGACAAGGGGACCAGAACACCGGTGCTTCAGAGCAACTGCACGTAGCTGTCGAAAAGCGTCTGACCCCAGAGCGGCGTCAATTAAGGGAGGGGACCTGGCGGGGCGGGCGACGACTCACCACAAGGGTCCGGGTCCGACCCGCCCATCCAAGCCATAGGTGGATCTTGTCCAGGTCGAACACGGGCTCGCATTGAACCTCGGAATGGAGCAACATGCCGGCGGCGTTGTATCCTTCAAGCACCTGCGCGATGGCAGACGGAGAAAGTCGTGAGCGGAGGGAAGGGGCGGCGGAGGCCATTGGAAGCGCGGCAGCGGGGGCAGCGACGGGGGAGACTCTGGGAAGAGACTGGAGGGGAGGTGGGCCCAGGGAAGGGCTCAAAATATGTCCTCAACGGCCCCTCGTAGGGCACGCATCACGGAATCAGCTGGAAGCGCATCAAGCCGGTCCATGATGTTTCGGGAACTCATTACTGAGGGCGTAACAAGGTGACGGGAAAGAGTGCGACGGGGGCGACTGCGTACCATCACGCACCGGAGGGGAAAATATCGTCTCCGCACCAAGGACGGGGGGCGGTCGATATACCACGCGAAGGAATCACGGAACAGCAGCCCCGATGAAGAGAGGAATATGAGTCACCGTGCACCGGCGCGGAAGCGACAAGGAACAGCGGTACCGCCGACAGGCAATGCGATATACAGTGCAGCAACACGAACGTGATACGGAACAGCGGTTCCAGCAACAAGTGATGCGATTCACTGTGCAGCGGCACGGATGCGACGTGGAACAGCAGTTCCAGCAACAGGCGAGGCAATATATTGTGCGGCAATACGAACACGATACGGAACGGCGGTTCCAGCAGCAAGCGACGCGATTCACCGTGCAGCGGCATGGATGCGACGTGGAACAGCGGTTCCAGCGGGAAGCGGGAGACGACCCGCGCAGCGGCACAGATATCACACGAAACGGGGGTCCTGGCGACAAGGAGCGCGAGTACTCATGGGGCGGGGCGAAGGTGGGGAGGAAACGAAGGTTCCGTTCCAGGGATCACCGGACCCACAGCGGTGGGGAAAGTGTGCGGTTGCGAGGGTCGGAACCGGAGGGGAAATATAGCGGAGGAGGGGAGAAGAGGAGGGGGGCCCTTCCCGACCCCCTCGGTAGGGACACGATACTCAGGTCTTAGGATTTCGCGTCTGGAAGTAGTCTCACACACACACACTTTCAATCTAATCTCGTTGACCTCGTGGAACTTGATTCGTAAAATTACTAGAAAGGACCGTGTGGCGTGCAGCAGAGTACCCGAAAGCGCTTGTGTTGTCTCTGAGTGCGGGGCGAAGAACCTCCGGACCCTTGTAGAAGTCTCTATCCCCTACTGTCGCATCTCCGCCGTCCTCTCCCTGACTTCCACGAACCTGGGAGGTCGTATTCGATTTCAACTGCGCCCTACCCCAAGCATTACACCGCCCAGGCGCCAAGACTCGAGCCACGAGAGTTCGTGGAGCGCGTCTGCTGAGCTCCCCTCCAACACACCTTTTATCACCATCCAATCGCCGTGCCCCGTTCCCATGGTCTCTCTGTGCTATTTGTCTTGACTCACACCCCCTGGACTCTCCGGCATCAGCTGTCAGGCTCTAAGACGCTTGGCAATCTCGTATGTAGTCTGCTTTTCGCTTGCACGTCTACGAGAAGGATGAAGTGATACATGTTCGCGCCAGGTGCGCAGACTCAGGTCAGATAACGACATGCTATACATTTCTCTTGAGTTCTCCGTCTACTGCTTCTGTCCTCAAGGTTAGCACGGCGTGCGCTGGATCGAGTTCTCTGCTGTGATGCTGGCCTCGTGCTTTCTGCAAAGTCCAGGCCCGCACTTACACGCCGCAGCATGTGTTCTTATCTTTCCATCATTTCGCAAATCGTTCGCAGGACCGGCTTCACATGCATGCTCTCGGGTGCCCACTGCCCGCTGGTGACTCGTCGACTGGATCGAGGTCGATTGCTGGGCGCTCTAATCCTCTGGGGATCTCAGACTCTCAGAGCCGACGCAGCCCTGTAATTGAGCTTCCTTGAAGCTTTCTTGAAGCCTCCTCGAACTTTGATAGGATCTGGACCAAGTGTTTGCGACTTGGTAAGTTGTGCAGTATTTTGATGCTATCGAGCATACTAACCACATTCATGACATGTCCTGGTCGTGCGGCCCTCAAAGATCGTTCCACATCTAGCCCCTACACTGCATGCGGTGGAGATAGACCTACGATTACCCTTGCGATAGCAGTTCGGAGCAAGCCCTGAGATCCGAGGCACGTGATTTCTATGTGTAAATGCGTCAAAGATGTCGTCTTCGCTGAATGCTGTGAGCTACGTACAGATTGTCACAATGATATCAGAAGAGTCATTATGGATGAGACTCACACCACGCTCGCCTTCTACGCTGTGTTCCAGGCGTTTAGGCTCTCGAAGAGCTCAATGCTCTGCACACCTCGCTTGCGCTCGTGCAGTTCTGAGGAGGCAGTATGCCTCACACACAGGTCAATTGTTTAGCAAACACCTAGCTTCTCTGTCATATGTCTAATCAATTTCGCCTCGCATAGTATCGAAGAGCGGAAATTAAACAAATACACCCAATGCTGCATGCACTTCGTCCATGCATATGCTATCGAGCAGAATCTTGTACGTCTTTCTGTCTTTTTTACCTTAGCAATTCATCATTGTGCTCTCATTGTCTTGTGCTGCAGAAGCGAGGTTTGGAGCGATATAAGATGGCCTCGTAATAGAGGCCATCTTGCTTCACAGCGCTCTCGCTGTCCATTCTAAGCTCGAATGGATGCTCACGTAATTATCAACCCTTTCCCGACTGCGGACAGCAGTATCGAGGAGCTCCTGGTGACAGTGCACTCTTACCAGCAGGTACGCACGAATTCACTCACATATTTCACCTTGCGACGTCTAACTCGACAATATTGCACAAGGCCTTGGCGGCGTCGCAGATGCGATGTCACGCAATGTGCGATGACAACCACAGGCTTCAAGAGCAGGTTGACAGCCTCACCAGACAGGTCTTACAGCTACGAACCACAGAGGTGCCAGGTGCCACCACTCGTCTCTGTGCCCACCGTCAGGACAAGGCTGGCGGTTTCTCCGAGTCCGAACAAAAAGCCATCCGGAAGTTCTGCAAGCACTTCACGGTTATGGAGCGACCATGGATCGAGCCGAGCTGGTATCAGATCAATGCAGCTTCACTTACCGTGACTATGACGACTGATGCCACTGCTACTCTCATTGCTGCTGTTGCTGGCGACGTTGGAGACGGTGACGGGCCGGCGCCAGAGTGACTTGCAGATGCCTTGCGCATCAACACTATGGCGGCATTCCACAAGATGCTCCCTTCCGAGCTGCGCGAGCGCAACCGCGTGCAAATGGAGGCATTCGCAGGCCTAGTAAGTGCACCATTATCCCTCAGAATTTAGGACTTACATATCCTCTTCGGTCAGTGGGCGACATTCAGCAGCGACCAGAGATCGACCAATGCATTCAAGGCACCCGAGAAGGCGCACATCATCTTCTCCGGCGTGACTCCGCAGTGGTTCATGACGAAAAAGACCGCAGATGACCCGATCTTACGTGCTAATCTAGGACGCTTCAACGACAGAACCTCGCGATTCTCCCGCTTCCCACCCTTGTTCTATCCAAACTGTGAGAGAGTGGCGGACAAGAGCAAGCTCTTCTTCAATTCTGAGTTACCACGGGTGAGTCGTATATATGTCTCACGACGCGCGTCATAGAACTCAATTCCCTTTACATCTAGCTACTTCTCTTTGTGCTATTCTCGTCTTCTGCGCTCCACGGAAAATCTCCCGGGAAACGGGCGAACGGGCTAGTGTGGAGTATACAGAAGCTCACTGCAGGCTCGATTGTGTACACGCTAATCCTGGTAAGTTCGACTTGTTTCGCAAAGGTCTTACCTCACCAGCTGACCTACTATCACCAGGCTCGGTTCCTCTTCTCCCTGGATGCCATATTTGGTGACTCGACCGGATCTAACTACATCTCGTACATGGGAGACTTCGATGTCTACCGTTCAATGTTCGAAGCCAAGACGCCGGCAACTGAAGCCGTCATCCATTTCTGGGAAACCATTACTCTCACATGCGTGCGAGCAAACGCCAATCAGATAAGGATGTCCGGGCCTGGCGGCGACTCAGACGACTCGGCCTCCAGCTCTCCGGAGGACTTCTCTAACCAGTTTGCCCAGATCGATGCTTCGCAGGACCATACAGACTCCGAAGACAATGCTAGCGCGATCAACCGCAGCATTCCGGTATCCTCCCCTGCACCCCAGGGTGCAGTTGGTGCGCAAACCAGTGCTGTACCTCGGACCTCTGCATCTCATGCAAATGATTATGAGGTGCCAGAGGGGCTAAACTTCATGGGAAGCATGGGTCTCTCTTAGGCTGAGGCTGCTGAATGTGAGTACAGGACAACTGAGAGATCTTTTCTGGCAATTTCTCTCTTCATACAGCTGGTTCTGCACCTCATCTGGTGCAACAAACTGATGCTGACTCGATGCCGGACTCAATGCTGGGACCTGACAGCGGCGATTATGATGACGTTGTCGTCCTTGCATCAGGCCAAGGCTGTGGGCGCGGTTGTGGGCGTGGAAAGGCACGTGTTGCGTCGGAGACAGTAGCCCCTCGCCGAAGCAAGCGCATCTAGTCGAACGTCAAGGGATTCAGATATTTTGTCTTCGCTGTCTTGAATGTACTGATTGATAGTTGGGCAGGTGCACAATAACTAGCTGTGGCACATGCAACTAATTGTCACCAGGATACAAAGGATCTTGTCGTTACCATATGAGTTCTTGCATTGCGATGCTGCATTGCCCTCCCGTGATATGTGTCTGGTTCGCTGTCTCGTTCACATGAGTGCTAAGTCCAAATTGACCGCCTGTAACCGTATAAATTGATATAGGGTTCCTCTTTACTTATGGCTCCCTGGTGGAGTGGTTATGTTGCGTGCTAATTCTAAGTTTGTTTGTGTTACTGTAATTTGTGAGACCCCGAGTTCGAATCCTAATTAGACCAGAGATAATAAGAAAGGCGCGATCAGAAGACTGCGCGCGATTATCTTTTATGCTGACGAAAGATCTCCGATCTGATAAGAACCGTCGCCCGCTTATCATGCCTCACGAGCGTTGGCGCCTTCTCAGGTTGGCGTCGTCTGAAAATGAATCACAATGGCTTATAACAGCCCGTCTCGTGAGGGTTTATTAGGACTCTGTCTGAAAATGCATTACAAAGCCCTAATGAAGCGCATATCTAATAACGGTCTGATACGCACGAATTAGATCTCTGCTCATAAGCACCTAGCAAGGTGTTACGAGGCTTCGAGCTTATTTTCCGCTGATAAGATAGCCCTTATTGGGCTAAATCAGGATCTGTGTTTCTTATCAGTAAGCCTGCCTGATAAAGCGCTTATATTACTTGATAATGTACATTTGTCATTTCAGACATTATGTCAGAATTTAATGTCAGAGATTCTAGTTTTAAGGATCAATATTTTATATTTTCTAGCACTTATAACTGCAACCCAAGCTTATATAGGTATTTAAAATGCCTCAAAATATATTCAATCTATATATTGAAATATCATACCCCATGTGAAACTTCTGACATAGCTAGTTGCAATTTATACTTTATTTAGTACAAGAGATATACCAATCCCAATTTCAATGGTGTCTTCATCTATTGCTCAATTATATCAGTGTAAACTTCTATGCAAGAACTTTATCATTAATCATATACTATACTATAGAAATACCGCCACGTGCAATGATCAAGTTGTGCGTGGAAGCAAATGCTACAGTGCACATCACAGAGGGCAGTGAAAGGCTTCAGGTGGATGCTCAGGGCACAGACAACATGCAGACGGCCTGGAAAATGGCATGGAATAAAATATATTTAGTTCTCTACACTGTAGAAGGCGGGTTAGCCCAGAGCGAACATTATTATGTATAACAATGCATACCTATACTACGACTCACGAGGGTAGCCTGGAAAGCCGGAAGAGCACGAGGTGTCTAAACTTCTCGAAAGACCCCCAAGGACTGACACATTCACGGAATTGCTTTGTTTGGAGCTTGGTCCCTTCGATAACAAGGAGGGCGGAAGTGTCGCAGCCTTGACATGAACCGGGAGTCGGCTGAGCTGTGGCCAACAGGGAGTTGGTCGGTTGTGGCGGCGTAGCAGGTAGCATAACAATTAATCGAGTAGATGTAAGACAAACCTGCTAGAGGATGATGTCCGCTAGAGCGAAGACAGAGAACGCGCACAGTAGGGGCTCGGGGGGAGGAGTCGCTGGTGGTAACTGGACGTAGCTTGCACACACTGGTATTCCCTTGTTCTCACTTGGCTGCCCTTATTTGGAAGTAGACGCGCCACGCGCGCAAGTGAGCGCCAAGTTAGAACAAGCGCCTTCGCGACATTTTAACTTGCGCTCCCAGTAAGTAACTGTAAGTAACTTAAAGTTAAAAAAAGTTAATTTTGTGAGGGCCAAGTTAATGACCCAAGTTAAATTGTTAACCGTCGCACGTGACTCGAATTACTAAGTCACGTGCACCTCGTAACCTCACGCGCAACGCGTCGCGTGAACAGTGAACTTGAACTTATGCTCGATGTCGAAACGAACTCGCTCCCAGCTTACTCTTCAGGACTTCGGCATTCGTTACATCGGTCGTTCGCCTCACAAGGATGCTCGGAGGTCGCACAAGAAAGCTCTCGCAGATCGACCGGGCCCAGCTTCCAAGTCCCAGCTCGCGAGCACTCCCAGTCCCTCGCCCCAGCACAACCGTGACCAGTCGAAGCGTTCATCCTCGGCGACACCATGCATGACTAGAACGACATATGCTTTGTCCGAGTGCGATCCCAACACCGACACTGCGCGTTTCCGGCGCGCTCGGTCGGTCCCTCCCGATCACTCGACGAAGCACGCGAACGACTCGCAAACGAAGTCGACTACCACGGTGATGTTCTCTGGACACTACGTGAGTCGATCGAGGCCGCTGAAGGCTTTGAATTCCGGCGAAAATCTGTCTACAAAGGACAACAAATTTACTCATGCGATCTCTCGCCCTGTCTCTGCCGCCCCTCGTGTCCTGCTCGAGCCGACCACACCTGGTCCTGCACGGTCTCCTATACCGCCGCTCTCTCCGCTGACACCTCTGCCACCGACGCCATTTTCTCATCATCAGCTGTCGTCACCTGTGCCAGCGCCGCCGCCTGATCCGAGCGAAGCGACAAACTCTTCGCTCTCCACGAGCGCGGTTCCCTCCGACGGCGCCCAGCCCGCCATGAGTCTACAACCCAAGACGCCTACAGCCTCGGCCAGTCGGCTGCCACGCCCATTCTACACGCTGTCCAGCCAGGCGGCACGACAAGACCCGGAAGAGGGCCCGAGCTCAAAGCCGCCGGCTGCTATAGACGGCGGCAGCACCACAAGCAACGGCGACCAGACGCAGAAGAAACCAGCACGAGCCACAGCGCGTAGAGGCCGGTCGACGACGCGCCCGCCGATCCCGCTCGGGGGCCGGATGACACGCTCTGCGTCGCTCCGGCACCAGGAGATCAAGAAACGGGAAGAGGTGCAGGTGGCAGCGGTGGCGGCGGGGAAGGCGAGTGGTCGAGCAGCGGAGGTATCGGACCCAGGTGAGTCCGGTCAAACCACGGAGTGCTCGCTGTCATTAATCAGCGGCTGTGTGGCTCGCAGCGACGTTGTCGAGCACAGCACCGACGCTAGCACGCGTGCCCGCGACGTCTGCGATGCCAGTCCCAAGCACGTCATTATCGTCCTCGTCCAGCGGCGCCAGCACCAGCGCCAGCACCAGCGCAGTCACCAGCACGCCGCACGCCTCGCGCACAAGCACAAGCACCGTCCCGCAAAAGCGGCCGATGGCGTGCTCGTTCGCGCAGCCCACGGCGAGCTCCGTGCTCAAGAGCACGCCCGCTGCCTCGTCGCCCAAGAAGGCACGTCTCGCGCCCGCCGAGTCGCAGAGACCAAAGTCGTCGCTCTCGACGCTGTCGGTCGCGCTCTCGAAGCTCGCGATGCCCCCGCCACCCCGGCCCAGCTCAGCAATGGACTTCAACATCACACGCGATGCCGATGCACCCGTCGCAGGCCCGAGCAACGCGACCAACAGCCACATGTCATCACAGCCACACTCAGGAACGAATGGTATGCCCGCGCGCAAGGCGGCGACAACAGGAAATCTTGTCGCAATGCTAGGACGTAGACCGGATGGGCCTGGGGTGAAGAAGACGCTATCGATGCGAACGCTCACGCGAGGAGGGCCAAGCACGCTAGGTTTGGGACCGTTCGGACGGGGCGCGTTCGCGAGCAGAGGGCGCATGGGGCTCAGAGCGAGCAAGCAGACGACGCTGCCGATGGTGCTGGGCAGCCCGGTCAAGCCAGGCCGAGAGGATGCTCCAGAGGATGTACCCGCGGACGCTCACGACTCGGACACTGGGCCGCAGCTCCCTGCGGTGTTCGCAGCTGCAGTATCGGAGACAGACGGTGCTGAATCAAACCCTACTGATGACGCGCAGATCCTGGCGGACTTCAACGACTCAGATGTCCCGTCACACCCGCAGCTCGCAGGCGCAAGCCAAGACGCGGCGTCGGATGCCCGCCGCGCCGCGCACCATGCGCGGTCCTCCCGCCGCGCGTCCCTGGCCTCACAGCTCCTCTCGCAGTCGATCGCCGGGCATCCACACACGCCGCCCACACTGCCTCCAGGCCCAATGACAAGCTCCGGGGGCGCCAAAGAGAACGCAGTGCTCGCGGCCGACGGACTACCGAATGGTGCGCAGAGCGCGCCTGCGGCGTTGACGAGGACGCGCGGGGCGGCAGCCCGTGTTTCGGCGCATGGTCGGAGTGCAGAGGCGAGTCCTGCGCAGGGTGCGGGGGATTCGGGCACGGGACCGCTGACTGTGCTGAGTGACTGTACTATTTTCGTCGATGTGAGGACGGACGACGGGGATGATGCGGGGTCACTGTTCGTGGATATGTTGAGGGGTATGGGAGCTAAAGTAAGTGCACGGACGCGTCATGTGGATTGTAAGGATTGAAGTGGTGGATCGACCGCTGGCAGGTCCTGCAACGCGTCGGACAGACGTGCACACACATCGTATACAAGAACGGGCTGATGAGCACCATTACACGATATCGGTATGTCTCTAGCATCTGCCGTTCGTTCTTCCTCTCATCATTTTAACAAAATTTTGTCAAGATTGCTGCATGAGCCTAGACCGCTCGTTGTCGGGATCGCGTGGGTGGTGGAATGTGCCGAACAGCGGACGCACGTAGACGAGACCAAGTTCCTTATCACCCTTGACGGTGTGAACGTCGCCGGGACGAATAAGGTCCGTCCAGTCATGCAACAGGTTCCATGCCCCACTGACGTGCCCCCAGCGGCGCCGCTCAATGCTGCCAAAGTCGCTCGGCGTGGACCCAGAGGCGACTGGGACGCCCCCACAACAGTCATACAGCCCCGCGGAGCGGAGCACGGAGCATGTAGGCGCAGCAGACGTATTTTCGTCGCAAGGTCAGTACGCACGTGTCGGTGCCGAGTCTTCCGAAAGTCCCGACTGACCGACGTCTGCTTCGCAGTGCCCGCCGACGTCACGATGGAAGAGTCGCGAGAGGGCGCCGCGGATGTCGGGCTGGACTCCCTGCCCCCGCTTGAGAAGGCACGCAGACGCAAGAGTCTGTTATTCGGGCCGCATGCCATGCATCATTGAACAATGAAAGAAGTCTCGAATTTCTGAGGGGCGAAGGGTCTAAGGTTATTTGTATTTCCTGCGCGGCATCGTTTGATACCAGCTCCAAGGGATACTCGCATCTATGCATTCCGCAACATCATTTGTATGTTATATCGCATTCATCACATCCATCCCATTCGAACAGCCTTCACTCGTGCATTCCTAATCCTAATTTCGCGGAGATACAGTAGATCACGGCCCGCGCTATCTCTATTCCAAGTAATGTCTTGGATAGATTCATATTGCGATGTGTATACGATCAGTGGCCGGCTCATTGGGTGTACATGGAACTCGCGCGCGTGATCAGCGGGCTCTGAAGCTGCGGCTCGTCCTGGTTTCCGCCGGCTGACGAGGGGACCAGCTGGAAGCCGACCTATAGGTGCTTGAATTAGACAAAGAACAATTATCTACGGTTACGGATTCAAGCGTACCCCAATGAAGGACATGAACTCATTCAGGTATTGTTCTCTCGAAGTAGCAGTACCGGCGGTGTCCGACTTGCGCAGGCCGTAGTCATGGAGGAGCGCCTTCAGGCTGTCCGTTGGGAGCTTGATAAGGCTTGTCACGTCTTGAGGGAACAAAGACGAGGCCTGAGGAATCCCTATAGGTTCCGTACCAGAAGCTGCGCGCAGCGTGAAGCACTGAACAGAAGCACTGTGTAGAGGAGCTAGACGCACCGATTGCGCCTTCTAGTGGCCGAAGCAGCGGGTGCAGAGGCTCGTGCAGAGAGGAAGATCTAATGAGAGCATTCTGCCTTCGCGCTTCACTGCGAAATGTATAACGTTCTCTCCGATCAGTCGCAATGATGCCGCGACGCTGTACTGTAAGGGACTCACGAATTGTGCAGGTTAGTCTTCACGTTCAGGACCTCGAGCCGGTTCTTGTGCACTTCCTCGTGCAGCGTGTGCGGTATATGGGCTACGAGCTGCGATCCATTGTATCACAATTGTATCGATGAACAAATGACCAGATAGACGGAAACACCACGAATGACCAACCTGATCGCGTACGCGCTGGGCAATCTCTCTACGCACAATCTCCTTCACGATCATGTCCACCTCCTGTGCGAGGCGCCCCCGAACCTGGCGCTTTGTCTCCTCCTTGAGCATCGCCTGTGCGTCTTGCATACGTTCCTGTTGTACTTTCTGCTTCTGTTCAAAGCGCTCCCGCAACGCGCCGATCTATAAGCCGAAGCCAAGTATATCCCAGTCTAAGATCATTATTCGACTTTTGGCATAATCGAATATCTTACTTCGTGCAGAGCAGACAGCGTGGGCGCCGTGTTCGCAATGCTAGCGGTTTGTTCGCTTATACCATCCAGGGCGCACCCAAGAGCGCCCACTGTCAGTTTGAGCACACGCAGATGCTCAGCTAGTATCCCGATGTCTCCGGGCGTCGAGCCATTAGCTTCATTGTCCGCGACAGTCGTGGATGGACTGGAAGTATTGCGAGTCGTTGGAGACTGTTGAGCACTGGTGGATCGAGCTGCGGCGCCACCAGTCGTGCATGATCTATTAGCGGCCATTTTCGGCAACTGAGGTACAGACCACAGGCCACAAGCCACAAGGTTGACAGATCAACGGGTTTCTGAGAGGCTGGCGATCAAGATAGAATACGAGTACAGATAATAGCAACTGCGGTAGATCGAGGCTATAAAGCTATGGACGACAGCCTCAAGATAAGGAGGACCACGCGCTGAAGGCAGGGCCGAACACGAGGGAGATTACGTTCTCCTCATGGTAACGTGTTCGTAAGCGCAGACTTCCAGGCTGGCTATTGCCCTGTGGTAATGAACGTGTCACGAAGTACGCAAGATGCATGTGCAGGCTGCATCGAGGGTATGATTTTCAATTTCGTCCAGAGTAGCAAATCACAGCCAAACCACATTTGCACACGCGATGCGATGCCACTTACCATTACCGCTCACCCCGATCGAAGAGACGTGGTCCATCTGCAGCGGTGTGGCTCCATCTGCTCCACCTAAACGCAAGGGGGTACGAGAAGCACGCCCTGGTCACAGAGTTCTTCGAGTTGTCTTCGATACCTACAATCCCGCCAAGATTGGACCCGAAGTCCACGGCATTCCCGAGTCTCGACAAGGTACAATAGGACTTCTGCTGTCCAAGTAATGCGCTGGTGGTCAAAATTCTCGGTGATTGAAGCCCAGCAGAATACGAGATTGGCAAGTAGAGTCTGAGGAGAGCATTGTGCATAGCTTGCACGTTAGACGATCTAGTATGAGTACACCTCTAACTCTTTATGACACGTTCAAAGCGAGGGAGGGCAGTGAGGCAACTCACGGATGCGCGACCTGCATTCTTTGACCTAGGATAGCCAATGCCACATTACTCCGCACCAGTAACACCCCGCCAGTCGCGGACATCCGACCTAAATGTCATGTCATCTAAGCCGCACTGTAATCTTTTCCACACAGCCAACATGTATCAGTGCATAGAGGATGAGTTGGGGGGCGGGATTTAGATGGCGTGTTCGAAGCTCAGCGCGGTGCAACTTGGACAGACTGTAAAGGGTGGACTGGTGGTGGTCATTATAAGGATCATATGGCTCTGAAGATGAAGCTCTGCGTTGCGGAGGGATATGCAGGACATCGCCACCTGAAGACAACAGGCATGCAAAAACGATGTAGAGCGTCATGCATTCATGAGTGGCTATGGGTATGCGGGGCTGTGCAAATGCAGTGGCTCCTGTCAGAACAACAACTCGATGCGCAATGGGCGTCTATCGGCCAAGCACTGGTTCGTCTGAGCCACTGCCTGTATGACCTCGCTACCCCATCTGTGTCCATTCCCATCGGCCTTCGGCATAGCTGCTGATATGATTAATCTTTCGCATTCTCCGGGTGGCTGTAGTCATAGTGTCACCCGGAAGCTGGTTTTACCTAGTGTTCAAGCTCCGGCATCGCAGTTCGTACCGAGTCGTCGTGAATCCTATGCTAGCAGTGCCGTACTGCGCTTAGCGTGGCCGCGGGAGCGTTCTTCTCCAAGCTTCGCGTGTCCAACTTACATGCACAGCCTGCTCCTCGGGCGCTCAAACACATAGGCCGTATAAAGCATGCTGCTCTTGCCCGCGAATTCTCAACAAATCTTCCTACCACGTATCTTCCAATGGCTCGTGCGTCGCAGAAGTCAACACCCGACCTCATTACATATCGCTACAAGCAAACGATGGCATATGTGAAGCCTGCGGACGACCATAGTGTACGCTGACCACTATGTCCAATCTCAAAAGGCCGCTGACGTTCCTACAGAAAGCAGCAGAATATGCGAGGGAGGTGTTCACAGACCTCTCCACCATATCGGACAGCCGTATCTCGTTCTCAATAACCGTACGGGTGCAAGACAAAATCCAAACAGTGATGATAACGCCAAGAGCATGGAGAGACACTATGTCATCACTGGCGAAGTTCGAGATCGTGGACATCTCCGTCACAGAGTCGAGACCATGCACTCCATCCGTCCCCACGCTTACACTTCCGGAGTATCCTCCTCCTGAATATTCGGCGGCGTCGGAGAAACATACAGACGCATTTCAGGACGAGAAGCACCTATCTTCGGAGTGCAGGTGTTCGTCCCAGTCTCGTTCGCCATCGCCATCGTCATCTCCAAGATCACCCCTACGATGGTTTCATGACCGGGTGACTCGTTAGATTCCAGAAGCTCACTGCATGTATTAGAGGCCACTTGGCGAGTTTGCTTTTGATCGGGTGTAGGACACAATGCGAATTTTGCACATACTAGTCGAACTTGATACCCCCATTGGCTCACGCGAGCAACATCCATACTTCCCGTTACACATACAATGTATATTTATCTAGTTTTACCCACTGTATCTCACTGCATCGGTCTATATCGCATCGAATTTCAGGTTTAGTTTCGGTCGATTGCGCAGAAGGCATCTGACGGCATTTGTCAAGTTTCAACAAATAGGTAGCTTCATTGGACGACCCACATGGTCCCATAGCGCTGCGCATAGGTTCTGGATCATGTTCCACAGAGTGTGGCAGAGCAATAATTCCTGACAGAAGTACGCAGGATTTCATACGGTTATAGATGTCGGATCTAGGCGCCAATCTCTATCATGCATATCTCCTGTACTGTGGATGGTGAAGGCGGTCCTCTACTGTCTAGAATCATCGCATGTCAGATGACGAAACAGCAAATGAAGGATCCTTATTGACATAAGCGCCCCCTGCCTTCTTGCCGCCGATGTTCATCTTAGCTGTTTAGAAGCCAATGAGCGATCTCTAAACTAGTACCCAATTACATGAGAGCGCCACGGCATATAGTTGTCAGGCGGCGCTCAGTCCCATCAAGATTTTAAAGGAATCATCAGCAGAATGTACAGTCAGCTTTCGGGCTCCTTTGGGAGCTTTCTGTTGCACGAAGCTGGCGAAGCAGAGAAAGCTATGTCGCGGGCTTCTGTAGCTTTGCGTGCGCTTCTGCGGTGCTATATAGACTATGTAAGCTTTTGTTGCTTTCGTCACCCAAGGAGCTATGGCCGATTTGACCGCTTCGAGCGGATCACGTGACACGACCGAAAGCGCACAAAGGACGGAAAGCACACGAAGCATTCAAAATGTGCAGAGCGTGCGCGGCGTACAAAGCACACGACGCCACCCGAAAGCCACTCAGGGATGAAAAGTCAACAAAGGGCATTGAATTGGCACATAGAATCGTACAGTATTTTGTATACTAACGATGCTATGCTACGGTCCGTGATAAGTTAGACGAAGGGGGAGCGAATAGAGTAGACTACAGATTGTAACAAAGCGTGTATAGCTTGGGAATGAAGGAAACGAGACGAATTAAAAGCTTACACAAGATAGCGCTTACGCAAATAAGTTGGGTACACGTGAGGCGAGATGCGAGCGGTGGCAAGGACCGCGGTGCGTGTCACGGCGGATATGACGAAACAAAGTGGCGGCAGAGGGACGAAATATACTGCAGGGTGGGATGACATCGGGAGAGGGGACGGAGCTGTCGAGATTGGGCGCATAATTCCGGGCAATAGATAGGGCTATAATAATGGCGTCGTCGCGAGATTAGCCTCGGGACATGTATCAAGTCCTACATTGTACTTACCTTGTCCATCACTCACTATCAGATATGATGACCTTCAGAGGCACACCAAGCCATGACGAGAAGGATCTCAGGCTGCCTGAGGTCTTGTATCTCTTCGAGGCAAGCTTGGCATTGTCGAGCACCTCACGAATTTGTTCTTGCTTTAGTTGTTGAATACACACGGCGTACCCTTCGACTGTCGAGACGAATGTGTCCTTGCTGAAATTGACGTCGGAGGTGGTCATTGTACCCAAAGAAGTGGGTACAGGTCGAATCTTTGTTGGTCTGACTCTGATGTCCTGACTCAACCGGCCTGACTTGGCGATGTCGTCATTGTCATTGACATCGTCATGGGGCACGTCGGCAGCAATCGTGGGATCACCATCGGAGCCCTTGACGAAATGCATGCGACCATTTGCATACAGTCTGTAGGCTCGTTCAACCTGGCGAGATGATCAATACGAGGTGATGCATATATACTGTCAGTGCCCTACCGCTGCTGAAGCAAGAGCCAAACCGCCGATTGGTTTGGGATCCTTCTCCTGGCTCATTTCCAACCAGATTGCGAGACCGTCAATGCGATCATAGTATACCGCGAGGACGTTCGCAATTGACTCGCTATGGAAGGAGCCTTTGCCCTTCTATACAAGTTTGAGTGATCAGTGCTAGCAAATTACGGGCTCGGGGGGTGAGAGATACTTACGAGCTTGCCACCGACAAACCAACTGTCTTCATACATGAAGCGGTTGCCATTGAGTTTATTCTCAGTGTACTTCTGACACTCTTGCATGCTATGATAGCGCTCGTAGCGGTCCTCGTGATCTGTGTAACGGTCGAAGTAGGACTTGAGCTGCATCAATGCAGTGGCTGCCATCGCGTTCTTGTACGCGGTGAAGCGCTGAATTGCCTGACTATGCGATGAGTAAGCGAGAACTCAAGGAGATAGCTAGAACTTGCCATCTTCATGGTTGGACTGTTGTCCTTGACCCACTCCCCTCGGTTACCAAACATCTCTGACCAGACCACCCGTGCACCATACCCGTATTTGCTCGGGGTCAGCTTGAGAGGGTTTATCTTGCTCGTGCACCATTCCTCGAAGGTGGCGCCGAACGTCCTCCAATTCTCCCTTTTGGAGAGCTCCAGAGGGAGCATGGAGAGGGTGACCTTCTTGCACTTCTTCTTCTTCTTGTTCTTCTGTGAACCTTCCTGCAAGTGAGTCTCGTCGCAGTTGCACTCGTCGCCGCTGCAGTCCTCAGGGTTGTGTGGGCAAAGATCTGAGGTATCGTAGGTGTGACCATTGGCTAATGCTATGGCACCATAGTCAGCTTGGATGATATTTTCAGCAGGGATACGCTGTTTGTTGTCTGCGTCGGATCCCGAGTGCAGGTCAACATCTTCTTCCTCTTGTTTGACATTGGGCACATGTCTGGTCACAGACTTGGTGGCAGGTTTGGTGGCGGGTTTGGTGACAGACTTAGCGACAGGTGTGGCGGAAGACTTCACAGCGGCCTTGGTAGCACCGGGAGGTCGGGTTGCCACCTCAGCCTTTTTAACAGCTACCAGGCCCTGAAGATCATCATGTCAGTACTATGTAGACGGTGATGGGAGTGATGAACAGATTGAAGTGGTTGGACGAGCTTGGTCGTCATCTGCGTGCATAGCCCTGCACTTGACATCCTTGTCGTCATCATCGTAGAACCAAACAGGTTCTTCTTTGTCTTTCAGCGCCTTGAAGACTTTAAAACGAGAGGCTGAAACCTTCAGTACGACTGAAGAGACTATCTTCTTGTCCTTCGCATTGCCTAGGCCAGAAGCGGAGAGTGCGGCTGTGTCGGCTGCAGTTGTACGAGTACCAGCTTCCGATTTCTGCTTCTTGTTGACTTTGACTTGGGCGGCATTGTCGTCATCCGACCCAATATCAGCCGCAGCGCGCTTCTTGGGGCTGGATACTCGTGCAGGCTGGTTGGTTGAATTCATCCCGGCCATAGTAGTCTTCTGCCTCTTGAGCTTCTGTTAAGACTCGTTGACTCTGGCGTCAGCGTCGGATGCAAGTTGATCCAGCCAATGCTTCTTGCTCTGCAACTTGGTGGAGGGGGCCTGCTTGGTAGACTTGGGGTCTGCATTCTCTATGTCATTGTCGACGTTCGGAGGCCTCTTGGATATCTTCCTGGGTGGCGGAGGTGGATCCGGAAAATTGTCAATGTCTTCAACACTACTACCCGCGAGTGTCAGCTGTGTCCTGGAAGATGACTTTGACGATGCCTTGGGCTTGGAGGAAGTCTTCTTCGAAGCGATACCGGAGCCGCCATGGCCAGGTTTCTGCGTTTGCAAGGACATATCCCAGCCTGAGTCAACTTCGGAGGCACTTTCCGCTGGCTCCGGTGGAGTTGCGGGAGAGAGGCGTCGGTCAATGTCGCTGAGTTTGATATGGAGAACCACAATGAATGAAAGCCGGCGAGCGCGTGATCGGCGGGAGATCGACATAAGGTCAGTACGATGCATGACTTCATCAAGTTGAATACTCATACCTTCCATTTTCGGCAACTCCAGTGCGCTTACCTTGCTGCTTCTTCACTGTCACGCTCAAGGGTACATCGCTGTCAGAGTCACTGTCGATGTAAATGATCTCAGGTTCAGGTCGGACCTTGCGGAACTCTTCAATCTCGTCTCGAGCTGTCGGCTCATTGACATTCTTCTTGGCTTTCTTCCGCTTGGCTGGCAGCTCGACTTCGGACTCATCACTGTTCCCGTCGATTGGAGCCTCAATCTCTACATTGTTCTCATCAAGTTCAGCTTGATTGGCCTCGACGCTAGCTGAATCATCAGTGTCGGGACCACGCTGATCCTTCCTAACGGTCTTCTTTACCGTACTGGCTGTCAACACAACAAGGTTAGTGGCTCTATCTCTCATCCGGTATGAAAAGTTGCACTCATGTATTTACCTCTACCTTTGTTGGTTTCCGCAGGCCTCTTCCTAGTCTCCTTCGTGACGGGAGGCTTCTTACTGTTGTCTGCATACAAACATGCGGTGAGCCTTTACTGGAGTCGACGAGGAAGGCATCACTGACCGGGCTTTTGATTCTTAGTTACCTTAGGCCGTATAACCTCCTTCTTGTCCTTGGCCTCCTCAGCGGTCACGATCTCATCCTCCATAGCAGCGATCTCCTTCTTGTCAGAAAGCTGCTTTGCTTGGGCCTGCTTCTCCTTCTTGTCCGCTTCAACGCGCTCCGAAGAACGCTTAGGCTGGGGCAAGTCGACGCGGCCGAGATGCTTGTCAGCGTTGCTGGCGCGAGTTTTCAAAGGCATAACGGTGAAGTTGGAAACTGGTTCGTGGGTTGTTGGAGTCTGTGGAGTCGGGCACAGGTCAGATATAAAGGGCTCGAAGGCACTCGGTGGGTGATGGTTGCGAGACTTGAACATTCCTGGATAATCCCCACTGTCTGATGACTTTCCTGCCGACGCTCATACTCCACATACTCCCTTCCCGCTTACCTTGGCTGACGTTCGCTCTATTCATTTGTCTTACTACCATCTTGCGAGCAATACAGTGTCTTCCGTCTACCTCAACACATAACTTCATCTGAACATCATGCAATCTGACCCAGATTTCATTGTAAAGAAGAATCCTCACATTCGCTGTCCATACCAACCTGTTTGCAAGAAGATATGCAGCCACTACAGTGGACTCACGAGACATATTCGGGCACGGCATGCCGACGAGCCGCTCCCTCTACTTTCGCCTCCACTCGAGACGAGTTCATTGCACCTCACGGCCTCTCCAAGTCCTGCGCAGAGCCAACGGAGCGACCATCTCAGACTTACCTCCAGTTCCGAGGATGTCGTCGAGGGCACCATCTTGCAGCTTGACCAAGAGACTACTCAACATGATGTGGACCCTTATTCAAGCGACTCGGCCGTCTCATCTGAAGATCAAGATGATGGTGATGACGGTGATGACGATGACGCACTTGAACGCTATATGCAGTATATGCAATTAGGCAAGTTTGCAACCAAACTGGATTGGCAAGATGTCTTCCTGGATAAGGCCACCTTGAACAGAGCATTTCCGCGAGACACACCAACCCCCACCAGTCCACATACGTCTCGTTCACCCTCTCCGTCGGATGAAGATAACAATCTCCCGCTGCTCATCGATCCCGATTCGGATGATGAAGATGAAGATGAGTTGATTGAATCTGAGGATGAGGATGAGGAGGTACGGGAAGCAGACAAATTATACGGAGTGGCCGATGCAGAGGGGGGGAGAGAAGATAAGGAGGTTGAAGAACAGCCTGCGGGAAAGGAACCTTCAGAAGACAATGAAGACATCGGCGCCAATGAGCTTCTTCGTCAGGCTCATCCAAAACTCTCAGGTAATGTCCCGGGTATCTTGGTATCTTCCCTGGCCAACCTATAGTTTTCCAGCGCGACCTTGCGATGATGAGGGCAAGTTCTTACCGAAGGATGAAAAACCGGTGCCACGAAAATCTCGTGCTCAAGATGACTACAGTCCATTCGAAGACCGTGTCCAATTTGAGACAGCCGACTTCCTGTATACCCGGAATCAGATGTCAGCAGGCCACATCAACTACCTATGTCTCCTGTGGGCAGCGAGTCTCGCAAAACATCAAGATTCGCCCCCATTCGGAGGGCACAGGCCTCTGTATGAGACCATTGACTCAATCCCTCTCGGGGATGTTGCGTGGACTTCTCTCACTCTGACTCACAAAGACCAGGCTTCACTCGCCCCCGGTAGTCCTCACTGGAAGGCCGCCGATTATGACGTCTGGTATCGGGACCCGCACTTGGTCATACAGAACATATTGGCTAACCCGGACTTCGATGGCGAGTTTGATTACACGCCCGTCCACGATCATCTTCCCACGAAAGATGGGGGTAGTCTTCGGAGAGAAGATTTTATATCGGGTGATTGGGCCTGGAAGCAAGCCGTAAGCAGCATCCAGTTTTCTTTTTATCTTCATGTTAATCATTGTGCTTTACCAGGATAAAATCGACGAAGATCCTGATGCCGTAGGCGCCATGTTCGTGCCCATCATACTCGGTAGCGACAAGACTACAGTGTCGGTCGCGACAGGGCAAACCGAATGCTACCCACTCTACGCGTCTATTGGCAACGTCCACAACAACGTTCGACGTGCGCATCGTAATGTGCTCGTGCTCATAGGCTTCTTAGCTATTCCTAAAAGTGAGGCTTGATCAGCTCTTATGTCCATTAACCTGCTGATGATAGGTCAGCTGATAAGAAATATAAAGATGATCCATAGTTCCGGAAATTCTGGCGGCAACTAGTCCATTCATCCCTATCAGCCATCCTCAAGTCGCTCAAGCCCGGGATGACGAAATGGGAGGTAGTTCGGTGTCCTGATAGACAATTCCGCCGTGCAATCCACGGGCTAGGCCCGTACATCGCGGACTACCCCAAACAAGCCTTGATGGCCTGCATTGTTCAGGGGTGGTGCCCAAAGTATAATCTTCATTAAATCTCGGAAAGGCTATCTGACACATACCTAAATAGATGCACTGCACGTCCTCCCGATTTAGATAAGGGTGGCATACCTTGAAAGAAACGACATACGGAACATATTGTCGAGAAGCTGACACCGGTGCAGGTTTGGGATGGATATGGCATTGTCTCAGATTTAATGGTAAGTGTGATAGTTCCTTCCTCGTTTGATGAGGTATTGCGATATGTTTTCTCTTGTGTCGTGGGCTCCCGCTTTCGGTTCCGAGGTTATCAGAATAGAATTCCCGAGATCCCAGGTACGTATACTCAGACTAGATGTTCGTACCAATGCTTATCGCACACCACAGCAAATTTGGACAAGTTCCGATCCCCGTGTCGATTGCCTGCCTGCACGCGCTCGGTACTCCGAGTTCTGTGGCCTCAACACTACAATGCTATTGCGTTAACTACAGTGCAGCAATAGCACTAGAGGTGCGGAGCTCACATCATCTCAGTGCCTGCTGGAGCTAACATCCTTCGGATTCCCACATGCGTAGTCAAGGCATCGGTCCGGAGAATCAGTCTCCCCGTCATGTTGCACGCTCGTGGTGTGCGCCGCCACTGTTGTGGTGGTTGATATCGTGACATTTGCGTACTTTCTGCGTGCGCGATGTCAACTGTGCGCCAGGTGCTCCGTGCTCGGGCCACCAGCGGACTATACTCGAATAGGCGCCCAAGTGCGCACGACCGTCCCATGGCTCTCAAGAATGCGGTTCTGCGGCCATCTCCCGAGACAGTGACGATTCCACACACCCAATGTGCATATCTCCCCGATATGCCTCGGGGTTGACGTCCACCGACCTCACGCAGACCTCTCCTGAAGTGACGGACTGGGTATGTCATCTCCTCACTGACTGCTCTCGTGTACACTCATGCTGCGGACCTCGTCTCAATGAACATACAGCGAGCACTGTTCTGGTGCGCTCTTCACAGGCGATGTTCAGTGGAGATGAGGTCCACAGTGCGATTGCGATCACGTGCATGCGGTAAAGATGATCGCACAAGTCCATGTCCACCTTCGCTGCCCTGGTTATGGTAGCCCATTCGCCCACCACTACCCCTGCACAGACCACTCATCATCCCTGACAAGCATACCTACACTCACCGGGTCTGTGGAGCACCAAGTCATCCCTATCCCGTACAAATCTGGTGTGAAAGTAACATGCATGGTCAACTCAGCTGCAGCAACCATCCATGATGGTGCCAGAACTCAACGGTCGGTGTCCAGAGCCGGAGGAACCAATGAGATGCGCGAAGGCCGGATTTCAAGGAAGCAGAAGATCAAGCACAACCGTGTGCATAGCAGGCACAACAGTGGACCAGCCGCACAGGCCAGCAGAAGAGGCTGCAGCGGCGTGAGTACGGGAGAAGTCCTAAAGCCCGCGGCAGTAGATGAGCACAGATAGAAGTACACTATTGAGTGTGCCATCCGAGACCATGAAGGTTGGGCGCAGGTTGTTTGTAGTTGCGTCCAGCATGCTTGATCCCGCCATCTTACGCGCTAACGCCCGACTCAGACGACCACCTCTCTACCACTAACATCCACCTCGCGACTTCAACAGACGATGCCAACGGAACAAGGTCAGCGCCAAGTACCTCATCCCGTGTAGAGAGTACTAATACCTTCTGGTAGAGTTACTCATTATGCTCGAAGAACTGCTGAATGCATGAGGTCGGCCGTGGCGACTGGAGTGGCACCCGATCTGCAAGTATTTGGGGGGTAATGAGCGATGGATAGTGCGAGTGGGACGTAAGTACCTTTCTTTACCGGCAAATTCACAAGGACTCATTATACAGTGAGGAATGCTCCCCGCCTGGTGTGGATCGGGTCTGGGAGCGGCAGCACCCAACTCGAAGCTCGCAAGGCCACCCTTGCAGTGGCTGTGGAGCACGTATCGCAGGAGCCCATGGACAACGTCCTGGCGGTTCTCCCTCGCCCTTCGTGCACTCCGTGTGACTGTGAATTGTGTTCTGCGGCTAGCGGCGCCAAGTGAGGCGCATTTAACGGGGCACCAGGCTAATCTCACTCATTTCCTCTCCCTCATCGTCCCCACCACTTGCCAGCAACGTCTCTATGTTTGTTACTTGTCTCCATTGAATAGATTGGTGGCTTATGTTTGAATGATCTGGCATGCAACCTGGAGTACAGGTTACCGAGGAGATCTCGACGGTATGCTTCCATTACTCCTATCCAATTCGACTTCAGAGGAGTTGCGACTCTTGGACAACGCTCAAGCTCGTACTGGATGTCTATACGGCCCTGCAGGGCAAGTTTCACAACGACTACCATTGCGACTGCCATTGCAACATCGACCGAGACATCATCAGAATGGCACCTGGCGTCGTCGATGTCCACGTCCTCCATATCATCACTGAGTCCCCTGCTGCCGCTATTGCATGCGGCATTGACAAGAAGGATGGCAAGTCACAGATCGTTGTCTATGATCTCGCGAGTCGCACTGTTGATGTCTCCCAACTCCCCTCTGACGATGATGCCTTCGACGTCTCCTGGTTCTTCATCGACGATGGTGTCTTCAAAGTTAGCTACTCATGAGGACCTCAATAGCAGCATTGCGACTACCTCATCAAGAACTCCAAGACTGGCAACAACATTACCACCAACGTGCATGTGCCTAGGCAAGCTCACACGCGGTATCGAGAAGGCCAAGCACACGCTCTCAATCCAACAGTCAGCTCACACCGAGATCAAGGCCGGAAACGACATCTTCAAGATACACATCCTAAGTACAAGTTTGTACACCCAGAAGTTTGGGGCACCATAAAACATGTGTCGCCGGAGAGGGACTGGTCAGATGTTCCCGAAGACATCATGTCGCTATCCACGGGTAGTATCCTTACTCAGAAGGTACGTGATCACGCCGTTGGCCAAGATTTTGTTGACTGAGTACTGTCAGGAGGAGGGCGCGAGCTGTGATGTCGAGGCTCAGCACATCAAGACCGTGACTCGGCAGACCGTCTTCCTCCCGCTTATTGGCCTCATCCCCGCCGAGAAGTTCAAGCCCGGTGACCTCGTCGGCATGAACAAGGGCTTGTATCTCATGCTCGATACTATGCCCTCGGAGTACGACCCGTGTGTTAAGGCGATGGGGGTAGATGAGCAGCCGACAGAGACATACACAGATATTGATAGTCTCGAGAAGCAGATCGAGGAGCTTGTCGAGGCGATTGTGCTTCCAATGGAGCAGGCAGACAAGTCTAAGACCCTTGGCATCAAGCCACCGAGGGGGTGTTTGATGTATGGTCCCTCAGGTGAGTAACCTCGATGCTGCAAGGTTCGTAGTGTTCACCCATGTCAATCAAGGTACTGGAAAGACCCTTCTCACCCGTGCATGTGCCGCGCAAACCAAGGCGTGCTATCTCAAGTTGGCCGGACCATTACTTGTGCAGATGTTCATTAGTGACCGTGCGACGCTGGTGCGGAACACATTCAAGCTGGCGAAGGAGAAGGCACCTGCAATCATCTTCATCAACGAGCTGGACGCCATCGGTACGAAGCAGTTCGACTCGGAGAAGAGCGGTGACCGTGAGGTGCAGCAAATGATGCTGGAGCTCCTCAACCAGCTCAATGGGTTCAGCAGCAATGATTGTACCAAAGTATGTGCTACTTCTTCATGACGTATACGAGGCGTCTTATAGCGTTGCATAGGTCGCCGCAACAAATCATATCGATATCTTGGACCCTGCGTTGCTCTGTTCAGGACGTCTGGACGGGAAGATCGAGTTCCCACTACTGGCTGAGATGTCGCGAGCATGCATTCTGGAGATTCACTTGTGGACGATGGCGATATCGTCCGATGTCAACTTTGAGGAACTTCCGCACGGTACAGACGTCATGAACCCGTTTGGTTATCTGGCTACCCACCAGACTTCAATATCGAAGCTGAGCATCAAGTCCTGAAGAACGCGGGTTTCATCACCGGCCTCCATGTCCTCCATCTCATCAACCAGCCCAGTGCGAGTACTGTCACTATCGCGTACGGTCTTAAAAAGAAGGGCGGCAAGTCACGGATCATCATCTATGACCTCGGCGGAGCTACATTCTAATTTCCATCGCTGACTGTTGATGATGGTATCTTCAAGGTCTTGCTATCGCTGGAGGCATCGAGATTACCAGAGACCTCTGCACCCTGGGCAAGCTCGAGTGCAAGACCGAGAAGGCAAAGCACACACTTCCAAGTCGCCAGTCGACTCGCATCAAGATCAAGGGTCAAGGCCAACAACGACTTCTCTGTGACACACCCACGCCAAGCTCAAGGAACTCGACAATGGACCTCTTCAGGGAGACCATGAAGCTTGTTGAGCAGGTACTTATAGACACAAACGCCGCGAGGACGACACACACAAGATCATCCTCGTTGATAGTTCGATTTGCACTCTCAAGGCAAAGCAGTTTCTCGTGGGTAGCATGGCGAGGAGTTGTGGAAGAGCATAAACCTGGATAAGACAGCCGCGTGCGGTGCTGCCGCGAAGGGTGGTGTTCTTTCTGGTGATGAGGACTTCAAGAGCATTGACCTTACCGTCGTCTGCCCGTCGGCGCCCGAGTATCAGGACCATTGGCTGTGTAATAACCGAGTACATTCCCTGGAAACCCGTCTTTACTACATGCACCACATGCAAGAGCCAGATGTAAGTACCTGTCCAATCTCTCGTGCATTACAGCTACTAGAACTATCTTACAGCTCCTCCACAATCATGACAAACACCTGACTGTGTTGCTCCAAGTCCTCGAGGGTCAACGTTCACTCACGAAGGACAACAACCTGCTCGGCAAGTTCGAGATGTGTATGTTCCTTAGGCTGAAGTCATTCTGAGACTGTCATACCTGGTGAGTTCTTCTTCAGGGTCTGATATAAGTATCATGACTGACTTCGCGTAAGTATCGTACATATCTACAATGCCGACAAGGGTACTGGAAAGTTGAATCTATTACGGTCGCGAACGATTCATTTGAAAATGCACCAGAGCCCACCCACATTCTCCATCATTCAATTGTATGACTACTTCGTTTGGAGCTTCCTTACTAACTTCCGTGGTGTTTACAGCCGTTCACGAATGATTTCCCACATGCAGACATTCACGAACTTTTGGCCCCAGACATTCTACACTAGCTGGTCAAGGGCACCTTCAAAGACCACTTAGTGCTGTGGGTCGAACAATACCTGGTGGAGAAGCATGGGCAGGCCGAGGCCAATGGTATTCTCACGGAGATCGATAGACGGTAAGTATCCAATACGCGATTCAATCTGAGTCAGAACTAATGAGTTGTATACAGTATCGCTGCCGTGCCTCCATTCACAAATCTGCGACAATTTCCGGATGGGCGTGGCTTCAAGCAGTGGACCGGAGACGACTCCAAGGCATTAATGAAGGTATGTCCCGGTATCTAAACAGAGGATTCCACTCATATCGTGCATCGGGCATTCACAGGTATGGCTCCCGGCCATCATGGGTTTTGTGCCTACGGACATGGTCAAAGCCATCCACGCCTTCCTCGATTTTTGCTACATTGCCCACCACAATGTCCACACCAAACGGACTTTGGATGCGCTTGACGACGCTTTACGTCGTTTCCACAAGTATCGCAAAATATTCCAAACAAGCGGAGTTTGGCCGCAAGGTTTCGCCCTCCCGCATCAGCACGCGCTCAAGCACTACGTGAAGCTTATCAAGATGTTTGGCGCACCTAACGGTCTGTGCTCCTCAATCACTGAGTCAAAGCATATCAAGGCCGTCAAAGAGCCTTGGCGCCAATCAAATAGGTATCATGCACTTGGCCAGATGTTACTCACGAATCAGCGCCTCGACAAATTAGCGGCCATCCGAGTTGAATTCGGAAGCAAAGGCATGCTTAACGGGTCTGTGCTAGAAAACGTTTATTGCAATCTATGTATGTACCTGACGATGTAGGGCCAGCATACTGCTCACTGGGCTGTTCAAACAGGTATTGATGAGCTGAGGGTATCACAACCATGGATGGTCGAGATACTCCTCAATGGTCCTCCTCGCGAGGAGAAGGATGACAAAGATGAAAACGACCAAAGTCAGGACGGCGATCACCAAAATAGCTCTGCAGAGGACTTGACAGATATCAACTGTGCTAGGTCACTCGCCTCCATCCGGCTAGCCAAAACATATCGTACGTACCGCTCGCTCTGATGGCTTCGCATTCTGACCCAATCCGACCCCACTAGAACGGCGACATCCTAGGGACATTGCAACTCTGTCGGCACAAATCCACGAACCTTGGCTTCGGGAACTGATCCAGCGCTTCATATTCTCTCAGCTGCAGCCAAACGACCCGCGCGACACATCCGAGATTCCTGTCCATGACTTGCCGTACTTCAACGAGAAGATTTTCGTGTATTACTCTGCCGCTGCCACATACTTCGCGCCTAGCGACCTGTCCGGAAAGAACGGTATGCATTGAGAACATATACGGGCAACGCCGTCATGGTATCATGGCGCAGAACGCTTTGATACCGTTTTTGTCAATCAGAAGCCGGGGAGCACGGGTGTTCCAACAAAGGAGTCAGACTCTCGCCTCGGGGTGGCACGTATCAGGCTCTTCTTCGCATTCAGATACAACGGTATTCGATATCCGTGCGCCCTTGTACATTGGTTCAAGCTCGTGAGCAATAGACCCGACAAGGAAACGGGGATGTGGGTGGTAAAGAAGGATTTTCATCGGTGTTCCCGCAAGCCAAACCTCTCGGTGATTGACCTCCGCACTGTGCTACGTGCTTCTCACTTAATGCCGCAATTCACTCGTACGCCGATCCCCTGGAATCGCAAGCCAAACCAGATGTTTCAAAGGTTCCATCACTTTTATGTCAATTGCTACATCGATCATCACGCTTTTGAAATGATCGGATGGTGCGTAGGCAGGTTGCATTGATGGGATGATAAGTACTGACGGCCATCTGGAAAAACCTCATCTTCTAGAGGCTT